>OX467708.1:83203877-83803877 GCA_950111635.1 Agelastica alni
GTGTGCAGGAATCAAGTAGTGTACTAGAGCGTATGAAAGTTGAGAATTTGCAAGAATAAGGTATAAAAGAGGAGTTCGTTAGTAAATTGACCAAAAAATTTGACAGTTTAGATGAAGCATATGAGGTTAAAGAATTGTGGAAGCCATTTAAGGAAGGAATCGTGGATATTGCTATTGAAGTATGCGGTGTAAGTAAAAGAAGAAAAATATGCAGGTTACAGAAAATGTGCGTAGAGGTTCAAAAAGCAGTGTCTGAAAAGAAGAAAGCCTGGCTGGATTGACTAGCTACAAAAGCCAATCAAAGAACGCAAAAGGCAACGATTGAGGATGTGAACAAGAAAAAGAATGAGTATAAAAGGTTCAAAGGTGTGGCAAAAGAGGTTGTGGCAAAAAAAAAGGAGAGTGATAAAGATGAATTTGATAGAAGGTTATCTGACGATTTCCAAAACAAGACTAAACTCTTTTGGAACTCTTTTGTATGTATATATTTATTAACTGTGAATCTAGGTTAGAGGTTTTTTTATTTTATTTGGGTAGCAGTTAGGAGTGACCAATTCAATTAATGTTTTTCGTCAAACTTTTAAAATATAAATATATATTAATAACAATATTATTTATTGGTCTTTATGATACAATATTACTTATATTGAAAAACAACTCACATTTCAAATAACAAATACAAGTGCCTAACCTTAAAATATTTAGCAACAATTTTAATGGTGCATTTAACCTTTGATCAAACTGACCAAACTGCAATAAAAACCTTATTTATTAAATAAAAAGCTTATAAATCAATAAAGAAAGTTTTAGCATGATTTCTGGAGTTAGCTAGAACCATCTGTCTGATATTTTTTTTTGGGATATAAAAACATCATTTGCTGCTGGTACCGAACCCCATTGTATCAGACCGAAGTATGCAATTCTTATAACATCTTTGCTTACCACACATCTCATTTTCCTCAGGACAAAGCGACCTTTGGATAGTTTCTTATTTATTTTTGTGATTTGTGTTTTGAAAACCTAGTAAACGCACATTATTTTCGTTATCATTATTCGTTCTTTTGTTAAAATCTATAATTTTTGTTTTATCTTTATTTAAACAAAATACATTTGCATTGAAATATTGTTCATAATTTCTTGTGTTTCTTTTAATAACTCATCTAGTCTATCAGTATTACTTGATTTAATTATAAATGAGGCGTCATCTGCATGAAAAAAAGTACCCGTTAGGTCAACATATAATTGTTAATCATTTATGTATAAAATGAAGAGAAGAGGACTCAATACCGATGTGTTAGGAACTCCATGTTTAATTAATCGTAGATCTATCAGATTGTTGTTGTAAACAATATTTTGATTTCTACCAGTTAAAAATAATTTTAACTAGTTTATTGCTGAATCTCTTATCCCATATTTTTTTAACTTTTTTAGAAGCAAGTCATAGCATACAAAATCAAATGCTTTTAAAATTTCGCCTAACACGGGAAGTTTTAATTTGAACTACGGTTAAAATTAGTCTATTCTCTTTTTTGTTATCCCATCAAAAAATTTAGTTATAGTGTTTTTTGCACCCCACTGGAATTTTTAAACTTTACATTTTATATTTTACTCTAACATAAATAAACAAAAAACACATAACTAAATGTATTTTAAAAATCCGATAAGTTTATTGTAAAAAGTCCTTTTTACTTTTAAATTGTGGCATTAATTTACGAGAATTTAATATTGCTTTGATAAATCCGTCACATCTTTTAAAACCAACAACTGATAACGAAGCTTCTGTTACTAATTTTACTGATCTTTCTACTGCTTGAGTGTGGCAAGAATAAGATGTAATCTCAATCACTTTATTGGGAGTTTTTTTTATTATATTGTGTAATTCATTTAGTTCTAAATGCTAAAGTAGTGGCGGAGAGGTAATGTCATAATTTTGCCAATCTATTACATTGTTATAGTCATCTGCCTCAAAATTTAGTATTGGTATTAAAAAACGACAAATTATGTCTAAATTGTTACTTTTTTTGGCATTTAAAATACGTCGTATGGCAAGTTCTCTGATGTGGGGACGACGGTCATTTAACATACATATTAACAAGTTTTCTGGGTGTACGAAAAATGGATTGCGTTAATTAACTGGTTTAATAATTGCTCTTATATTTTCTTTTAAAAATCTACTTAGCTTAATGGTTTGCCAAACATGTTTTGCCCCATTTGTACAAGATGTGTTTAACTTAATTACAAACCACATTGAAGTATAAACTTTCACAATGAAATGTGTTAATTCTTTTAAATTTAAACTGGGTTCTTCAGTAGAAATATACAGACGCAATAGGCGGTTTGCTAACGTAAGCCATCATGGCTCATTTTTCCTGGATTCTGGTTCGCCAAATCTGCAGGTCATTGGCCAGAAGATATGGCAAGGCAATTTTTGTAAAGGTATTTCTGATCAGTACTTAAATCACTTCACTGCACGTCATGGTCAATAACTTCATATTTAAATAACTGGCAAATTTTCACATCCAACTATAAGCTTACCTAGTAAACCTGAAAACGCACTAGGACCATCAAGATGCTGGAAGAGGTGTCTTAGGGGTAGTTCGTTGGCATAAAGTTGGCAGATCAATCGCTCTTAAGGACATCCTAATTTGTATTCAAGTAAAGTTATAACTCCGTTTTTTGACCCTGTGTTGACTACTGTGCCATCACAACCCACTGCAAGTACAGCTGAGAAATTATAGTTATTATTTTGTAAAAAGTCAACAATACTTTAAAATAGGTTTTTGGCTAGTCCTGCAAAGGGCTCTGCGTGACCTAGAAAAACGAAACCTGGTTCTTGCACCAAACAGACATGTTTTTTAACTATTGTTGTTCATTTAGACCTGCCATCTATTTATTCATTTGTTAATGTTATCCTTTTGACCGTCAAAATAAATTGCAGTGATAGGTTGATACTTAATCGAATCGAAGAAATAAAAATTTCTTGAGTATTATCTTGCTTTACTTTACCTTATTTTTATCGATTATTTGCACTGAATTTTTTTTGTTACTATTCCAACAACATCTTGTAAAACAGCTGTAGCGACCGCTGCTGTAGACCTATCGGATAAACTATATCTGTCACACACTTTTGCGAGTGTAGGAAGTTTAATTGTGTTTTTGGAATTTTGCAATTTATTAAGCGGATTTTTTGAAGATGACGGTATCTCACAGAGTGTATCAAAATTAAAGCGAGAGAAAACTAATATATTAGTTGATGTGTTCAAATATAAAATATGAAATTTAACTTTTCACAATGTGCCATTAAATGCGATCATCAAACATAAAAGACTGAACGCAATACCCAATTAACAAATAATAAATGTTAATAAACTAGATAATCACAAGGATATCCTACTTTCAAGGTCTGGTAGGGGGCAGAAAAGGTAATGAATTTAAAAAATTGTTAAAGAAAATTTTGGTTGGTATAACAAAAGGCAACTTTTATACACTAATTTAAATCCAAATTTCGATTTTTTTTTTAAATTTTGATGTACGGTAGGGGGCAGAAGACGCATTCTGACTTTAAAACTGTTAAGACATTTTAATCGGGATAATATACCGCACCTTTAGTAAATTATTACAAAAGAATATTTTAAATTTGTTTAAAAAGTCGTTTTTTGACCCACCTCATTATAGGTTCATTGACATTCTTGTGCGCCAGTATCGATGAGCTGGCATTCAATTTAACTAAAGACAATTTTAGAAACTTAAAAAAATAATTCATCACTTTAAGTGATACTAAACTCGAGTTGCTCACAAAGAAAGTTGTCTTTCCATATGACTAATATCATTAATGAAGATAAATTAAATAAAACTGAACTACCATCTATTAAGCATTTTTACATCAAGCTGAACGATGGGAACATTGATGAGAAAAAGCTCTCACGCTCTTTACGTATGGCAACGATTCGATATCAAGACTATAGGTCAATATAGTGATCTTTAAATGAAGACAGATATCCTTCTGCTGACAGACATTATGGAAAGTTTAAGAGAAGCTGCTTTTAAAACATATGGCTTAGATCACAAATAGTATTACACCCTTCCAGGCTATAAGTGGGATTTGCTGTTAAAATTCACGAAATGTAAATTACGAATTTTTAAAGATATGGATATGCTTATGTTTATTAAAAAAGCTATAAAAGGCAATATGTTAATTTGCAGCAACAAATATTCCAAGGCTAATTATAATTATATCTTTTAGAAGGTTTAAATAAACAGATATCAACATAGATGTAACATCCATTCCTGACGATGCACCAGAAGGTTATATCTTACGAGTTGACTTGGAATACTCCGAACATCTGCACGATCTACATAAAGTTTTTTCATTCTGTCCAGAACATCGGAAACTTCCTAGCTCAAAACAAGCAAAATTAATGACGACATTAAATCATAAAGAGCAATACATATTGCATTATATTAATTTAAAGCAAGCCATAGCGAATGGTTTGAAATTTAATCGAAAATTCACAAAGTAGTAAAATTCAAATAGTCGGCGTGGTTGCAGCTCTAAATTTATCGTAACACTAGATTAAGGACTGCAGCCACCAATGCTTTTGAAAAACATTTCTACAAGCTGATGAACAATGCGGTGTTTGGTAAGACTATGGAAAACATCCGAAAACATCGCAGCGTCAAATTATGTAGATCTTGGGAGGGACGGTACGGTACGTTGCAAGTTCTAAATTTTGTAATCATACAATATTGAGTGATGACTTGGTAGCTATCAAGCTGGGTAAGTCCAAAATAGTCTTTAATAAGCCCCTCTATTTTGGATAGCTATATTGGACTTATCTAAGATCTGTATGTATAACTTCCATTACGATTTCATGTTACCTACGATGGGGGTGGAAAGATGTAAGTTACTGTATACAGATACTAATAGCTTTATTTACGAACTTGGTTTTGTTAATGTGTACAAAGAACTTATTAAAACTAATCTTAATAAATTCGATACTTTCGACTATCCTTCAGACAATATTTTTGGAATTCCGCAAGTGAATAAGAAAGTTTTTGGGAAAATAAAGGATAAAGCAAATTCGAAAATTATAATACACTTTGTAGGCTAACGTACGAAAATGTATGCCTACAAGCTGCGGAAAGGTGAAGTAACCAAAAAATCTAAGGAGGTCCAGCATATTTTTGTCAAAAATAGATAGCTTTTAATGAATATGTTTTATGCCTAAAGGATTCAAATGAACAAATGATCCCCAAAGAACAATCCGTTCCTAAGCTCATGAAGTATTCAGCATTTGGCTGTCCAAAATTGCGCTAAGTCCTCATGATAGTAAAAGATATATACTACCCAATTCATATGATACCATCACTTCCATAGTGTCAGATTAGCCTAAATTTTTGGAATAAATATACACGAATGCAAAATGTCCACTCTGTTTGAAAAGAGTCTCGTTTTCATTATTAGTTTACTTTTAGTTTTGTTTTATCTAATCCAATATGTTTTTTTTTTATCTGTATAGTTGTTTATCAAATATTTCTTTAAATAAAACACTATGTCAAATATACTTTTTTTCAATGAAAATATTTTAAAACATTAATTTTATAGAAAAACAAATATTCTCTTACTGCATTACCCAATAAACTACAATTGGACATCTCACAAAATGCATACAAAGCACCTAAACGACTATTTTTATCATTATAAAAACTAAATCTAATTAAATCTATAATATTATGAAAAAAAGCACCAAAGTTTATGTTCTCCAACATGCCCACTCGATAGATAACTACACCTTGATTCACTTCGAGGATTTGATTGGAATTTTTGTCATCGATGTAGAATTCAACACCAAATTTGCTCACCATAAGAAATTTCACATCGCTGTACATCTGCTGCGTAACTTTGCAGTAATCCCATCATGGAACGCCTCACACGCTTGACTGGTTATTGCATAGAAGAATGTTTTCAATTGTTGTTGCAGCAAATCAGTTAATACAGCCTACTCCATTATTTTAATTATTTTGAATAACTCAGTCGTCCAATTTGGTGTGTGCTTTTTTTCAAAAATGTTAAGACTTGGATATCCGCACGATATCGCCAACTTTGAGCTTACGTTGACCAGCAATTTTCAAATGTCTATATCTTTAATGCAAGATATTTTTTAAGTTAGACTTATTTACTTCGGATGGTTTGAATTAAGTCGTTCTGTGCTGGGTTTCATTATATTGTTTGGTAGTACATCAATTAATTTGTATTTACCGTTCAAACTGAAATACTTATACGAGTTTATTTTTAAGTTTTTTAAATTTCCTGATAAACAAATAACCTTTTAAGATCCATTTGACTGGCGGCTATCAGTATTGTGAACGTAAGTGAGACGAATCATCATCATCACAAGCCTGTTTACGTTCTTTGTTAATCATAGGCCTCCCCTAACTGGAACCATGACCTTCTGGTATTGGCTTTCTGCATCCAATCTCTACCAGCGGTACTCTTAATATCATCCACCTATCTCATAGGTGGTCTTCCTTGTGGTCGCTTGTGTGGCCTCGGTCACCATTGTAAGACTTTCTTCGTCCATATATTACCCTTGAGTCGTGCTATATGGCCTGCCCATTTTCATTTTAATCTGGATATTCTTTCGATCACATCTGACACCTTTGTTTTTTGCTGTATTCATTCAGTTTTCTTTCTGTCTGTCAGTCGTAATCCCAACATACTTCTTGTCATGGCTCTTTGTGCAATCCGAAACTTAGATGTTGATTTGTCGGTTAGTGTCAATGTCTCTGTCCCGTACGTAAACACCGGTAGTACGCACTGATCAAATACTTTCGCTTTCATATACATAGGTATTGTTTTGATCCTAAGGGTATCTTTGAGTTTACCAAGCGCTACCCATGCCATCGCTATTCGGCGGCTTACCTTAGCTGTCTGGTTATCTTTACCCAATATCATCTTGCGACCCAGGTAAATGTACTGTTCTAAATTCTCCACCGGCAACTACTCGTTTTCTGTTGGAATATTGGTCATTATTTTGGTTTTTTCCATGTTCAATCGCATCACTACTTTGGCCGAATTTTCTCTTAGGATCTCCAGCATATTGGTCAGCTCTTCCAGGGTTTCCGCAATAAGTACCACATTATCTGCAAATATCAGGTGATTAAGTCGTTCACTATCTACATTATTTCCCTTATCTGTCCAAGTAAATCGCTTAAAGATATTTCAGATATGTGTTTTTTATTAATTGTGTGTATCGTTCATCGATTCTGCAATCTTTTAGTACACCTATATAGCCCACATTTTAATGCTGTCAAAAGCCTTCTCGAAGTCAATAAACGCAAGTGCTATGGGGATTCTGTACTCGATGCATCTTTAAAAGTTATTTTGCAGATAATTATTTGTGATGAACCCAGACCTAAATCCAGCTTAATCTATTGGCTGGTATGAATCTAATTTGACTCTAATCGATTTACAATAACTTGGGTAAATAATTTGTTAACGCATAAAAGATTGTTTCTAATTTTTGTTGCAGCAAATCAGTTAATCCTACTCCATCAATTTAAAAGATTTTCTGTCTAATTTGCATGTTAGAATAAAAACTGGACTAAACGATCTAGCTGGGCTTAAACCAACTTTATACAGATATTTATATCCCCTTTCTTTCTTTCTCAAACTGATGAAGAAAAGGCTCCAGAATTATGTAAGATTCTATACTAAATCAACGCCTTGTATCCAACAGGTATGTTTTTTGTCAAGTCCCAGCCACTTAATGTAAATTTTTTCTTTGTTTCTCATCATATCTTTTTCTATGAGATAAATATTGGGATTTTGGGTTTTCTGCAATTCCTCTTTATGGAAAGCAATGCTAATTCGCTGACCGTGCATGTCTTCGAGTAAGTATATGACAGGATTGTTTATTTTGATTTTAATAATTTTGAATAACTCAATCGTCCAATTTGGTCTGTGCCTTTTTTCAAAAATTTGTTTAGACTTGGATATCCGCACGATATCGCCAACTTTGAGCTTACGTTGACCAGCAATTTTCAAATGTCTATATCTTTAATGCAAGATATTTTTCTTGTTAGACTTATTTACTTCGGACAGTTTGAATCTAGTCGTACTGTACTTGGTATCATTATATTGTTTGGTAATACATCAATCAATTTGGTTTTACCATTTAGACTAAAATATTTAAAGAGTTTATTTGAAGGGGTTCTTATTACTTGTTCAATAATGGCCTTTTTTACAGTGAATATATTATAGTGGTTTATTTTATATTTTTTCATCAAATTCTGAATATTGCTGTTGTAAAATACCGTTCCTTGATCTGATTAGTATGCGCTTTGCTTGGTGCAGTATATCTGTAAAAGATTTAGTGATCTTTTTACCTGACCTATTTCAATTTCACCAATTTCATTTGCCATAGATAATATAAGCCCTTGATAATAATTCGTCGTCTAGGGTAAGACATGCGAGCTGGTGCATAAAGCTCATCAACGAGTTGAATCTTGTCTTTGACAGCCATACTGTTAATGGATGACATTTTTACGATTTAATTTATTTATTCATCCTTCGATATTTTTTATTTGATTTTGTAATGCTTCTATGCGGCTTGTAGTACCTACTCTTTGCGTGACTACTGATCCCTTCGTTTAATTTTGTATTTAGCTTATTAATTTCAACTTTACTTACTTTTCCATCGAGTATCACTTTAGTTTTTAAGTATAATTGTCGATAGCCAACATTAAATAAAATTTAATTTTCGAAATTACATCATCTACGTACTTTTTTGTTGTCATATGTTTATTGGCCGTTGAAGGGTCTCTCGAAATGAATTCTTAAAGTTTATTTATTTTGTTCTTAATCAATTTCAATGTATTAGTTATATTCTTTAACAAAATATCATGTGATACAAGTTGTTTTCTTAATATTCTGCTACCTTAATGTGAAGCATATCTATGTACGAACTTGTTTAGACTCATTGTTTAAATGATTTATTATTATCAGTGTTAGTTAGCTTTCCAAAGTTCATTGATGATGGCCACTATTTCATTATCAAGTGAGGTGTTTTCAGCTACCTTGGAAGCTATTAACAGCTTTAAACGATTCAACGAGTTCATTTGGATCAAAAAATAAACTTTACTGGTTTTTTATTGTACGTTAATGTCAAACCATTACCAGTCGTCGAACGTCTTCTACCTTTTCGCAACTGTTTTATATGCGATTGATGATATCTGTGTATTTCCATCTCGTCGAACCTTTAAGTCTTCCATATTTATAAATATATTGATTAATTAGATTCAATAGATCCTTGAAAGCTTGCACATCTTCATCCTTAAAATCCACAGGGTCATCATAGAAAATAAAGTTATACAGTCCAGTGGTTCCTCGTATTTGTTTACCTCCAATCTTAATAAAGCCAGTCCTTTTAAGAAAGTCAATTTCTTGCGTTCCCAGAAACCATTTTAATGTAAAAGGATGATAAGTTAGTCCATACATTGTATCTATTTTATTACTGTATGACCAATGATCTTTGATATATGGATGTGACATGACTGGATGTTATTCTAAATATTCATCTATAATCTTTTCTAAAATAGTTTGTACAGGTATGATTTTACGAAATACTTTATCATCATCATCCTGTCCACTCGCAGTTCTGACTACTTTCTTCATTGAGAGAAATTGTTTTTCTCTTTTATGTTTTTTTTTTTTTTTGTCTTCAGTTTAAGTAATTCTTTGTATTTATTGTTGGTCTTTGATGATTTGGCAATCTCATGTAGTGGTTTAGAAATGGGTTTAAACATTTTAATAAGAGATTTATCATTTACCAATCTACCTAGTTTTAATTCCAAGTACTTTTTTCTAATGGAACAAGTGAGCTCTGCAATTTTACGTTTACGTTCAGCTATTTGATCGTTTTTTTTTATCAAATCAGCTTTAGAGACAGCGGCAGCACGTTTGCCGCGCTTTTTGTATTTGTGTAACATTATGATGGGGAATAATCTGATGGTATATGACACTCATATATTTATATATTTGTCGAACCCTTGACGATACCTACCATCAATCATATCAAAATCTTTGACAATCACAAAAGTAACACATGCAGCATTCCAGCACTCGGAACACAAATATTTAAAGTTTTCAAAGGTCATATCTGGAAATACTCGCCATCAGATACGTGCTTCAAATTTATTTTATCTTGTTTAAATAGTAAAATTAAGTTACAGTTGTCTTGTATCAGCTGCTTAGGTATTTTTAAGTAGGTTTGACAAAGGTAGACAGCATCGACAACTTGGTGTCTACACATTGATAAAAAATTCTCGAATTTTTTGCTGTGTGTCACATGCCACATCGTCGAATATGAGTATGGAGTTAAGTTTTGCATCCGATGGGTTTTTAATTTTATAATTATCCTTGAATGGAAAATACGCGATCTTTTTCACTCCATCCAATACCTTTTGAAGTAGTTGATATTTTGGTTGATACAACGACTTGAAGTGTTTGTAGACATTTTCAAATTTCGCGCCATTTGGATTGCAAATCACTGACAACATGGTTTTCGTCTTACCACAACCACTCGGTCCACATATGATTGCTCGAAATGAATTGGGTAATAATTTACCATGTTTACTTGATGTTGTTGATGTAAGGAAATCTAAATTTTTAATAGACAACGACTGTTCTTGTTGAATGACCTTTATCTTGTGACACAATTGTCGTTCATGCCAACCTATAAATATAGGTGCAACAATTTCACCGCATCAGCTTCGATGACTGTGTACGAGGACGAAGGTGTTTTAAATTCCCTGATAAATAAGTTACTTTTTGTGCTTTATTTACCTGGCGGTTATCAGTATTGTGGACGTAAGTTAGACGAATGGATAATGTAAACGATTAATAATGTTCGATTAAATTTGAGCTGGAACTAAACTACAAATTTAAAGAGCAATCTGCAGCCTTATTAGTTACTTCCAAAATAAAGGTGAAACGTAAGCTTGGTATATGATGCTCATTCCAAATACATATCGTAATTAAAATTTGAAAAAATCTCTGAAAAAGAATACCTTAACTAATTTGAAAAAGACTGCTTTGATTGCTTTATAAGCTGCTAGACTTGCTATCAAGCAGGCTGGTGGAAAGGAGAACATCAAAATACCACGACTCATACCTTTTGATGCAAAATCTGGAGATATTCCACCAATATTACCAATTTTTGCAGCCCTTGGTGCTCTTGGTAGCATCGCAGGGGAGAGAGGTGCGAAAGCAAAGACAATTATCGATGCAAGCAATGTGAAAAAGAAATTGGAAGAAGATCATCGACACAATAAAGCCATGGAAGCTATTGGCAAAGGACTGTACTTACGTAAAAACGCTAAAGGAGGAGGACGATACCAAGTCAACAGAATATGCCAAATTCTTGAAAGTGCCGCATTTTCGAGCTGTTTTTATGCGATACAATTCGCCAAGCAGTGGTCCTCGTCAACGAAATACTGCTATTCTAAATTTTGATGTATTAAAGAGCCAAGGCACTTATTGTGTAGCTTATAGAAAAATAAACGATGTCTTCAAATATTTTGATTCATTGATTCATTTGGATCTGAAGCCACCAAAAGAACTTATACGATATCTGAGTAACATTTAACTTTACTACAACGATGAGTTTTTAAACTTTAATCAGTCCAACTTTGGACATCTCTGCTTGAAGTTTTTGTACAATAATGGAAGCCGCCTTTCTGCACAGTGAGAAGAGGTTGCAAGACTTTTCTGAAAATAAATTAAAACAATTTTCAATCAATATTTGATACAACATGCTAAATCTTGGGAACTGTTGAATACTTGGCACAAATTACCAGTTAAGAATCCGCCTGTCATTCAGTATAATATGCCAGATGCTTAAACACATGTGGATAGACACATGTCGATTGTCACGGTTCTAATTATTTTTTAAAATGTAGAGGAACCGTAATCTATTAATAAATATTATATCGTTATGTCTATAGTTTCATTATAAATAACCCTGCACCACTCGTAATATCATCAGTCATGTCTCAACTGCTCACGCTGACTAGTACCACTAACAAGTTCTCTTTCAAACCTATCACACCAATAATACTACATCCTAGAAAAAGTTATTATATAGCTGAACTATAATTTCACACCTACCATTCCATGCCAAACATCAATGGTAAAATTTTACTTCTACGAAAATAAACGTACGATGTTAAAGGAAATTAAACTGCCAACAGGTTATTATAAAATTGAAAACATTGAAAGTAATATTCGGGAGCATTTGAGCAGTACAGATTTCTCATTGACACCCAACAACAACACCTTAGAGTTTGAAATATTTAGTCGAGTGCATCAGTTTCAAAAATATAATAGCAGAGATTACCAACATTAGTGTTAGGGTGTTTGATCAAGATCTCAGATCTGTGAAATTCCGAGGAAATAGAAGTACTTTACACTTGGACTGGTTAAATGGGTTTGGTAATTCAACATAAAAGGGGACCACCCACTTCCAACCTATCAGTTTTCAAAGTCTTCTTAGTGACGTGACCAGCTCTTTTTAGAAAATATTATTTTCTCCAATCAATCGAATTAAAAGTAATAGATGGTAAAATGCAAGCACGTTCGTTTTGAGCCGTTAACATCGTTCAATCAACTAAAAATGAACTCAATTTTTGATATTTACCGTCAACCTTAACATGTTGAAATGACATGGTAAAGATTAATATAAACAAGTAAATGCATTTTTTGCTATGCATGAATCTCTGCTGAATTTAAAGGAAAATTAATATTGATGGAGCAGGTAACGTGTTCTTGGCTCCCAATTGTGGAGCTTTTTTAATTGATTCCTGCACTTTTGTGCAAAGTGCCAAAAAGGTAAAAGTAATCGAAGATCCTGAAATTGTAAGTACTGTACAAGGATTTGTTTGTTGTAAACATTTGGCGACGGCTGGATGGACGTACCCCGAAAAACCGTTCCTCAATGCAGATATTAAGTCGTTTAGTTTGTTGATACATCTCAAGTACATTTTCAAGGTATTAAATGACTTCAATTGTCTATAAAAGGCAAACAATTCGTCTAGTTCGAGCACGTAAAGATTAAAATGGCGTAATTGTCAACGAACTTAACAATGCAGGTGTAACAACTACTACGAAAGTCAAAGTATTGATAGATAGTATAGTACTGAGGGTTAAGCATGTTTTTCCCAACGATGAAATCAAACTAAAATTGATGCCACCCATTAAGAACAATACACCAATACTGATTTCATTCAGAAAATGGAGTCTCAGCAAATTACCTGCGCTAACAAAAGTGTAAAATCTGATATTTGGGCAGTTAAAACTAGCGCTGCAGTGGATCGTCCACGTTACATTATCGTTTATTTTCAGAATAATATACGTAATAAACTAGACAGTGATGCACCTTTGATAACATCAACATAACTAGACTATCATTGAATGTAGAATATTGGCAAAACGAAAGAATGCAACCATATTTCAATAGAAAAGATTACGTCATTGCTTACTAAAATTAAGTTAAGTTTAAAATTAAGTTTCTACACGAGTTATTCACTTTATACACAAGTTCATCCAATTAATTGATTGTTCTAAGCATAAAGATAGCATAAAATCATCGACAGTGGATATAAAGCTGGAAATCAAAGCCAGCAAAGATTTCCAGCGGATACCAAGGCCTATTGTATCATCGTACACGATTGCTTGCTAGAGTACTTTTCCCTGACGAAAGTCGTGAAAATCTTGATGTAAATATTTGCATTCCATTGTCAGACATCATGAAGATCGCAGTTGTTGACATTCATGGCTTTACGCTGGATGGTGCCTTCCAATCAAAAAAATTGAGAATTTAGATTGGTCGTCAAAGATCTAACTTTTTTTTTAAGTCTCCTACATCTTACGTAAGCGGAAAGGATAGAAAAGCTATCCGATACTTAAAAAAATTCGTTTACGGAATACCATATGATTCTGGATGTGTTGAATATGGTAAAATAAAAATTTTTAAAAAAATATATACTACATTTAGTTGAGTGCATTTATGTAAAAGGAAATCATAAGGCTGACTTTTTAAAATCAAAGTGTGCTGTGTTTGCGGTGTATCCAACTATTAACGATGTCACTCTGTATGATGACTCATCCTTGACCACGAACAGCTTTCAGCCCACCATTACGTATTGTCCCAACCAAGCCAGTGAAAAATTTAAGTGTACCCAACGTAATGTTGATTAATTACAGCAATGATTTACATAATTAGGTTGTATTACCTACACAGAAGTTTTTGTCAATGAAGATTGAGTTTGGGTTTTATTAAAACGCCTCGTATATCAGTTGTTTGTTATGTTTAACAAGTAGAAATTGCAAATATGAAATATAGTATTAAAAACATTTCATTGAGTCTGATTATGTACATAACAACAACTTCCTAAAATTGCGTCAATAAATTTTCATGCTTTAACCTTCTAACCTGCAAACTTATGAAAGATCTTTTTATTTATCAATGCATTCTTTATAGGCATGTATCGATTAAATATAAGCTGTAATAAAAATGCTGTCGGGCGGAAAGAAGCGTCGGCCGGAAAGGGATATGTGTCAAATGTCAATTGTCCATCGCCAAATGTCAGCTGCCTAATGTAATATGTCAAATGTCAGCAATGACTTTAAATTTCCTGCCATTAACTGTCACGGCGGCCAACTTCAGCAAAATCAACTGTGACGTGTCACAGCGGCTATTTTAAAAGGATATCAATTGGAGATCGGATTTCTTTTAAAGAAGATATATACGAGCTTTCGGAAGTGTTCTTCACAGTATATAATGAATGACACGGAATTACTTAGTCACTTCTATTCGAAATTGTCTGATCATCTTCATTATTTTTACTTGCTAAAGTTTTAGTATCAGGTTTAATTGTTTCTTTAGTTACCTGACTTACTAAATCTCGGAAAGTCGATGGTTTACAACTTATTTTCTTGGGTTGAACAGAAGATGTTGCTAACAAATTATATGGGGTCCTTTCAAAAATATTTTCTCGCTCTGTTATTTGTGACGGTGCAAAATGTACGTCTGTAAATTATTTATTATCGTGTGGAAAAATACCAGTTGACTTAAAACCATTTTCTATATTTGAAAATGACGCTTAAGTCAAGGGGTTGCAGCTTATGTGATGTATGAAGAGGGATTACCAAAACATAAACATGGTATTGTCTTACTGTTTCTATTAAAACCAATTTTTTTACATTTGTTGATGCCGGCTAATATTAGGAAAACAGGATCATTTTCGGTTAGATGTGTGTGTTTCAGAAAATAAGAAAACCAGATATCGCTTCTTATTTCTGTCCGCATCCATCCGGAATTGTGAAAAGTCACAATATTTCCTGGGGCAAGTTTACTTCGTCTTCTCTGACGAGGCATAATAAGAAGAGGTGGAAATTAGTGTTCCGAAACACTTACACAAATTTCGGCTATACCTAATCTTCTCTTAGCAGATGTAAAATTTTCCACTTGCTTTTTACCCTTCACGGATATAATTTCTATTGGCTCATTTGGGACAGTGGTTATACCAATATCATTACAGTTGTACGTTCTGCTGGCAAAAAAAAACATATTTATCTTGAAGTTCACCCAATAGAGTACAAAATGTGTCGACAGAAACTTTATTAAAGCCAGAAACCCTGGCTGCTGGTGTGTTTTCTGGCGTTCTCAATGTCAGTCGAGGATGTCCTTTTAAAAATAGGTATAACCAACTAGACAGTTTTGCGTATTAAAGGTTTTTGGAATTTTATTAATTCAAGCATATTGAAATGTTAAACTTCTTAGTTCTAAATAAAACTAAAAAATAATTTATCCATACTAATGCTTTTTCCTGTTCCTGACTAAACACAGTTTGAAATCGGCCTAGCTTCTTTCTTGACGCTTCTTCCTTATTTTTTCCACTTTTGATCCTCCGATTTAATGTTGCAACAGAAATTCCGTATCGCCTAGCAGCTTCATTTTGGCTGACGATTCATGTTTTTACAGATCTGATTGCAGAGTTCAATGACTCGGCAGACCATTGTTGTTGTGTCGATTTTCGTTTTTAATTTCGCATTTTGCACCTGGAAAAACATTATTTTTTATGTTGGCAATAATAGTCAGATGTGGGGCAGAGTAAAATATTGTTTTACTTTACCATTTTACATTGTCCCAAATAGATTTAAAAGCATTAACCTAATAATCTCTATTTTCAATAAAAGATGGCTAAATAGCTACATATTTTAAACGTTGACTGATTGTAAACAGTGCTGGCTCCGTTCGCTCCGTTTGAAAACGTACTATTTCACTTTACCCCACTATTTCACTTTGCACCTTCTACCCCTAAATATATATTTAAAACATCCACTTTGTAATAGATTGGGTATTTGTGTAAAAAGTTAGCAAATACTGATTTTTGACTGAAGAAGGAAGTGATCGTCGGAACGTTTATGTATGCTTAGTTACTCAAATGATGATAAATTATATTTATTTCACGTAATGAATAGTCATTTATACTTGCATGTTCCTCATTGTAGTTTGAGGATCGATTCCATGTTGTCTTTAAATGATTCCTGTTGAACGTAACTTTTATCAAGCAGTATATTTCAGGATGCTTTGATGAGTGTGACTCACAAATAATATTAGGGATGTTTGGTTTCAAAAATTTCATTAAATTTTTTGGTGTCGTACTGGGCTTTAACCTGGTTACAAGGAATGATACAGGTCTTGGTACTGTTAGAATGTTTACATTGTGGGCATTATCACCTGCAAAAAATGTACGTCTCTTCTTATATCGGCTCTGGGCTGTTTGCCAAACGTCACCAATTTCGTTGTCAGTATTGGCTTTAGCATTATGATTTTGTATTTGTTTTATAGTATTTATAGTTTCGGCATGTAATATGGCTGTACGGACATGCTGTTTGGTAATCTTATTTGTAGTACGGGACTATTCTTGTTTACTAGTCGAAGCATTTGACTAATAAGTAATCATATCAGTTTTTATGGTTAGTGAACGTTCTGGTTAACTAGAGGTTTTTGGCTTTGACGGTTCCATAGCCACTTCGATTTTTGAATTTAACTTTTGTTTAAAGCCTTCGTCCACGCGAGAAATATGTAAATTAACGTGGTTTTTTATTTTGACAAAGAAACATACATCCTTTTTATTTTGTAAAGACTGCACTGTGAATAATTCACAAGCGGAGATAAGCAATCTCTTTTTCTAGTGAATTTTCACCTATTTAAATTAAATCTTTTAGAACTTCTTTCTTAATAAAAGTTTTCCTCCGGAGTTTTTGTAGAGGCGCTAGTTAGGGTTTACTCTCCTAAATATAAAGTTTTCTAGGTCGTTTAATATGTCAAAGTTATTTTTTTTTATTTCATTAAACTTCTGGTGTAGAGTCTTTATTAATGTTTTTAATGGTAATTATTTAGATCAAGGATTAATTTTTTTAGCCCAACAGAATATGTTAAATACCTAGCCTTACAATTAAGATTATACTAAATAGTATGCTTTAGGTTCTGATATTATAACTATAATCAGCAGGCCAACAGTGTCCATTTGTAGATCCCGATGGGTGTCGGTGTTTCTATAATGTTCTTAGGTATTTTATTCTGAAATCGTTAAATTATTTGAATGTTGCTTTTTTTGGCACAGCCCCAAAGTCTTATGACATATGTCCAAACTAGTTTCGATAACTGAACATGAAGAAGTTTATTGTATGTAGAAAACTTAGACCTCCGTCCTGGTAGCTATTAAATTTTTTTAATACCCAGAGAATCTGAAAATCGTTTGCATAAACTGAATTGGTATCGTTTAGCTTAAAGCGTCATCTCTTGAACCAGTTAATAATTTGGTTATTTTCTTAGCCAATATTTTTATTTTTTTTTCTTAGAGAGGGAGGCCAGGATAGTTTCCTATAGATTCCTGTTTTTGGAAAAGCAAATAAATGGAGAGCAACTCGGGGATCACTCCGGGATACTGAGTGAAACAAAAAACAATCAAATTCTCGGGATGGTTCCTGACTTGCTAGCCACAAAAATACACGTAGTAAAGTCGTTCAAAGTCCTCTTTCCGAAAAGAGACGAATGGATGAGGGGACAAATCCTCTTCACAGAGACTGAATACGTAATGTACACAGACGGCTCAAAAACCCCAGATGGAGTTGGGGCCGGTGTTTTCAGCAGGAAACCAAAGATTGAAATATCTACCAGTCTTGGCAGGTATGCCACAATCTTTCAGGCTGAAGTATTCGCTATCGAATTGTGTGCAAGAGAGTTGACCAATAGACCTCTAGCAAACAAAAACATAAATATAATATCAGACAGTCAGGCCGCTTTAAAAGCACTGAGCTCCAACAAGATAAATTCTAAACTTGTATGGAATTGCATCGAATCCTTAGAGTACCTTGGTGCGAACAACAGGGTGACCCTACTGTGGGTACCTGGGCACCAGGGGGTGGAAGGAAACGAAAAAGCCGACACCCTTGCAAAACAGGGGGCCGAATCTGCGTTCACTGGACCAGAACCGGTTTTTGGAGTCACCACAAGTGCCGCCAAAACAATTATTTCGGACTGGGCGGAGAGAAAAATACTCACGTACTGGTCCGACATACCAGGGCTTACCCATTTGAAGGCGTTTTTACCGTTACAACCCTCGAGAAACACAACTAAGCAGATCCTAGAATGGAGCAGAAATGACCTGCGTATTCTAACAGGACTGCTTACGGGACACTGTCGTCTAAGATACCACCTCAGAAAGATAGATCTGAACCAACAAACGGACTGTCGGTTCTGCTGCGTGGAAGACGAAACTGCTGAACATATACTATGTTCATGCCCCGGCCTGGGAAGAATAAGGTTCAATATATTTGGTTACACTAACCTAGAACCTACCGATTTTAAAAAAATCTCACCCTATACAACCATGAACTTCGTAAGAAGAGCTGGATTGTGCGGTGAACTGTAGCCTCTAGGGGTGAGCCACAATAGACCTACTAAGGGTCGCGGTGGAGGGGCGACCACGCCCCACTAACATGAAACCTAACCTAACCTAACCTAGCCATTATTTTAGTATTGTTAACGAAAGTGGTTGCTATGTCATGAGCTTTCATGCCAAACTTAATTAAAAGTATGAGCAACGTCGAGAAAAATGGTAAATTAAACTTTTTTTTTCTAGCAACTTTTGAATATTATATTTGTAAGCCTGCGGACTTGGTCAAATGCTTTTTTATAAATCAAAACCGCAGCGTGGGAATTAAATTATTCTTTTCTATTATATATTTTTAAAAGAGTTTTGAGATAACTAGTAGCAATTATATGGGTCTGTATGATAACACTTCATAAGAAGGAAGGTATTTGCAGTTTTCTACTTAATGGGAGCATATTATTGTCTAAAGGATGCGTTTATGTGATTAGGAAGTTTTACAGGAACTTTTTTGGGTTAATATATAATTTTATTTTTTAAGAAACCTCTTTAAGAGAAAAACGTTTAATGATAACGTTTTTTTGTTCCATTTTTCAGGATCTTTGCAATCATCGGCTGAAAGGTTATGTACAAATATTTAACGAATCAGTATGTTTCTTAAGCATTGCTTCGAGTCCAACTTTTATCTGCGTTTCCAATTGGTGGATTTTGTAGGATAGGTCTTTTAAGTCGCTTGGTAGCTTTCCAGATTGAGTAGTATGTTCTGTTATTGCTCAGCTAATTACCAACTAATTAATTTTTAATGCGTTGAATTTTACACTTTATGCACAGTGTTGTATTATTTAAGACTGTTTTATTCGCTTGTGCCCTGATCTGATAATATATTCTTCTTGTTTGTAATGGTTTGTAATGGTTTTAACTCACATCGCTGCATTACTGGTTGATTATAATAAACAATCCGTGATTTCGTTACTTTTTATTATAAATTAATTGCTTTTTAAAAATATTTTGCATTTAGCAGGGCAGGACGATAATTTATCAAAACGGTAAATTCATTTTTACAATTGTTTATTGATTCTTATATTCTTGCTTCATAAGATTACTTATTTTTTTTAAATTTCTTCCTATTAATTGACGTGTCAAAAATTAATTCATAATGAGTACCGATCAAAAGAATTGTAAATTATTGATGCAATATGTTGCAAGGCGAAAAACGGCTTTTGCCGATGCTACTAGTAGCTGGGACATAGCCATGAATTTAATATCACCAAGATTACACTCGTCCAGGAATATCACAATGAGTTACATCAGGTTTAATACTTGTAACGAAAAAATTAGTTATCTTAACTTACTGCTACCCGACACGGAACTGTTGACTTGGAAGCGCCTTCAGCGGCCTTTCGTAACATTATATTTAAAATAAAAGCTTTTACAGCTTCAAAGGAAAAAGCCTATTTCACCTACTACTCCTGTCATTAGTATACGAAAATTGAAAAATAGGCGAGAATTAAAAAAAACGATCAAGATCTAGCCCAGACGGAAAAATAGTAACACAAACAAAAAAAGATGATTATTTGCTAAACTCTCCGACAGTAGCCACGTCAAATAGATTCAGCAGCTTAGAAGAAAATGACGACGACTTAGACGAAATGGACAACACAAAAGAACCTAACGCCGACAAACTTAAAACAAACTCTACTCCTAAACCACCACAAATATTTGTGAAAGGTGTTAAAAATATTTCTCTACTAACAACCTTCTCAATGCAATAGCTGTGAACGAATTTGAAATTAAAATCCTAAACTACGACCAAGTTCGAATCCAAGCTAGAAAGTCACAAACATACACAAAAATAATAAAGGCTTTATGAGAAAAAAAGACTGAGTTCTACACAAATAAATTAAAAGAAGAGAGAAACTTCAAAGTTAATCTTAAAAATATACACTACTCAGTGGATATAAATGAAATTGAAAAATTTGGCCACTCTGTAAAAAGTGTTTGGAACATAAGGCACTTTAAAGATCCACTACCACTGTTTCTTGTAAAACTTAAACCTGAAAACAACAACAAGGATATAGAAACTCTTCTTTATCAAAAAATTAAATTCAAACCTTCCAGACAACGAAGGAAAATTCCGCAATATACCAGATGCCAGGGGTACGGACACATCAAGTCATTCTACCATCTCAGACCACGGTGTGTTAAATGCACCGGTGACTATTTCACTACTGAATGTCCTAGAAGGGAAAGATCAAATAACGTTAAATGTGTATTAGGCGATGGGAATTATCCTGCTAATTATAAAGGATGTACAACTTATAAAGAACTTCTGAAAAATAAATATCCTACTCTCTGTCCGAAAATTCAAACAATAACTTAAGCCAAACATGTACAACCAAACATCACATACTGTCAAGCTACAAGAGCTGGTCAAATCACAATCCCACGAGAGACCACCATCTCCCAGAACCACAACATAAACACACTCTCCAACGACATAACTGAGTTAAAAAATGTGATGAAATCCTTGATGGAACAAATGGGTACAATGCTAAATCTACTAAAAACCGTCACATCCAAATTAACTTAATGAATAAGTTTTTAAAAATTGCCTTGCGGAATGCCAACGGGCTGGCTAAACATGTTGATGAAGTTAAAGCTTTTATTACAAACCATATCATTGATAAACTGTTATTATCTGAAACACATTTTACAAATAAAAATTACTTCAAAATGCCTAAATATTCTTTATATAATACAAACCATCCAGATAACTCGGCTCATGGTGGAACAGCTGTAATAATTAAAAGTGCAATAAAGCACCATGCACATAGTAACTATGATAAAGAATATCTACAAGCAACTAGCATAACTGTGGAAGACTGGCATGGAACTATAGCAGTTGCAGCGGTATACTGTCCTCCTAAGCACTCTATAAACAATGAACAGTTTACAGAATTCTATAAAACTCTGGGCAATCGATTTATCGCAGGTGGCGACTATAATGCAAAACACGTTTACTGGGGATCCATACTGATAACTCCTAGAGGGAGACAACTTTACAAAACAATGAAAGATAATTACTACAAACACCTTTCGACAGGAGAACCGACCTACTGGCCAAGCGATAGAAGCAAGATACCAGACTTAATTGATTTCTGTGTTATGAAGGGTATTTTCTTAAACTTAGCTGAAGCATCTTTCTGCTTTGATTTATCTTCTGACCACTCTCCGGTATTAGTTGCACTAAACACAGAGATAATAGTGAAGCAGACACGTCCTACCTTACATAACAAATTTACAAATTGGAATAATTTTAGGACAACAGTCGACAACAACCTGAACACAAATATCTCCCTGAAAACGGAAGCCGAAATCACTAAAGCTGTTGAGAGACCTAAAAAAACCATCCAAGAAGCTTCTTGGCAAAATACCCCAAGAATGACGCACACGGTGAAAAACAAGGATTTACCCAACATAATTAAAGAACAAATAGCCAACAAAAGAAGACTTCGCAAAATATGGCAAAATACAAGAGCACCCGCAGACAAAACTGAAATTAACAAAGCAACCCAGGCACTAAAAAGAATCCTGAAGTCCCAAAAAAATAATTCCATTCAACAGTATTTCAGGAAGAGGCGCTACAGAAGCTTCTCAATACTCATTATGGAAGGCCACTAAAAAGCTAGACTGTCCACAATTTCACAACCCACCTATCAGAAATGTTGAAGGCCATTGGCTTAAAAGCAACAGACAAAAAGCAGCAGCATTTGCAAAACATTTAGAAAAAGTCTTTTAACCTAACTTCACAGAAACAAACGAAAACGACATTAACATTGAGCGGTATCTTGCTTCCCCTTACCAATTGGAACCTCCTCTTGATAAAATAACAACTAAACAAGTTCAAAATGCTAATAAAACTCTGAACACAAGAAAGTCTTCTGGTTATAATCTGATTACAATCAAAATTCTCCAAGAGTTACCTAAAAAAGCAGTTAAGAGTCTATAATGCCTTACTAAGAACTGGCTACTTTTTGATTCAATGGAAACTTGCAGAAATTATTTTTATCCCCAAACCTGGAAAACCTACCGATAAACTCACTTCTTACCGACCAATTAGTCTTCTTCCAGTAATGGCAAAACTGTTGGAAAAAATAATCAAAATAGAAGCTATTCCAAAGCATCACTTCGGATTTCGAGAACAACACGCAACCATTGAGCAGGTACAACGGATCACCAACAAAATCATGCAAGACCTGGAAGATAAAAAGTTTTGCTCCACTATATTCCTAGATATTAGCCAGGCATTCGATAAAGTCTGGCATACTGGGCTACTTTACAAGATCAGAAAACTTCTTCCTTTAAACTACTTCCTCATCCTCAAATCCTATCTTGCAGACGAACATTCAACACTTCATCCGATAAGAGCAGGAGTCCCTCAAGGAAGCGTTCTGGGTCCGCTTTTATATTTATTATTTACATCTGATCTACCCACATCACACAATACACTCACTGCAACCTATGCCGACGATACCGCTTTACTAGCCTCACACTCAGACCCCCAAATGGCATCGCAAATTCTTTAAACAAATCTTGACAATTTACATGAATGGTTAAAAATTTGGCGTATCAAAGTCAACGAAGGCAAATCTAATCATATTACCTTCACATATAGACGAGGTAACTGTCCCCCTGTTACTTTAAATGGTCAAAAAATACCCTAGTCAGAAGATGCCAAATATCTTGGAATCCATATAGATAGAAGACTTTCTTGGAAGAAACATATATTCATAAAAAGAAAACAGCTTGGAATTAAATTTAGACAATTATATTGGATAATTGGAGGTAAATCCCAACTGTCTCTCGAGAATAAGGTATTGGTTTACAAAGTCGTACTCAAGCCCATCTGGACCTATGGAATTCAGCTATGGGGATCAGCATCTTCCTCAAATATTGACATCATTGAGAGGTTTCAATCCAAAGAATTAAGGATGATTACAATTGCACCCTGGTTTGAGCCTAATAATATTGCGCATGATATTTAAGATCCCTCGGTTAAAGAAGAAATTAAAGTGTTTAGTGGAAAATACGTCAAATGACTAGAGTCTCATCCCAATAGCCTCGCCAAAAATCTAGTTACTGAACCAATTATCAGACGCAGACTTAAAAGGTTCACCCCGTATGACCTCACAAACAGATTCTAGTATAGATATTTTAAACAACTATATTTATCTTTACTTTACAATTTCAACCTATATATTTTTTATTAACTTGTTATAAGTAATTTTACTGTCTCTGTAACTCATATCTTGTCCTAGGCTATAAGCAATTTATACAACAAACTAAATAACTAGGGGGTAAAACCACAGGGTTTTGACCCCACAAGCCATTTTCTAAATACACAAAATTTACTTATTGTACTATTCTTGAACAGATTGTAAATTAACTAGAAAACAAATAAAAAAAAATTGAAACATTTTTACGAGATGCATCAAAATTCCGTACATGTTATTCAAGCATTATTCATTCAATATTCAGCCAACTTCATTCTGATAACTTTATCAGTAAACAATTTTGATTTACGTACCGCTAAAGCCTTCAAAGATCGACATTTTTCGAAAGGAGTTCCCCAATTTGATGATTTGTTGGATTTCGTAATATAACAGATCAAAACGCTAAAAATAATTTTTACTTCCACCACTTCTACTCCCGCTATTTCCAACGCCGCTACTCATCGCACGTTTACTTCTAGATCTAACTCGTTCATTGCTAGTCTCAACTTAATTGCTTTGGATTCAAATTCACATCGTTCTGTTCACTTCGACTCGCACAATCTCTCATGTCTATTTTATCGCAAAGCACATTTGCTGTCTTCCTTTTCTACATTTTATCCTCTCTTTTGAGATGAAAAGATCGACTTCATTAGGCAACACGAACGATGTTTTAATTATTTAGGTTCCCACTTGAAATATCAATAAAGTCTACATCTAGCTGCCGTTAATGTAACTCCCATGATCATCTAACTCTTGCATCCTTTTCAATCAAAAAATGTAGATCACAGTTGCGTCCAATTGCACCTGCTGGTTCCTCACACTCGTTTAACTGTACGACCACAGATGTTCCTGTGACGTCACTCCTAGGTACCTTTCGTGCACGTATCTTTGATCAGCACAATGGTTATATTTCCGTGTTATATTTTCGTGGTCCCGTTTTTACCTCTCCCGGCACTGTTTATGGTCAAATGTTTTTTAGACTTTCTCAAAGTCATATTGACATAAATCTATCAGTGGATTCTCATATAACTAATCATTTAGTACAGAATACTTGACGTTGGCCGATCCTAAGTTTTACCGATCGGACAAGATAGATTTACTGTGCTGGTGTCAAATTCCTTTAAATCTTAAACGGTCTTGGAAAATCAAAGATTTTCCAATCTACACGCTTCAGAGTTTCCGCAACCGTAATCTGCCACTCATAATCGAAGTTATATTGGCAAATATTCAGTCACTTCATCTGTCAAATAAGATGCAACTCCATCACAAATAGTAACCTTTTCCCCTTCATCACACCGATTTGAGCACAGCATCAGTACTGGAGCTCGAGACCATTCTCATCACAATTATCGCAATTCAACCCGACCCATGGGATCCTTACGGTGGGTGGTGAATTCTGAAACACACATTCTTCCGAATTCTTCCCAAAGAGTCAAGCCGCTGAGCCAAAAAAATCTCTTTACCTTCTGACCTCCATTTTCGATGAACGTAGGATAATCAAGTTGGGCGGTAGATTTACGACCTAGCCGTTCGTCCGCATACGCGGGGTCATCAGGGTAGATTTAAAATTCGCAGAGAATTTCATATACCACATAACATTTACTACGGAAACATTTCTCCCTATGAATTTTTTTAGGACCTTAATAATTAATAAGTTTATTCAACTTTCGGTACGACTTCCTCTTTTTTTTTGTATTTTGCATGTTATTACCCAACCGGCTGATTTTCTTTTGTTCAATGTTCTCTCTATGTTAAATTTAGTCATTTACCACCAGTTCAAAAGACAAGAAAGCATGACAAACTGTGGAGTTTAGATAGAGGGAGAAAGAGTGGAACAAGTAAATGAATTTGTGTACTTGGGTTCAAAGTTTACGAGAGATGGAAAGTATGACAGTGACATTGAGCGAAGGGTGTTGGCAGGAAGACAAATGAATGGGGCACTACATAGCTTTATGAATAGCCAGAAAGTGTCAAAAAAGGCACGTCTGGCTGTGCATAGAGGTGTGTTGGTTCCTACACTTATGTATGGTAGTGAATGTTGGGTTTTGGCAAAAGAAGCAAAAAAATAGGATTAATGCTGCGGAGATAAGTAGTCTGAGAAGTATAGCCGGAGTGACTCGGTTGGATAAGGTAAAGAATAGTGAGATAAGAGAACGCTGTGGTGTAAAAGAAGATGTGGTTACAAAGATAGATAAAGGAATGCTTAGATGGTTTAGACACGTTGAAAGGATGGATGAAGGAAGATTGACGAAACAAATTTATAAAGCGAGTGTGAATGGAAGTCGGTAGAGGTCGACCTCGAAGAACATATCTTGATCAAATCATCATATCCAATTCCTCACAGTTCAGAGAAAAATATAATGAGCCCTTTTTATTCATATATGAAATAAATTCAGCCTTAGTGCTGGTCCCAATACTTTTCTAAAGAAATTTCTGAGTTAAAATCCTCTGCACCAAAAAAGATGTTTTCGTCAGGCCTATCACTAAGGTTGCCTATTGCAGTTCAGCGAATGTGACGCGTCTATTTGCGTTACTCACTTTGTTTTCGTTAGTTTTTTACTTTTCATCAACATTGTTTTGAGGAAAGGCCAGGTCAAGAGTACCAACAACCGACGAGCATGTATTAGAGCACTGATGAAAGTAGAGGAAGCAAAAGATGTGTGTTAGAACCGTAGCAAGTGGAAGGAAGTGGTCTCTGTCTACCCCCATGGGAAAAGGGCGTGACTTTATGTCAAAAGATCATTCCATTTTGGAATAACTTACTCCCTCTTTTGTTTGTTTTCTGCTTTGTAACCCCACCAGTTAACTTTCTTTTGTTTAGTTCTTTGTTTATGTCAAATTTTCATATTCTTTCCCTAGTGCTAAAATTGGACAACCTTTTTACATTTTGTGGGTGGTATGTTCGCGCCACTCTATTTCAAAATATTTTAATTTTAATACAATTAACGTTAAGCTTTTATCCAGTTCTTATCATTTTTGATTATGATACTGGTTTTAGTATACACATTTCAGTCACCCAAAGAATAGCATGGAACGAATTAAGATTTTAAATTTTTCCCGTAGGGGTAGACAGAGACCACTTCCTTAAAATTTTAAACATTCATTTTACGCTAGTTCTTAATTTTAGTCATATTCAGAATGTAAGTATTACTTTCATCTTTTGAACTACGTTGTTAAACCGCTTTTGGTATCAGTTCCATCTTAGTAATTAAGTTGTTAAACCACTGTACGCTTGTGCAATTATATTTGTGTTTACTTACAAACTATATTCATGTATTCGCAATGATATTAAACAAAAGACATTGCAATCGCCTTTATGTTACATCCAAAAGAGCAGAAGTTCATACTTGGAGCAGAAACGGTCGATCGTAAAAACTCACAGTACGGATTCCTATTACCTGCACCGAAACCAACTAACACTGATTTTATGGTAAGTCCCTTTTTTATTAAAGCCGGTTACCTTCTTTTTGTTGATCTGAGCTAGTTGCACCTCTTTCCAATTATACAGTCCACGTTTAATCTCGGTGGTTACGTAATTCTTGGATTTACAACCCTTAAGAATTATCTAATAACCCTGTTAAGACACGGCGCTTACATCAATTGTATTAAAGATTATATCCTAATACAAATTTGCTGTAGGTTCTGTTTGGTTTATAATTACTTTCTTCCAAAGGTGCTTTTAAAAAATTGTATACTTAATTACTTCCTCTTAGTTTTTAGGAAAGTAATAGACTGCTGTTGTTTTAAACAAGTATTGCTAGTCTTCCGTAATACTAGTTGCTTATCCACTGTTTTTGGCTTCTATGAATTATTTATTACTTTCAGAATATGTACCTACACAAAAGGTTATTTGCTATATAATAAGGTTACAAACTTTCCTTGATTTAAAAATATTTAAAACCATATGGGATGCCCCAAAAAAACAAAACAACACACAGTTGTATTATTTTATAAGTAGCAACCTTGTACTCAAGTTGTTTTTTTTGTATTATAGGTACATATAAGTATAAAACATTTTCTTTATTGGTCTTGTATGCACAACTCCCGTTCTTTTTAAGATATCGAGGATCTTGTGTATAAAACAATTCAGGCATGTCGTTGTCGGCATCTATTATACAACCAATTTGGCAAAACAGTCATATTTGCTTTTGTAAAATTAAAATCCTAAATAAAAGCATCTCTTATGTAACATTGGACACATAAAATACGGGATGTGAAATATCTGCATCTTAACCTAAAAAATCTAAACTTAAAATGAAAAAATCTTGCTTTTTTAAAAAAACATTCTCTTTTTTCTGGTGAATTATCAAGAAACTTTTAACTTTTGTAAGACTGTCCCATAGGTATCCATCTTGTGCAGATTTGGAAATATTTCAATTTTTTGTTTTTTTTTACACCCATAAAAGTCTAATGATAAAATTTTGAACATGATAGCAATAAAAGTATATTTTAACAAATTGAATTAATTATATAAAATTGATGTGACAAAACAACAATTTTAATAAGTATTGCTAGTCTTCCGTAATACTAGTTGCCTATCCACTGTTTTAGCTTCTATGAATTATTTATTACTTTCAGAGTATGTACCTACATTTGTATTTTCACAAAACGTTTTTTGCTATATAATAGGGTTACAAACTTTCGTTGATTTAATAATATTTAAAACCATATAGGATGCCCATAAAAGTCTAATGATAAAATTTAAGTGGCAAAACAACAATTTTAATAATAAAACGAAAATGTTGTTACCATTTTTAATCTTGGTTTCGTTAATTTAAAACACTACAAAACTAAACAACTAATTCTAATCTTTTTTTTTGTAATGAAATAAACTCTTATTTGGTAAATTATAAAGATATTTCCAAAAATTTATACTTTTACTTTAACTTTTTAAACATTTTTTTTGAAAACTATATCACTTTTTAATTAATTACCTTTCCGCTGCCCCGCGATCTTTTAAAAGCTATGAACTATCCTGTTTTTTATTTTACGCATTTTAAAGTCAAATTCAAAAATAATTGGTATGCGGAATTAGAAACTGCGGAAAGTATCGCGCATACCAGTTTTATGTAATTTGTCAAACTACTCTGATGTCTTACCTACATTTTAAGGTGTTTGTAAATGAGTAAAAAAAAAAATATGAGAAAAAATTCATTAAGGTTAATACAGAATGTTTAATCCAAGTTTATTTATTAATAGTCATCATTATCATCAAAATTATAATTTCTTTCCTTTTCTGATTCTTCCCTTTCTAATGGTTTCTATATTCCTTTAAAGAGGTAGTGAAAAAGATGATGTCACGAAGGAAGAATGATTTCCACACTAAGGCCTCAATCTGCCTACTCCCCAGGTTTTGGCACTGGTTTTCTTTAAGGTCTCAATCTGCCTACTCCTTCGAGAGAACTGAGGATTCAGGGATGGGTGTGCTGGTCTTTTTAAAATCTATTATGTGGCCTGTCTCTTCGTGATGTTTGAAAAGTGCTGATGAGGGGTCAAGATTTTGGACGGCGAGTTGATATTCGTAGATTCTGTTGGTTATGCGTCTGTTTGTTTGTCCTATGTATGTTTTAGGAAAATCAGAACATGTTATTTTATATACCCCTTAGGACTCGTTGACTATAGTATTTTTAGGAGATCTGAGAAGTTTGAAAATTTGGTTGTTAGCCGTGAAAATAGGTTTAATGTCGCGTTTTTTTAAGATTCTTTCTATTTTATCTGTGACATCTTTAATAAAGAGAAGAAAGGCTTTATGAGGTTAGATTTTTGTTGAATCATGGAGGTTTTGAGAACGGGCTTTTTGGTGGTGTATAGATCTATTAATTTGTGTGTTACTGTAGTCGTTTTGAAGTAGAGCGGTTTTTAGTTTGTTTAATTCTTGAGGTCTGTTGTGGTGGTCGGTTAGTTGAATAGATTTATGGATGAGGGAGTTGAGAACGGAGTTGGTTTGAGCTGGGTGATGATGGGAATTGGCCTGTAGGTACCGGTTGGTATAGGTTGGTTTTCTTTATACCGTGTGGGCGAGGGAGTCTTTGGATTTTGTGATTAGGACATCTAGAAAAAGAAGAAAATTATCCATTACGGTTTCCATTATGAACTTAATGTTGGTGAGGATGTTATTAAGATGGTCGAGGAGTTTATGGAGAGTCTCGGAGATATGAGGCCAAATGACGAATATGTCGTCAACGTATCTAAACCAGCAAGTGGGCTTGCGGTCAAATGACTCTATGGCCCTAGTCTCAAAGTCCTCCATGTAAAAGTTTGCAAGAACTGGAGAAAGAGCAGATCCCATTGAAGCACCTTTTACTTGTTTGTAATATGTGCCTTGAAGGAGAAAGTATGTGCCGACCAAACATAATGTTCCCGAAAACACCCTCAAAACCTCCATGATCCAACAGAAATTCAACCTTTTAAAGCCTTCCCTTCATTAAAGATGACACAGATAAAATAGAAAGAATCTCAAAAAACGCGACGTTAAAACTATTTTCACGGCTAACAACCAAATTTTCAATTTTTTTAGATCTCCTAAAGATACTATAGCCAACGAGTCCCAAGTGGTATATGAAATACCATTCTAATTGTCCTAGAATATACATAGGACAAACGAATAGACGAATAACCAACAGAATCTACGAACATTAACTCGCTATCCGAAACCTTGACCCCTCATCAGCACTTTCCACATAATAGATTTTAAAAAGACCAAAACCATTGCCACTTTACAGGCTAGAGTCATTCGTAAGGCACTTGAGATTGAGAAAGCCCAAACTGCTTTAACAAACGCAATGATGGACGCAGGCTTTGCAATACGTGGAAACCGATATTTTTCCGCATCCCCTTCAAACCAAACCACGCCCCCAACCCCACTCGTACCACTACTTATACAGCACACCCATCTTTGAATCCTCAGTTCTCTCAAAGGAGTAGGCAGATTGAGACCTTAGAACGAACCAGTACCGAGACCTGGGGAGTAGGCAGATTAAGACCCCGGCGTCAAGTCACAAATCCCTAAGCCTTACCCTAGTGACTACACCTGAGGAGTAGGCAGATTGAGTCCTCAGTGGGGAAATCCTTTTTCCTTCATGACTACACCTGAGGAGTAGACAAATTAAGACCTCAGTGTAAAAATCACTTCTCAACCAAAAAATTTACTTTTTACTTTAGTTAATTTAGTACTCAAGCAAGCAAACAACAATAAATCAGGTATGTCTTTAGCAACATTATACGAAAAATTGGAAACGCAATTGAGAGCATTAGAGACTCTATGCGTTACACAGGATAAATATGCAGCTATGCTTTTTCCACTAGTAGAGTCTGCACTTCCAGAAGATTTCTTTAAAATGGTTTTAAAATCGAAGCCGAAACGTCAAAATAAACAAATTTCAAGACGCGGTTCAACCCGAACTTTAAGTATTACAAATATATATACATACACTGGTACCGCTAGGCTTCCTACCATGTTAACTTTTAGGTTCACTCAGACTCCGCTGTTACTGGGCGTCCATTAAACGAATGTCTAGTGATCTCTCTCTAAAAATCGGTTAAATCGATCCCAAACAGACTCAAAAACAATTTTTCAACAAAATTTGGAAGACTCCCAGTTGAGCTTAGACAAATAAGATAAACTTGGTCGGCGTGGATTTAATTGTCCGAAAATATGTTTAAAAAAATTATGTAATATGAAATAGCCATTATGTTTTACCGTTATTGCGGATCTTGATTAATCTTAGTTAATGGGATTTGGAATTTTGTAAACATTTAGAAAAAATCTGGCCGACCAGTTTTTTCTGAAAGGTGTGATAGATGGTTTCTTTGTTATGACGGAAACTTTTTTATTATTTTATGCATTTTAAAGTTAAATTCCAAAATATCTAGGTTTGCGGGCTTAGAAACTGCTGGAAGTATCGTACATACCAGTTTTTATTGTATGGTCTCGATGTTTACTCTCACACATAGTACTTTGTTAAAGGCATTTATTTCGGACTTAATGTATATTGTCAAACTACTTTTACTCTAATTTTAAGATGTATGCAGATAAGTATGGAAAGAGGAAATATGGGAAATAAGTTTATTTGAATTAATGATTCTTCGTTTTCTTTCTCATTTTAGTGGTAACTCAGAATTTCTTCAACTTTTAACGGTGCTGATGAGCCAACATACCATAATGGTTCAAGTTTACTGAATTCATTCAATTGCTATCCACATTCAGTTGATTTGTATAAAATACATATGGGTTCAGATGCACTTTGCCACATTGTATTTACAAATATTTGTATTAAATCTGTTTTTTGTTTATTTTTAATGTCTTCTGGATTCGTTAACTGCTCAAACATATTTTGATATTCTGTATTTTGTAACAGGAGGTTGTAGGTTTAAATTTTCCTCTTACGAACTTACAAACAAAAGTATTATTACAACCCGTGAAGGCATGAAAACCCAGTAGAGCTCGTCAGACTGATAAATCTAACTTTTGTACGAGATGTGTACAATTGATGTAATTTATTTCATTATTAGTTTTGGTTGTGATCCATATTTCTCGCTCTTTGAACTTGTGTATGTTTCCAAAACAAATAATAAGGACGTCAGTATCAACTAATTTTATAAGGATTTATTGTTGAAACAAACATTTGTTCAAGTTTAAGAAAATCCTTGCATCAGCTTTTTCATGGTAGCACTCATAATTTTCAATAAATATTTTTCTTTTATTATTTCTGTAGACAAAACACTGGTCTTCAACTGTAAAAAAACTTTTTTGTCGGCGAAAATTAAGCTAAATGTATTTTCTGTCCAATGTTTGAGTAAAAAATTTACTATTGTTTTTTTGATTTTTGGATTATGAGTGGCATTTCATCTTCTTTGCGAGTTTATTTTTTTTAAATCTTTAACCAAACATCTTTTTCACTACCTTTTTAAAGGAATATAGAAACCATTAGAAAGGGAAGAATCAGAAAAGGAAAGAAATTATAGTTTTGATGATAATGATAACTATTAATAAATAAACTTGGTTTGAACATGAACTTCTAAACCTTAATGAATTTTTTCTCATAATTTATTTTTTATACTTATTTAAAAACATCTTAAAATGTAGGTAGACATCAGAGTAGTTTGACAAATTACATAAAACTGGTATGCGCGATACTTTCTGCAGTTTCTAAATCCGTATACCAATTATTTTTGAATTTGACTTTAAAATGCGTAAAAAAAAGGTTTCTATGATAACAGAAAAATTTTACTCCCTATCACATGTTTTAAATAGGTTTGCCAGACTTTTCTGGCTAAAAAAAATTGGTCGTCCAGATTTTTTCTGAATGGTTATAAAATTCCACATCCAATTAATTAAGATTGATCAAAATCCGCGATGACGGTACATAATGGCTATTTTATAATACATATTTTCGGACAATTAAATACACGCTGACTAAGCTTATCCTATTCGTCCAAGTGTAAACTATTCATTTTCGTTAAAAAAATTTAAAGCCGCGATCACGGGGCTTTCAGAATTGACGGCTCCTATCCTAAAAGTTCTGTTCGGAAGGTTTTTAAGTTGATCCATATTTGTGTCTAAGAAGTGTTTATTTTTGAGTATATTTTTTTTATTGAATTGGTTACTCCTAACTGCTACCCAAAAATAAATTAAAAAAAAACTCTAACGTAGATTTACAGTTAATATATATATATATATATATATATATATATATATATATATATATATATATATATATATATATATATATATATATAAAACGACTTGGTTGCCAGAGTCCAAAAGAGCATCTGACAGATAAGTGACTTAAATTATTTTAATTGATAAGTTTCATTTATTCCGTTTTACTATTAAAAGGAAAACCACAAATCATTATATATTGTACATTCGCGGGAAGTTCTCTATTACAGCAAATAGAAGCAATAAATAGATTGGTTTTATCCCTAAGACCAATAATTTAATTGCCTATTTACCAAATTTCTATTGCCTGTCAATTTAAATTTTTGACATTTAATTTAAATCTGGCTTGGTTAAATCTACCATACATTTACTTTTATTTTAAATTTGTTTGCTGGAGTGCAATTAATATATTTCCTAAAAGATTTAAAATTTTATTTGTTCAGTCAGATTAAGATTTTCTTTGACATATATTTGACTTTAATTTTAATTTGTTATGCATTTATTCTAGTATAATTTGAATTTATCTCATGGGAAGCTATGAGTAATAGTCGTATTGACTATAACCAACAGGATAGCGATAGGCGTCGCCACCTGTCATGTCATGCTGCTTGTGAGGGCGAAATGTGGACTGCGGACAGTCACTTTGCTTCTTTGAATGTGAGGGGAGGATTAAATGATAAAATTGATAAAATTTACACGATGATAGAAGAAAGACGGATTGATATTCTTTGTGTAAATGAAACCAAGCGGAAAGGATGTAAATCCACAACACATGGACCTTATACAGTCTACTGGTCAGGAGTTCCGGAAACCAGCAGAGGTTCTCAGGGCGTTGGTGTAATACTCTCTGCTAGAATGAATGAATGTGTGACTGACTTTCAATGTGTAAGCCCAAGACTCCTCTGGGTGAGGCTGAAGGTTGGTCTTACTCGTATCTCTTTACTAGGGGTTTATGCCCCACAAGATGCGCAGTGGAACCAGTCTTTAAAAGCTCAGAAAGAGAGGCGGGAGTTTTGAGATAGTGTGACAGATATTTTAAATGGGTGTAACCAGAATGAAAGAATTGTAATGTTGGGTGATTTTAATAGTTGGGTAGGAGTAAAGCGTGATGGATATGACAGTGTTTTGGGAATGTACGGTGACGGCAGAGTAAATGAAAACGGAGAAAATCTACTTGAAATATGTTTGGAGCGAAATCTTGTGGTAACAAACACAATGTTTAACCATAAAAGGATCCACTTGTACACAAAACAAGAAGAACACCAGAGAAGTATAATTGATTTTGTAATTGTGGATGAAAGATTGAAAAAGAAAGTAATGGACACTCGGGCATACCGCGGTGCAGGTATTGACACAGACCACTTCTTAGTAATGAGCCGAATAAGAGGTCTCTTTAAGCGGTGGCGCCATCGTGTGCAGGAATCAAGTAGTGTACTAGAGCGTATAATGGTTGAGAATTTGCAAGAAGAAGGTATAAAAGAGGAGTTCGTTAGTATGACCGAGAAATTTCACAGTTTAGATGAAGCATGTGAGGTTGAAGAATTGTGGAAGCCGTTCAAGAAAGGAATCGTGGATATTGCTATAGAAGTATGCGGTGTAAGTAAAAGAAGGAAAGGATGCAAGTTACAGAAAACGTGGTAAGGGTTCAAAAAGCAGTGTCAGAAAAGAAGAAAGCCTGGCTGGATTGGCTAGCTACAAAAGCCAATCAAAGAACGCAAAATGCAACGATTGAGGATGTAAACAAGGCAAAGAATGAGTACAAAAGGTTAAAAGGTGTGGCAAAAGAGGTTGTGGCAAAAAATAAGAAGAGTGATAAAGATGAATTTAATAGAAGGTTATCTAACGATTTCCAAAAAAATATTAAACTCTTCTGGAAGTCCATAAGAACAGCCAGAGGTAAAAAAACTACCTCGCAATTGGAAAGAATCAGGAACCAAGATGTTAATATGGTAAAAGGAGAGGAATGCGTATTAAAGAGATGAAAGGAATACTTCAAAAGTTTATTTGAGAAAGATGATACACAAGTACAGGCCCAATTCGAAGACATGAGTGAAAGTTGCAATGAAAGTGAAATTACTACGACAGAAATTGTGGAAGCGTTGAACAGTATGAAATTGGGTAAAGCTGCTGGGTACGACAGGATAACAGTTGAAATGCTGAAGGCTGGACAAAACGTGGTAGCTAGTCTACTGAACCGCCTTTTTAACCTTTGTTGGAGAAGTGGTAGTGTACCAGACGACTGGTGCAAGGCCGTTATCGTGCCGCTTTACAAGGGAAAAGGTTCGCAACAGGACTGTAAGAACTACCGAGGTATAAGTTTACTCAGCATAGTCGGCAAACTGTATGCAAAAATATTGATCAAAAGAGTAACGAATGAAACTGAGAAGATGATATGGGATGTGCAAGCAGGATTTAGAAGAGGAAGGAGACGTATGGATCAGGTCTTTTCCTTACGAGGTATAGTCGAAAAATTCTTGGCTAGAAGTCAGAAGGTCATTGCGCTTTTATAGACTTGAAAAAGGCCTATGACAGAGTGGTGAGGAGTGAATTGTGGTCTACATTGTCTATGTATGGGGTGAGTGGTAGTTTAATACGAGCACTGAAATCACTTTACGAGGATTCCACTGCTTGTGTCAGGATAAACGGAGTTTGCACGGACTGGTTTAACATCGAAAAAGGTGTGAGACAGGGATGTGTGGCTTCGCCATGGCTGTTTAACTGATACATAGACAATTGTTTAAAAGATCTGAAAGAGAGTGCGTATGGATTAAAAATGAATGATTTGATCGTCAAATGCCTTCTTTACGCCGATGATCAAGTCATATTAGCGTTATCTGAAGAGGAGTTGCATGCGATGGTTAATGTTATGCATGATTTCCTGAAAATCAAAGGGATGAAAATAAATGTGAGCAAAACGAAAGTAATGGTTTTTGAAAGAGAAGAAAGCATGACAAACTGTGGGGTTTCGATTGAGGGAGAAAGAGTGGAACAAGTTAATGAATTTGTGTACTTGGGTTCAAAATTTACTAGAGATGGAAAGTATGACAGTAGTATTGAGCGAAGGGTGTTGGCAGGAAAACAAATGAATGGGGCACTGCATAGCTTTATGAATAGCCAGAAAGTGTCAAAAAAGGCACGTCTGGCGGTGCATAGAGGTGTGTTGGTTCCTACACTTATGTATGGTAGTGAATGTTGGGTTTGGCAGAAGAAGCATGAAAATAGGATTAATGCTGCGGAGATGAGTAGTCTGAGTAGTATAGCCGGAGTGACTAGGTTGGATAAAGTTAAGAATAGTGAGATAAGAAAACGCTGTGGTGTAAAAGAAGATGTGGTCACAAAGATAGATAAAGGAATGTTTAGATGGTTTGGACACGTAGAAAGGATGGATGAAGGAAGATTGACGAAAAAATTTATAAGGCGACTGTGAATGGGCAAATCGGTAGAGGTCGACCTCGGAGAACATATCTCGATCAGATCAACATTGTTTTGAAGAAAGGCCAGGTCAAAAGTACCAACAACCGAAGAGCATGTATGAGAGCACTGATGAAAGTAGAGGAAGCAAAAGATGTGTGTACGAACCGTAGCAAGTGGAAGTAAGTGGTCTCTGCCTACCCCTATGGGAAAAAAGCGTGACTTTATGTATGTATGTATGTATGTATATATATATATATATATATATATATATATATATATATATATATATATATATATATATATATATATATATATATATATATATATATATATATATATATATATATATATATATATTATATATATATAAATGCAATTAGCAAGATTGGCATTTATTTAAACATCTGCTGGAAAACACTACGTTTTCTTTCACGAAGGATCTGTTGGAAATGAGTTTAGAAAGTAGGTGTAAGTTGTTAAATGTTTTTCATGTCAACGATTTAAATAGAACTATCAAAATTATATATACGGAGTTGTCAAAGTTCTACAAATACATTATTAATATTTTAATACTTGTCTTGTTTAAATAAGTTACTGTGATAAATTTCTGCGAACCTAATAATCCAGTTACAACATTTTGCGACCGTGAACAGTAGAAATGGAAATCTATCAAATTAAACGAGACAAAGTTAGGAAGCATGTCAACAATACTTTCGCAGAAATAGAAGACGTTTTGTGGCTGAAAACCCATATAAAGAAGTGATCATCGACCTACTCAAAGTTTTAGAAGAGAAAGGTGATGGGCTTTTTAGTATTGATGAAAATATTGAACAAGCTTTGTTCAATGCAAAGCTCAGTAATGAAGATGTTGAGAAAGAGTTCGACAGTGTGGAGAATTACAGGGAAAAGATTACTCGCTGCCGTTTCAGATGTGAAACTTTTTTAAAGGAAGACAATTTCATAGAGAAAAATCAATATAATCCATCGCAGAGTTCTTGTGGCGATAAGAATAAAAGGAAGTTCCGGCTGCCAAAGGTAGAATTGAAGAATATTGATGGAGACGTGAGGAATTGGTTAGGTTTCTGGGGACAATTCAAGAAAATTGACGAGGATGACGAAATTGATTTGGATGATAAGATCCAATACCTAATTCAAGCTACAGAACCTAGGTCATCAGCACGAGAACTAGTCGAAAGTTTTCCTCCAGCAGGCAATAATTACAGAAAAGCAATTGACCAGTTGAAAACCAGGTTTGCCAAGGACGAATTTCTAATAGAGGTATATGTTAGAGAGTTATTGAATTTAGTACTCAAACAAACAACAATAAATCAGGTATGTCTTAAGCAACATTATATGACAAATTGGAAACGCAATTGAGAGCATTAGAGACTCTAGGCGTTACACAGGATAAATATGCAGCTATGCTTTTTCCATAGTAGAGTCTGCACTTTCAGAAGATTTGCTCAAAGTTTGGGAGAGACATCGAAATACTGTCAAAAATCAAAATATTCAGGGTATTCAAAAGGTTGATACAGGAAATAATTATTATCTCTCTTTGTTATTAGAATTTTTGCGGGAAGAAACAGAATCGGAAGAGAGGATACAGTTAGCAAAAAAAAGCTTTAGGACAGATAATGAAAAGATTAAGCAGACGAAAAATAACGAAAAATACCAACACAGCAATCCAGAAATATACACCGCTGCAGCACTTTACTCCACGAGTAGAGAAGGATCTAAGAGTAAGAAATTTCCAATTTGTATATTTTGTGACAAATCACATGCCAGTCAGGACTGTCTAAAAGCTCAAAACTTATCATTAGAAGATAGAAAGAAAATAATCAGTGAGAAAAAGGTATGTTTCGCATGTCTTAAACCAGAGCATGGTGTTAAATATTGTAGAAACTTCATAAGATGTTTAATTTGCAAAATGAAACATTACCCTTTACTATGTCCTGACTTGCCTGTAAAAAGCTGTCAATTAAATAATGATGAAAAAGATGAGATAAAAGTAGAGCAAAGTTTAACCAGCAACAACTCATCTCAAATTTTATTGCAAACTATATCGATAAAACTATTCAATGGTAATAAGAAAAAGGTTATTCGTGCACTCTTAGATTCTGGATCTCAGAGGTCGTACATTTCCTCAAACTGCGCAAAACAATTGGGTTTTAAAAAAATTCTGAAGAAAACATCATACAGGGTGTTTTTGGAGGGCACCAGTCAGCTCCAAGGACTCATAATATTTATGATATCAATATTCAAAGTTTAAATAAACAATTTAAATGTAAAGTATCAATTTTGGATAAAACAAGAATTTGTAATTTCATTCCAAAGCTTGAAGATGTAAATATAATTAGGCATCTCAATGAAAAAGGCATATTCATCACAGATTCTTGCATGGACGCTCCTTTTGAAATCGAACTATTGTTGGGAGCTGATGTATTTGGTAGTTTGCTCACTGGTAAGACAGAATATATAGACAACGGTTTAGTGGCAATAGAAACTTATCTAGGTTGGACAATAATGGGAAAATACTACAATAAAAGCAATAATTCTTATATTTTTTCGGGATTCACTGATTTTTCTATACCTGATTTGTGGGAATTTAATAGAATGGGTATAAAAGAGACAGCAAATACCGGAGAAAGGGGTGTTTTTGAGGAACATATATTGGAGTTCTTTAAAAAGACCACTGTTTTCAACACGGAAAATAGATATGAAGTTAATCTTCCGTGGATTGAAGGACATCCAGTCCTCGAAAACAATTTTGAAATAGCGCATAAATGGCTACTATCAACCACACATAAATTGATTAATACTGGGAAATTTGAGGAATATCATAATGTATTACGGGAGTGGAAACAGTTAGGGATTATAGAAGAGGTTAAAAAATATTCTGATAATTTATCTATGACTTATTTACCGCACCATGCAGTTATTAAAGAGAATAGCTTTACTACAAAAATTCGACCAGTCTTTGATGCGTCGTGTAAGGATGCGAGAGGAGTTTGTCTGAATAGCTGTTTAGAAAAAGGTCCCAACTTGATCGAGTTAATCCCCTTATTGCTTCTAAAATTTCGGATAGGTATGTTAGGAGTTACAGCAGATATAGAGAAGGCATTTCTACAGATAAGTAATAATTCCAACGACAGAGAATATCTCAGATTCTTGTTGTGGAATAATTTGTTTTCGCACGAGTTTTATAGGCATTGCAGAGTTGTATTTGGAGTCAATCAAGTCCAGTCCATTTTTGTTAGTAGCTACTTTAGGACTTTATTTAGATACGGCTCCGGATGAATTCAGAGAGACTGCAGATAAGCTGAAAAATTCATTCTATGTAGACAATTGTATTACAAGTGTTAGAAGTAAATCTGAGTTAGATACCTTCATCAGAAATTCTAAATATCTTCTTTTTTTGGAAAATTTCAATTTAAGGGTATGGAGATATAATTCTATGGAAAGTGAATATATCGTCAATTATCCTGAAAGTGGTGAGAAAGTTGTTTCCGTTTTAGGATTGCAATGGGATTATAATCTTGATACTCTTCATTGTGATATTGGGACAACTGATGACTTAAATAAAATTCCTAGGACAAAAAAAAGCTTATTATCAATAGCACAAAAAGTGTTTGATCCAATTGGCTTCACAAGTCCAACCACATTGGTTCCGAAGTTATTACTTCAGAAAATTTGGAAACTCAAAATTGATGGGGACAGTACGCTTCCAGGAGATATTATCAGGTCATTCAATGAGTGGTTATAAGAGTTGTCTTTTATGAGTTTATGTAAAATTCCTAGACTATTTTATAAGTTTTGTAATTTGCAAGATACTGATAACTCTTCTATTTATGTATTCTGTGATGCAAGTTTGTTAGCTTATGCTTTTTGTATTTTCTTGAAGACAGAGAAAAATGGAATTCCGTCAGTAACACTTATTCAGGCTAAGTCTTGAGTAGCTCCTAAGAAAATCACTATACCGAGGTTGGAGTTGCTAGCTACTCTCATTGGGGTTCGATTATGTAGGATGATAAAAAGTGACGATTAATTCCACAGTATCTTCTTCTTCTTATGGTGCCGTCTTCCGTCGAAGGTTGGCGATCATCATGATTATTTGCATTTTGTTGACTGCTGATCTGAAAAGATGATTTGATGAACAATTGAACCATTCTCTCAGGTTGCGGAGCCACGACATTCGTCTTCTTCCCACGCTGCGCTTCCCTGCAATATTTCCCTGCATCACCACTTGTAGCATTCGGTATCTCTCTCCTCTCATAGTGTGGCCCAGATATTGTAATTTTCTGATTTTTATTTCGTTATTAATTTCTGTTTCTTTTGAGAGTCTTTTTAGTACTTCTTCGTTTGTAATTCTGTCCATATAAGATATTCTCAGTATTCTCCTGTATAGCCACATCTCGAATGCTTCTATTTTTCTCATCATGACTTTTGTCAATGTGGCCGCTTCTATGCCGTATAGTAAGATGGTGAATATGTAGCATCTCAGCATACGTATTTTGAGATCGTTATTTAAATTTCTGTTACAGAAAAACTGTTTCATATTTATGAAGGCTCTGCGTGCGATTTCAATTCTTGCTTTCAGTTCGCTAGCATAATCATTGTTGCTGTTAATCCATGTTCCCAAATATTTATATTTATATACCCGTTCTATTATCTGGTTGTTTACTATCAGCTGTGTGTTGTTGTTTCGGGTCTTTGTGAATACAAGGAATTTTGTTTTGCTGAGATTCATGTTTAGCCCGTAACATTATGTACCTTTTGTACCATTCTTTGTAGGTCGATGGCATTTTCGGCTAGCAACATAGTGTCGTCCGCATACCTTATATTTGAAATAGGTATCCCATTAACTCGCACTCCAGCTTCTTCTTCAGCTAATGCTTCTTTCATGATCGCTTCTGAGTAGATGTTGAACAGCAAAGGGGAAAGCACGGATCCCTGTCTCACTCCGCGCCTGATCTCTATATCTTCCGTCTGTGTAATGTCTATTCTGATGTTTGCTGTTTGATTGTAGTATAAGTTTTCTATAATTCTTATGTCTTGAGTATCTATTTGTTTTTCACTTAGAATTTTTATGAGTGGGTCATGTCGTACTCTGTCAAACGCCTTTTCATAGTCTACTAGACATGCGTATACTTCTTTATTCACATCTAAGCATCGCTGTGTCAGTACGTTTACAACAAACAATGCCTCCCTTGTGCTCGTTCCATTCCGGAACCCAAACTGGAAATCACTTATCTCATTGTCCAGTTTCTTGTGTATCCGGTTGTGTATAACTTTTATAAATACTTTCAATGTGTGGCTCATTAAGCTAATAGTCCTGTGTTCGCTACATTTTTTCGCATTGTTTTTCTTTGGTATTGCTATAAATGTGGATGTTAGCCATTCTCTGGGTATAACTCCAGTTTTGTAAATCGTATTGAACAGTTCCGTAAGTATTGGTGTGTGTTCTTCTTCGAGTAGTTTTAGCAATTCCACCGGTAATTCATCCGCGCCAGGTGCTTTTCCATTTTTTGTGTTTTTAAGTGCATATATTACTTCTTCGTTTGTTATGTCTGGATTGTCTGTTTTTACCTTTCGTGTTAGTTGGGGCCTGTTTCGTTCGTCTTCAAACAGTTTTTCGATATATTTCTTCCATGTTTTAAGTTTGTCTTCTAAATCTAGCATTATGTTTCCACCTTCATCCATTAGTATGTTGTTCTGATTCCTTCTGAAGCCGCTGGTCATTTCTTTGACCTTTTTATGTAGGTTAAAAGTGTCATGTATCTTTTGCATTCTCTCGATTTCGTTGCATTTTTCATTCATCCATTTCTCCTTCGCTTCCCTCACTTTCTTTTGTATTTGTCGGTGTAGCTCTTTGTATCTCTTTTTGTTCATACTCTTAGCCTTTCTTCTCTTTTCCATCAGTTCCAAAATTTCCTCTGTCATCCAATCCTTTTTGTTCTCTTTACTCTCCTGTTTTAGTTCTTGTTTACATGTGTTTACTATTGTGTTCTTGATGTTGCTCCATTTTACATTCACGTTCTCTTCATCCTGATTTTTCCCTTGCATTAAGTGTATTTTGTCATTTACTTCTTCTTTGACTTTGTTTCTAATTTCTTCGTTTTTTAGTTTTGAGATGTTAATCTTATTATTTTTATGGGTTTGTTTAATGCGTTTTAGGGTTAGCCTGAATGTTGCCACTACAGGATTGTGATCAGAAGCTACGTCTGCACCCGGGTATGTTTTGGTGGATTTTATGCTATTCCTGTGTCTTTTCCCAATCATGATATAATCAATTTGGTTTCTTACTATTCTGTTTTCCGTATCTTGGGGCGATTTCCACGTGTAGATTCTTCTCGGCGGCAATTTATGTAATGTGTTTGTTACTACCATTTCTTTTTCTTGTATAAATTCTACTAGTCTTTCTCCCCTTTCGTTTCGCTCTCCCAATCCATGTTCTCCAATCAGGTCTTCGCATTTTCCTTTACCAATTTTGGCGTTCAAATCTCCCATTATGATTAGGATTTCATGTTTCTTGATGTTTCTCAACAGTTGTTCCATTTCTTCGTAGAATTCTTCGATTTCGTTGTCTTCGCTCTTTGATGTTGGCGCGTAAACTTGCACAATGTTCATTTTTACTTTTGGTGTTTGCATCTGCAACATCATTACTCTATCCGAGAGGGGCACAAAGTTTGTGACTGATTTGTCGGTGTTGTTGTCCACCAATATTCCGACTACGTTTGGGTGTTTCTGTTGATCGTCGCTACCTGAGAAATATAATGTTCCTTTGTCAGTTGTGAGTTTGCCATTTCCTGGCCATCTGACTTCGCTAATTCCTAGTATATTGATCTTTAGTCTGTCCATCTCTACTGTTAAATCCCGTAGTTTGCCAGCTTGGTATAGACTTCTGACATTCCACGTTCCAATTTTTAAAGTCCTCCCGGGGATTCTTCGCACCTTCTGACCATTTAAGGTCTGCCGGGGACTGAGGGCCTTTACTTTTGGTGTATTCATCATGACGATTGTACTAGGGATGCTTACAAGCCTTTAGTACGGTGGTTTCCCGTTGCCTTCCGTATCCTTATACCGTTGACATTGCTGTTCATCCGCCTTCGGGGCCGATTTCTCAACCCCAGGACAAAAGGGTGCCCTTGCCTCAGCTGTTCTTCCGCCCTCTAAGAAAGAGGCCGTTGACAGCTTGAGGGGGGATAGCTTATTCCAGCTATCGTTCGGTCGTCAGAGCCTCGTCAGTTATCTGGCAGGGTGCACCGGATAACCATAGTTATCGCACTTGCAGGTGAGGTTGACATTTGGGCTGGAGTTTCTGTTACCTTCGCCCCTTACACCCTTTCCACAGTATAGAAACCCATTATTGGAGCGATTCAATGGTAGCATTAGCTTGGATTAAAACAAAGCAGAATTGGAACACTTTTGTAGGAAATAGGGTGAAGAAAATAAGGTCTTGCAGTAAAATTAGTGAATGGCATCATGTACCGGGTGACTTAAATCCTGCAGATATTGTCTTTAGGGGTTGCAACGGTTAAAATTTTGTTGTAGAAATAGTGGTGGAGAGGTCCAGACTGGTTAATGCAAGAGCAAGATAGTTGGCCACACAGCGAATTAATCGATCACGAAGTGAAAGTCAATAAAGAAATAAGGAGATCGGTAGTCTGCAATTTGGTGTTTGAGGAATGGTACTCGACTGGGGTATTCAACTACTTTTCGAACTATTATAAAATAATAAGAATTATTGTTTAGATATTTTGTTTCTTTTTTAATTGCAAGGGTAATGTGAAAAATAGTGGCGAACTCGATTCAGATGAAATTTTTAAAGCTGAAAATCATCTTCTCAAAACGGTTCAGCAGGAGAGTTTCGCTAAAAACCCCAATTCTTTAAAGAGCTTACAAGTTTTAGTGGACGAATTTGGACTTATAAGATTAGAAACTAGATTGGTGATGGGGGAAGACAGTGAGGGATTCAAATATCCTATAGTTCTTCCATACAAAAATGAAATAATCAGAAAACTTATCGAGCAGTATCATATTAGAAATTGCCACGCTGGGATACAAACAACCTTGATTTTATTAAGGGAAAGGTTTTGGATTTTAAAGGAAATGAAATTTGTAAGGGAAGTAATAAAAAAATGTGTGAAATGTAGAAGGTTTAGCAGCAAATGTATAGATGTACCTTTTGCGCCTCTACCAGAGGATCGGATAAAGTGCAATAAAGCTTTTTCAGTTACAGGAATAGATCTAGCAGGTCCACTTTTTCTGAAAGGGGGAAATAAAGTATGGATTTTTTTATTTACTAGTGCTGTTTACCGGGCAGTTTATATGGAATTAGTAAATTCTTTGTCGACTGATGCATTTCTAATGTCACTAAGACGATTTGTCTTGAGGCGAGGCCGAATATCTGTCATTTATTCCGACAACGGTACAAATCTCATAGGAGCAAGTAATTTATTTAAAAATATTAATTGGAATGAAATTATGCACTATTCTTCTTCAAAGCAAATTAAGTGGTATTTCAATCCACCAACCGCTTCTTGGTGGGGAGGATGGTGGGAAAGGATTGTGAGAATTGTGAAAGAATTACTTCGTAAAAACTTTGGAAAAGCTTTAGTTAATTACGAAAAACTAGAAACGTTATTACGTGATTGCGAAGCAGTAATAAATTCACGTCCTTTAATCTATTTGTCAGAAGAACAAAATGATTTGGTGTCCCTAACCCCATCAATGTTTATAAGTGAACAAAATACTTCAGAAACGCCTGATATAGATATCATCGACAAAAATCACCTTTTGAAACAAATGAGATACATTCAAAAACTCAGGAAAACTATGAGAACTTGATTTAGAAAGGAGTACTTGGCAGAACTGGTCAATACTGGTAAAAGAAAACATGGAATTTTCAAAATCGGAGACATCGTTTTGATTGGTTCTGATAATACGAAAAAAATCGATTGGCCACTTGGTAAAATCCAAGAAATATATCCAGGAAGAGATAAGGTATGCACAGTTGCAAGGGTAAAGACTGCTAGTGGAGAACTTATTAGACCATTCCAACGATTATACCCCTTGAAAATATTTTCAGGAGAGGAGATTGGGAAATTGATACAAAGAAATGAACAAGAAGAAAATTCTGAAAGCAGAAGCAAGATGGTAGATCAAGAAAAAAGAACCGAAAAAGACAAAAGGAAAGAACAGAGACATGAAAACCAAGAGGAGACTGTTTTTACAAGAAGTGGCAGAATTGTGAAGATACCAGATCGTTTTAAATGTTGATTTGGGGGGGAGTATGTTGAAAATGAGATTTTATCATATTAAGAAAGTAGGTGTAAGTTGTTAAATGTTTTCCATGTCAACGATGTAAATAGAACTATTAAAATTATATATACTGAGTTGTTAAAGTTCTACAAACACATTATAAATATTTCAATACTTGTCTTGTTTAAATAAGTTACAGTGATAGATTTTTACAAACCTAACAATCCAGTTACAACAGGATCGTGTATACCTTTTTAAAAGATCGCGGGGCAGCAGAAAGTTAATTAATTAAAAAGTGATAAAGTTTTGAAAAGATTGTTTAAAAAGTTAAAGTAAAAGTATAAAGTTTTTTAAATATCTTTGTTATTTACTTAATAAGATTTTATTGCATTACAAGATATTAGAATAAATTGTTTAGTTTTTGTAGTGTTTTAAATTAACGAAACCAAGATTAAAAATTGTAACAATATTTTCGTTTTATAATTAAAATTGTTGTTTTGCCACTTAAATCAATTTTATATGATAAATTTAATCTGTTAAAATATTACTTTTATTGCTATCATGTTCAAAATTTTATCATTAGACTTTTATGGGTATAAAAAAAAACGAAAAATTGAAATATTTCCAAATCTGCACAAGATGGATATGGTACAGTCTTACAAAAGTTAAAAGTTTCTTGATAATTCGCCAAAAAAAAAAGGATGTTTTATTTAAAAAATCAAGATTTTTTCATTTTAAGTTTCTAAGGTTTAGATGCAGATATTTCACACCCCGTATTTTATGTGTCAAATGTTACATAAGAGATGCATTTATTTAGGCTTTTAATTTTACAAAATCAAATATGACTGTTTTGCTAAATTGGTTGTATAATAGCTGCCGACAACGACATGCCTGAATTTTTTTATACACAAGATCCTCGATATCTTAAAAAGAACAGGAGCTGTGCATATAAGACCAATTAAGAAAATGTTTTATTCTTACATGTACCTATAATACAAAAAAAACCAACTTGAATACAAGGTTGTTACATATAAAATAATACAACTGTGTGTTTTGTTTTTTTGGGGCATCCCATATGGTTTTAAATATTTTTAAATCAAGAAAAGTTTGTAACCTTATTATATAGCAAATAACGTTTTGTGAAAATACAAATGTAGGTACATATTCTGAAAGTAATAAATAATTCATAGAAGCTAAAAACAGTGGATAGGCAACTAGTATTACGAAAGACTAGCAATACTTATTTAAAACAACAGCAGTCTATTACTTTCCTAAAAACTAAGAAGAAGTAATTAAGTATACAATTTTTTAAAAGCAAAGATAATTCTTAAGGGTTGTAAATCTAAGAATTACGTAACCACCGAGATTAAAAGTGGACTGTATAATTAGAGAGAGGTGCAACTAGCTCAGATCGACAGGAAGAATGTAACCGGCTTTAATAAAAAAGGGACTTGCCATAAAATCAGTGTTAGTTGGTTTCGGTGCAGGTAATAGGAATCCGTACTGTGAGCTTTTACGATCGACCGTTTCTGCTCCAAGTATGAACTTCTGCTCTTTTGGATGTAACATAAAGTCGATTGCAATATCTTACCCAAATAATTAAAATATGTTTTTATTTAGGGCATTGTTAGTTTGAACTATATGAACTATTTCCAAAAAAAAAATTCTTTTGGCAGAGTTCTTTTCATTCGATAAAAATTTAATTGAATTATAGTCCATACCGTGTCCCTCATTATAGACATGTTCACTCAGTGCACATCTTTCCGGATGCAATCTACTGTCACTTTTATGAGACGTGATACGGTTATAGAGCTGTCTCGACGTTTAACCTATATATTGTTTGTTACAATGCAGACAAGAAATACACTAAAACACATTCGAACAGTTGATGCATGAAGTCTTGTTTTTATGTTTCAAAATTCTCCAAAGACTCGTTCTAGAAATTTTAAATAATTCTTTTTCTTTTACTTTAGCTAATATTAAATCTAAAGAGACATGATCTATTTTTTTCACGCATTTTGTACACAATATCGCGAATTTTAAATTGGTAACCTTCTTTCGGGAAAGTCAACAGTCTTTGGATGTTAACGAAGTTTATATTTTTTAACTTTTTGTTCACTATTTCTATCTTTTACACCTTTTAAAACTAAGGTTAATTTTTTTCACCAATACCCATCGCATCACACACAAACGCTTACGTATAGATAAAATTGGTAGCAACGGACCTCCATTGTCATTTTACGCAGTAAAATAAGCGGGTACATTTAATATTAATGCATCTACATCTAAAACACGTCGCGGCATTTTCGCGGTCTATTAGGTATACACAAACTACTTGAAATTACAATCGGTACTATACGATTTTAATGTAGGTACCCACTACAATAATAACCCAGGATTACTAATTACTGTTCTAAAAATCTAAATAAATTAACAAGCCAATTTAAAGCTTAATAGCTTAGTTAATTGGTAAAATTTGTTTGGATTACTTACCTACTTCTCTTTTTATGTACAATTAATAAAGTCAGTAAGAAGCAATTTGGTTGCAAAATTAACCGTGCTAAGAAATAAAAATATTGACCCTTAATTTTCAAACAAGAAGTCCCTTTTAAAATAAAATTTGTTACCTAAGAAATTTGTTTAAAAATATTAGGAAAATTTACTTTCGTACTTCTTAAATGTACAGTTGAATACTGGTTATCGAGATCCTAACGATAATCCGTTACCACCGTATATTCGTGAAATATGCTATAGTTACATTGTTAGTTAAATAAAAGCTTGTAAAAAAAGCTTTATATTAGGCTTGTACTTTTACGAAACTATTTTCTTCCTAAATTAGGTCATCTAACGATAATGATATGCCTGATTATTTTAATACCCAAATTCTTGATATCTTAAATACGAGAAGAGCTACGCATATAAAATCAATAAAAAAAATTTTTATATTCACATGTAGATTTTAAAAAACAACTTAAATATAGTGTATTCTATAAAAAAAATGCTACTCTGCTTTTTTGGGACAAGCTTTTAGTCCTAAATATCTTTAAATTGAGCACAGTTTGTGATCTTATTAAATGACTAAAGTATTTTGATCTATTATGTAAGATCTTACTTCAAGCAATCGTTGACTTGCAGTGAAATTAAGTACTCTTACACAATATCTGTTTGTGCAATAAAATACAAAAATCTCAAGCTGATACTACTAAATTTTAATTTAATGTAAAAAATTAAATTTAAAAGGTAAAATAATAAATTAAGGCAAGTAATGAAATTTACTTTATTTGGTACTAATCATAGGAATATATATTATAAAGGAAAGTTTAAGTAATGTTACATTATTTTTTAGAGTTATGCTGACGAAGGGCATCAACTTGATGGTGTGATAGAACACGTGTACAATTCGATGCAAAATTTTTTTGAAGAGTGCCTTAACCTCGACTCTGACGAAAAAGCAAAAGAAAGAGAGGAAAAGAAAGAGGACGATAAGTAATAAAAAAAATAGAGCAATTATAGGGCGATGCCGATATCACTACCAAAGACTGCAGATTACATCTATGATTTTAAAAGGAAAGTGAAATAATCTAAAGTATTTAGATTTGAACAAAAAGGTAGTCTTAATGTAAGATGTTATGTAACAATTGGTATTTTTGGGTAATTTTTTTACCAATCGATTTTAAATAATAACTGTAAATGCACATTGTTAAAATAAACTACCAAAAGTGCCTGTTATCTTAAGTATCGAAATCAAATATTCAAATAACTGTTATATAATACCTACTAAAAAACATTCTCTATAAGCAAAAAAATAATATAAAAATAATTACTTTTGCATAATTGCAATACGAATGGATTAATTTAAATAGTACTGACAAAAATTTTTACAATTTAAACTATTATCTTAAAGAAAAAATTATTTAAAAAATTTTAACATTAATTAATGTAAAAAATTTAAATTTTCTGTATCGATACACTAATCCACTAAAAGAAAATTTGTTCCTTGTAATGGTAACTTATAAAAGATTTTTTTTTAACTAGTTTATTACATTATATTTTTTACTTATATAATCCGAATTTAATGAAATTATTAGTAAACATTTTTATTAGTGCAAATTTTAAAAATATTAAAGAAGTATGTAATTGGTGTAAAATTTTGACTAAAACTTCGCGTCAACTAAGAACAAGCCGTTAACGTCACCGATATCGTGACGTCTCTCCGTTCCATTTTTAAATATTCCTGGTTTAGTTGCTCTAAATCGATATTTTAGTGGCGTAGTCTTTTTTAAAAAAAAAAATTTGTGCACTATGTGCGCATATTAGAAGTGAAACTTCTAACGTTAAAACCGCTAGGATTAAATTTAATTATACTAAATATATAAAAATTTTATAAGGATTGGAATGAAGTATTTATAAAACGACATATACTACTGTTTGCATATGAATATTATTTTTAATTTATTTTTGTAATCTGTACATTACTGGGTGCTTCAAAAGCCTGTCGAGATAACGAGAAAATGCAGCATCTATAGTTGTTCTTGATTTTGTTGTTGAAATATTCCAGTCATTAATTATTTGTAAATTTAGTTGCTGTTGTAGAAAGTCTATTAATTTTATGCAAGTGTCCGATGAAAAATTTACATTGAAGTCTGCAGTTAGTATGAGAGGTTTAAAATCGTCGCGTTGAGGAAGAAATTTACCACCATCACGAGTGTATCTCAATAATGAGCCATGTAAAAATGCGATAATGTCGTGATAGGTGAATCTGGAGTGATGTTAACACCCACAATTACTATTTTCTGTTCATTTATCGCACGGCATACAGAAAGTCATAGCCTAATGAATCGTTCCACATTTTCGTCTCGCAAGATTTGATTTTTTACTCCCAGCGCGCGTATAGAAGTTTCACTTCATAAATACTTTTTAAATAGTAATATAAATAATTGCAAAAATTAAAGCTTCTGATTAAACGACTGTGTTTTTATTACTTTATACATACACAAATTATTTTTAAGTAGTGTTTCTAAAATTGTTCGTGCTCTGATGCAGTGTTATTACTTTCTTCATTTTCCGATGAGCCCGTCTTTACTGTAAACACGAGAGCATTGTCCAAAAGATAGGCTTTTTTTTAACTCTTTCAGAATATTTTCTTATTTGGAAGCGGGGGTTATATTTTTTTGTACAGGGTAGCATTATATATAAGTGGGAGGGACCTCTCAGGTAAATTGGAAAATAATTGCTATACCGAAAATGTTGTATTACGAGTTTATCTTACTATTTCCATTGTATAAAAAATACTGTTTAAAAAATGTATGTGCCGTGTATATACGTTAATCATAAAACTATCTGTAATAAAATCTAACTATATTCTACAACAGAAAATAATCGGCAACATCGACAGATGCTCGCAATGTAAAAAGATATTTTTTTTTGTTTTACAAGAAAAAAATCTTTTATAGACACTCAGCGCTACGACTGCTCTGAAAAGAGCGCGTTTCCGCGCTGAGTAGTGTGGGACTCATTGAACGCGGTCAACTTTACCCACTAAAAAACTCTTGAGTGTGATTTTGTGGGCTATTGCCTCTTGGTAGGAGACAATCTTACCCCTTGTGTAGTGCAGAATGTAAAAATGTTGTGTGTGTACTGTTTTTAGTTTGAAAAACTGGGAGGTTTTATTTGGGGAGGGGGGTTGCGAACATTAAAAAATTCTACATTTTAGATTTTTATGTCTGCCACTTTGACGACCTGGTATATAGTCGAAATTCGATTTTATTAGTGCGTTTGGATGTAAAACGGCTTTTTTGAAAAAGATTTTAGGACGATTTTTGATGTATTCAGTAATCGTTTTGATTTTAAGGTCTTTGTGTAAATCAGAATTTCGGATATACCAGGGGGCATTTGTTATACGTTTTAGAATTTTGTTTTGAAATTTTGGAAGTTTATATTTTGTAGATTTTACTGCTTGACAAAAGGAAATGCAGCCATAAAGAAGTTGGGGGCGTATAGTTTGTTTGTAGATACGAGGGTGGTTTGATAAGTCAGTGACTTTTTGAATAAAACAAATTTTTTTCCGCAAATAAACATTTTATTTTTCTACATAATCACCTTTTAGCTCGATACATTTAGTCCAGCGTTTTTCTAATTTTTTTATTCCCTCCAAATAATAGGTTTTTTCAAAGCTCTCAAAATACGCGTTTGTTTCGGTAATGACTTCTTCATTCGACTCAAATCTCTTACCGCCCAGCCATTTCTTTAGGTTTGGAAACAGAAAATAGTCGCAGGGGGCTAAATCTGGAGAATATGCTGGATGGGGTAGCAGTTCGTATCCCAATTCGTGGATTTTGGCCATCGTGTATTGTTTTGATGGAACAGTACTTTCTTTCTTCTTAGCCAAATGCGGCCGTTTTTGCTTTAAATCAACGTCGAATCTGTTCAAAAGCTTTGAATAATATTCGCCGGTGATCGTTTTACCTTTCTTGAGGTAATCGATGTGAATGACACCGCGTACATCCCAAAAAACTGTTGCCATGACCTTGTTTCGCCTTCTTTGGTCCACGTTCACCCCGAGCAACCCACAGTTTCGATTGGTCCTTGGTTTCTGGCGTGTTATGATGGATCCATGTTTCATCCACAGTAACAAAACGGCGCAAAAATTCGTCCGGATTACGGCTGAACATCGCTAAACACTCTTTTGAAGTGGTCACACGATTGCGCTTATGGTCGAGTGTGAGCAATCGCGGCACCCATCTCGCAGAGAGTTTTTTCATGTACAAATTTTTGTGTTAAATATAATGTACCCGTTCAGTTGAGATACCTACAGCATGAGCCAACTCACGCACTTTCATTCTCCAATCATCCAATATCATTTCATGGATTTTATCGACGATTTCCGGCGTGATCACTTCTTTTGGGCGACCTGGACGTTCGGCGTCACTAGTGCTGGTACGACCACAACGGAACTCTGTAAACCACTTCTTAACCATTGAAATTGATGGTGCCGAGTCCCCGTAGTATTTATAAAGTCTTTCCTTAGTTTCAGTGATGAATTTTTAACGTAAAAAGTAATGCTTAATCAGCACACGAAATTCACTTTTTTTCATTTTCATAAAAATTCACGAGGTTGTCTGCTTTGAACGGCTATCAAACACCAACTGCACGACGTAGCTTGCTCAAAATTAGAAAGTTGCCCACTGATAAATTATAGTTGACGGCAGCACTGTTGCATTTGGAGTAACTGCGCGGGAAATTCATAAAGTCACTGACTTATCAAACTGCCCTCGTAAGAACTTTATTTTTAAGATTTAATTTACTTCTGTAGTATAGAAGACTACGAAGTCTGCCAGACGTTTTGTTACAACGCGTAATTTGCGTGTTTATGTGTGAATGCCATGAGAGTTTTCTGTCTAAATCTATACTTAAGTATTTGACTGTATTTGTGTAAATAATATTTCTATTTTGAACCTTTAATTGAGGCATATTCGGGTTTCTTTTTCGAGAAAAGAGAATAGCTTTTGTTTTTTTGGCGTTTAACTTGATTTTCCAAGTTTTTGTCCATTTTTCTATTTCGTTTATTTGCCTTTGCATATTTTTATGTAGAAATCTAAGATTTTTGTGTGAGTTAAAGGCCGCAGTGTCGTCTGCGTACATAGCTAGTTCTGTTTTTGTTGTTTTCGGTGTGTCTGCTATGTAGAGATTATTTAGGGTTGGCAATAACGTTGAACCTTGCGGTACGCCGGCTTCTATAAATCTATCCGTAGACTGTTTTTCGTTAATTTTTATGTTAAATTTTTTGTTTTTTAGGAATGAGTTTATTATTTTTATTTGATTTAAAGAAAAATTTATCCTGTTTAGTTTATATAGAAGAGCTTTGTCCTATACTTTATCGAAGGCTTTTTGTATATCAAAAAGTATCATTAAAATACTTTTTTTATTATTAAACCCTGTAGTTATGTGTTCTACAATTATTGCGAGTTACGGTTCTGTACTGTGATCTCTTCTGAAGCCAAATTGTTTATACGGGATCACTTTATATTTTTCTATTGTGTATTAGTAGTCTTTTTAAAATTACGTTTTCAAATAATTTGCCTAAACATGGTAATAGGGAGATGGTCCGCCAATTTTGTGGGTTTTGTAGATTTTTATAAGACTTCGGTAAGACTATTATTTGTTCTTTTTTCCAGATGTTCGGAAAATAGCATGAGAGCAGGCAGTCGTTGAAAATTATCGCTAATAACTCGATTGAGTTATCGGGAGATATTTTAACGCTTTATTTGTAATTCTGTCCTCTCCGGCGGATTTTTTAACTTTCAAGTTTTTTTAAGCGCTTTTATTTCGATGAAATTTGTCGTTTCTATTTCATCTACTTGATTTTGATTGTAATTTATTATCGCATTTGCTTGTCTATTTATATAATTTGCGAGTATCAAATCGTAAAGTATATCGACGTTGGTTAAATTGTAATTCGTACGTATCGGCGAAAGCTTCCGCTTTTTCCCTATCAGTGTAAACTGTAACGTTTTCGGATAATATAGGTGGAATTTTTTTTTTATTTTTGCATAACGCTTTGGTTACCTTCTAAATATTTATTATGTTATTTGGTTCTGCCGAATTTAACTTTGAGAGTTTTTCTTTCCAAGTTTTGTTTTCATGATTTTTTATTTGCCAGTTTATCTGGTTTGTTAATCTATTTGCTTCGATTTTTATCCTACGATCCAGAGTTGCGAAGGCTCTATTTCTTAGTCTATTTCTTTTTTTTATAAGATCCCGAATATGTCTCTGAAGTTGTATAGAGTTTTTTTTAAAGGTATTATTTTAGAAGCTTGATTAAAGGCTGAGTTTTTACTGAAATCGTGTTGTTTTCGATTTCTTCTGTGTTATTTGATTAATTTACAATAAGTGGATTTTCACTTAGGATAGATTTAAACAGTTTCCAGTCCGTTTTTAGGGTTGTTTTGGGTACTTTTTCGAATTTGTGACCAAGATGTATTATTACAAGGGTGTGGTATAAGGGAAGTTCGTTAAGAACTTCGAGGTTAATCTCTTTTGAAATATTTTTAGACAGAACGATGTCTAGAATGTCTGGGCTTCTTAGGTGATGATGTGTGGGTTCATCGGGCACATATAAAGCGATGAGGTTGTCGTTTACGAACTCCTGCAAACGTTTACCGTTCGCAGTTGTCCGTTTACAACCCCAGTCTTTGTGTTTGGAGTTGAGATCTCCTGCTATTATTGTGTGTTTTAAATAAAAAAATATTTAAAAAAGGGTATTTGGTGGGCTTTTTGAGGGGGGTTCTAACATAAAATTATGTTAATAGGACCGTTACTCATGTGCACTTGTATGGCAGTGTTTTTGGCGAGGTTTTGGGGGGCTGTGGGGATATCATGATAAGAGATGTCGCTTTTTATGAAAATAGCTGTGCCACCTCCTTCTCTATTTATTCTATTGTTCCTGTAGGTGAAAAATTTTTGTAAAGGGAAATGTCTAGATGGTTTTAGACGTGTTTCTTGAACGATAGCGATATCTATATCGTGAATTAATAGGAAGTCTAGAAACTCGTCTTTTTTATGCAAGATGGAATTTGCATTCCAAGTTACTAGTTTGAGGGAGGTAGGCTTTCGGATGTGGGACATTAAGAGAGTAAATTCTTTATGTTCGCGTATTTATTTATTGTATGGTGTACGGCGGCTATCCTATTTTTTATTTCGCTTGCTGGAAGTGTCAGCAAGCTTAATAGTTGATGGTTTAGGGGCGTAGGGGCGGTTTGGGGTTGATGTTGTGGTTGGGGGGGGGGGGGGGGGTTTGAGTGAGTTTTGGGGTTTGCGAAGTGCTAGGGGTTGATTTATTTTGTATAATTTGGGCGTAATTTACGCTGGGTCTAGCTTAATTACTTTGGAAAGTTTTGGGCGTGGGTTGTGTTCATTTAGGGGTTGTTTTGAAATTCTTGGGGTTTTTCGAGCATTTAGCGTAATTTGTGGCGTGATTGCCTTTACAATTTACGCAGAAGGAAGGTTCGTGAAGGTTGTTGCAATCTTTGTAGTAGTGGTTTCCACTACAACGATTGCATTGAACTTTTGCGTGACAATTGATTTGTTAATGGCCGAATTTTTGGCACTTTTTGCATTGGGGTGTGTAATATTGAGGGGAGGGTCTTTGCGCTTCCACTTTTATAGCTAAATGGCATAATGCTTTTAGCTCGTAAATTTTGTTGTTCTCTTTCGGGACTCTGACTTTGATCATTGAAGTTTGTATTTTGTGTCTACCGATTTGCATACGGTAGATTTCTTTCACGTTTATATTATTTTCGAGGAGGTCATTTCTGACTTCCTCGAGGTCGATTTCTTTGGGGACGCCTCTGATTATGACGTTAAGGCCTTTTTCTTCTTGTAAAAGGTAGGTATGGTATTTTACCTTAATGTCTGTTAGGGTTTTGGTTATTTCCCTATGTGCGTTGGCATCAATTGGATTAAATTGGATGCGAGCGCTATCTTTTTAGGTATGCCGTAGTTGAGTTTTTTATTTCTTAGAATTTCTAAGATTTTCGTGAAATTTTTAGATTCCCTCAATATTACAGGGACAATGGGTTTCTTTGGATTGTTTGTGGGGGTTGGTTTGGAGTTTGCCTTGGTATTGGCGTTTGAGGTCTTAGATTTTTTCGATGTTTGGGGTTTAAGGTCAATTTTTTAAAAGTGTGCCTGGATAGCGATATTTGAAGGGTGTGGGGTATTAATAGGGGGGAAGCTTTTTGTTTTTTTGTTGGTAGTGGCTTTATGGGGTGGTAAATGTCTGCCGACAATTCTGAATCTAAATCAGAGTCGCTAGATACGATCTCCGATCAAGTTCTTTTGGAGGGCGGGGTGCCGGTTTGGTTGGCGAGTAATTTTTGAACTTTTAAGATAAGTTCTTGTATTTTGTCATCCTTTTCTTGGATTGTTTTACTAAGGGACTGGATTTGCCTGTGGAGAGTATCATTTTGTGTTTGAAGGGTGCGGATAAGCGGATAAGGTCGTTCCTTTCAAGAAGTGTTTCGTGGAGGTTGGCATTGTCTTTGAATAGTTGTGCGACGTTGCTTTGAATAATGGTTGGCTCCATTTTGCTCTTTTGTACACGAGCACCCGACGGTGCTCGTACTTTAATTTAAATTAGTGTTTTATGTGTGTGTGTGTGTGTGAGTGTATATATTTAAAAGTGTATTGTGGTTAATGCTATTATCCTTTAATGTGAAAAGATACATGTTGTGGTTTAATTTTTGATTCTGATTTGGTCAACGCGAAAGTGGTGCAGCGTTGCCAGTTGATTCGGCACCATTTTTTCCATCAGCGATGACGCTCCTGGCTTGTTTTTAGTTGACGGGAAGTATACCACACCAATTTTAACATAGTCGTTTAATTGCACAGATTTAGAGCAACTTAATAATAAAGACATAAAAAATTATGAATAAAGATCTTTATGTAAGTTTATATTGGTTTTTGAGTATTAACCAGAAAATGTTAAAACTAATCTGTATATAGCTTTTCAGTGGCATATTTTTGTTTTTGGGAATTCATTGTGTTTGGACAGCATTATTTTTATGTATATTGGTTAAAATTTTAAAGTTACTTAAGTATCATACTTGCTTGACAAAAATAATAATTTTCACAGTAAATTTTTTTGCACAGTCCCTAGACGGGTTAAATTTTGTTTTAATTATGCGTCACACTTTTATATTTTTTTAAAAAATATTTACCAACAATCATAAGTAATTAATTTGTGACTGACACGTCAACGATATTTCCATGAAGAAGTAGAAATAAACGTAATGACTAAATTTGTTGTTTCGTTTGTTTTCTATTGACAAAAAATATAGTAGGTATTCGCTCTGTGCGTGACTGCAGCGCCATGGTATCTGTAAACTAAAGGACGCTGTCACAGAATTTTTAAATATATAATCGAATGTGGGTTTGCAATAAAAATTAATTTTTATTATTATAACAAATTTTTTTGCGTGTCAAACCAAGTGACAATTAATCTTCAATCCTGTGAATTTGTTATGCAAAAATTACCCATAAAATGTAAGTATAATTATATTTCAACCTCAGACTATCATCAAAGGTACAGTGCAACATAAGTAGCTTGGCGGGCGACTAGCCTCTAAAATAACAAATATTTGGCTGAATATACTTTACATTCGTAAACTTCTTCCTTTGATTTTACTTGAGACTCACGATTTCTATGAATTTCGTCGTCGCCGATCGGATCGTTATTCGAATGTTTTCAATGTGCGCAGATTTTGTGTTTCTTCGCCCACCAAGCTACTACTGTTGCACTGTAAAAATCTCTTTCTTACAGAACAAGTCAGAGATGATGAAGAACATCGTCGAGATAACAAAAGTTATTTGATAAAGTCGCGAATTATTCGACAACCACTACTTCTTTAAATAAAAATAACAATCAAATGATTTATTCTATTAATAAAAATTTTAAAGATCAAATAATTGATATAGCTTAATAATTTTATTTTATATAAATTAAGCTTGATGTGCTGCAAATGCGTTTATAATAAAAGTAAAAAATGCCGCATTAATTTACTTCATTAATAATGAAGAAAGCGCATCGAAAACTAGTATCAAGCAACAGTGGGGCAAACTCAGTCCAAAAAAAAATATTCAAAAGAAGAATATTTTGAAAATATGTTTTCGCATAAATACAAGCAGCTGCAAGAACCACAGAAAGTCCAGATTTCCGAATTAATCTTAAACTCTTCTTTGAAGCAAATTTTGATAGCTCAATCTTATAAAAATTAAGTTTATGGTACTACTTACTTCTGCCGTCTTATTGCACTCTCCACTTATTTCTTTGGTTTATTTTTCATTTTGCAGTTGGAAATTTATAAAATTTACATTTATTTTTTACGCTCGTATATTTACAATTCACTACACAGCAACTGCGGTGGCTGTTTTTACCCATTTTTTAAAAATTAGAACAAAATTAATAATTTGACGTTTATTTTTTAACACTGACATTAAAAATACCGTCCTTTATTGCTCAAGTTACCCACTGCATGCGCCGGTGTCCACTCTGGCTTCCCCTACCTTCGCTCTGAGAGAATAGGTAGGTACATAGAATATATAAATGTGTTTTATAATATCATGGAAGAAATCACATTTCGGTAGAGACTCGGTGTTTTGACTATATTAAACTATTAGCACGGGAAACAACTTTTGCATCTTAATCTTAATTTTAGATTTATCTGTACAGCACACAATAATAATAAAACAAAAATGAAAGATTTCTTATGGTACGATAAAATTCCTTTCCCCGAAGATTCAGTGTAGTAGGGTTAACGGGGAAGCTGAACCCCTGGAGATCCCGATGTCCTTTGGTTGGTATTTGTTTTCAATTTGCAGAGCTTTGGTCCCAATTTTTGTACAGCATATAGAACAATACTGACACGAGGATAGCTTTGATAAGCAGCGTCCGAAAACTTGGGATATGGGCCACTTTTCGGAAAGAAATTGCGGGTTGGTTTTCCATTAAAGCTGTTTTTATTGATTGAAGTTCGTCCAAGTTTATATCGTCAAGTTAAGGCTCATTTTTTTTTTCGAGTATATGCGTCTTAGCTTCATCTAGGTAACTCCGTAATGATAATTTTTTGGTTTCATCTTGGTAAGGACATCTTATTCGGATTGTCTCTTGTGATGGTAGGAGGGCGATCCATTTGTTGGAGTCATCTAGTTCTAGTTGATTGATGACAGATGTTAATAGGTGAATGGTTGTTCTTTTGCATGTGGAGATGTTTTTTACGGCGAGTAGCTGAATTTCACATGAGTTTTCGTCTGCTTGTTCCTTGATATCGGCAGGTTGGTAGATGTGGGTTTGCCGGACGATTTTCGCACAAGGATTGTTCAAGAAAGCGTAACGTTTTTTGTATTTGTCAAAAATTTATTTTTTAGTAAAACTGCCTGAACTGACTTCCAGTTTGAATTGTGATGAAAAATAAGTAATAATACTAAATATGAGGTATATAGGTTTTTCTACCATTAGATATATAGCTTTTAACTTTTATAATTCTTTGAAATAGAAGGGTGTTTTTATTGCTGATTTCGATTGGTAATTGATCTTTATCAATTAGTTTTTTTTAATTTCTACAACTCGTGGTTGAAATCTTTAGTTTTTATTATGCTAGTGTAAATAACATTAAATTTGGAAAACTGGATGGAAGTTTCAACATCCTGTAGGATAGAATTTATGATTTCATACAAACTGATTATTTATATTATTTATATATATTCGGCCTTTTACTATTAAAGCGATTTGCGTGATCTTCGAATCCAAAGTTTTTTGTTATGTTTTACTTACTGAATAGTGGTGTTACATTTTTTAATCAACGGTATTGCAAGAAAGTTTTGCCTTTTAATATTCGTAGCCAAATTATTTTGTTTATATTGCAATTCGGAAATTAGCGTATCATATGTTTCTTCGTCGCCGAAGTTTAAATTTCCAGTAATAGATTTAAAAATTGATCCAATACCTTTTATTAAATCGTGTTTTGTCCTAATAGGGTAAGGGATGATCTGGAGTAGGTAATTTATGATTAACCATTTTCTTCAACAACTTTTTTTTTTTTTTATTGAAACATAGCAAATTTACAACTACTTTGGTTTTGGATGTATTGGACTTGTAGTGGGTACCGTTCAGCAATGGTTCGCCATTTCCATCTAATCAATCAGGTCTTCTGGCCAGAATCTTTTAAGCCGTCTGTGATCTAACGGGACTGGATAAAGTTGTCTTATTATGTAACTATCGTGTTCAGCATTTCTCTCTTTAGCTTTTTTGGCATTGGTTGCTATAACTTCGCTGATAAAGGGAATCCCTAGGTCGTTGTGTATTGTTGCGTTGGAAACGTACCGTGGCGCATTGGTTATCATCCGGAGTGTTTTTACTGAAAACATTGAAGAATTTTCGTATTGGGGGGTTTGCTACATCCCCAGAGCTTGATCCCATATGTCCAAATAGGTTTTAAAATAATTTTCTATAGTAGGAGTTTATTTTCCAGTGATAACTGTGATCGCCTTCCAAGCAACCAATTCATTTGTTTGATTTTCAGCGATAGTTGAACCCTTTTGGCTTTGATGTGGTGTTTCCAAGTGAGCCTTTGGTCGAGGTGTAGCCCAAGATATTTAACTTCGCTTCTTATTGGAATGGGGCTGTTGTTTATTCTGAGGTGTGGGCAGTTGACGTGTTTGGTTGTGAACGTTATCTGGGTGGACCTGTCCGAATTTACTTTAATCTTCCAGCGCTCTAGCCAGGTTTAAAGATTTATAAGATGGTCCTGTAGTTTTTGCGAGGCTTTGTTAGGATCAGAATCAACTGACAAGATAGCCGTGTCGTCTGCAAATGTTGCAGTCGTAATATCGTCACTGGTAGGGATATCGCAAGTAAAAAATAAATATATGAAGGGTCCAAGGACACTGCCTTGAGGGACACCAGAATTTAATGGGGTTATACTAAGACAACGAGGAGTTTACTTTAACTTGGAAGGTGCGTTGTGTCAGGTAGGATTTGAGGATGAGGTATAGATCACTGGGCAGGTGCAATTTCAATTTGTAAAGTAGGCCCTCATGCCACACTTTGTCGAAGGCCTGTTTTAAGTCTAGGAAAACTGATACGCATATATTTTTTTCTTCGAGGTTATCTTTGATGTTGTTGACGATTCGGTGACATTGTTTTATTGTTTAGTAATGCTTGCAGAACCCAAATTGATGGACAGGTATTATATCATTTACGGAGACTGTTACGTTAATTCGTTCTAGAAGCAATCTTTCAAATATTATATAATATTATATATATTATATAATATTATAATGTGCGCAAATTTCCTCTGGAGAGGAAAATAACATAAACTTAACATCCTGTTGTAGTTGATCGTTAGCAAGACGGTAGCTTTCCTGGGTAGGTGTTTGAGAATATCAATGTCAATCAAATCGTAGCCAGGAGCCTTGTGTGACTTTGTGTTATTTATTTCATTACGAACTTCAACAGGTGTAAATGGTCTAATGGGTATTGAAAGCTGGCAAGCAATGTCTAGAAAACTTATAACTTCATTAGCATCAAAGTTATTTTCTGCATTTGGAGTGAAGACACTGTTTCTGTTTCTGTCTGGTTTTATTATGGGAGGTATGGGTGTTATTGGCCTCTTGAATTTTTTGGTAGCTCTTCATAATGAATTATCGTCAGGTGTCAGAGTTTTGATGTAATATTCAAAGGTGTAATTTCGTGCTTGATGTAAAGCTGTTTGAAGTTGATAAGTCAGCCTAATTAGTTGGGTTTTGTCTTGGGGATTTCTCGACCTTTGCCATTTTGCACGGGCTTGTCGTTTCTATGACAAAAGATCTTTTATGTGTAATGGAATGTTGCAGTCCATTATTGCCCTCTTGTTGTTACTAGATGTGGCTTCCCATGCAGCATTTTGAATTAGTAAAGTGAAGTAGTTTACTACTTCGTCAATCTCTTGCCGTGATTTGATATGGTGCTCTAAGCTAATGTTTTCATTTATTGTTTGTTGAAATTTTTTCCAATCAGTCTTTTTTGTACAAAGTTTTGGAGGTAGTTCTCGAAATATTACAGTAGTACTTAGCGTAATTGTAATTGGGCTGTGATCTTATGATAAGTCGAGGCAAGATTTGATATTGGCATGTACGTCTGAAATACCTTTCGTGACGGCAAAATCTAATAAGTCAGGTATTTTATTCCTGTCGGTAGGCTAATAGGTTGGCTGTCCGGTCGAGAGGTAATTTAAATTATTATATTGGATTGATTGGATTAGTTGTCTTCCTTATGGTGTGATAAGTCGTGATCCCCAAGCCAAATGCTTCGCGTTCCAGTCTCCTGCGGCCAATAAATGTGACCCAAGAGTTCGAAAAAAGTTATTATATTCATCGGTTAGGATAGTTTGCCTTGGAGGGCTATAAACAGCGGCGATAGTCAGAGGCCGATTGAAGTTTTCAATTGTTAAAACAGTGGCTTGTATTTTTAGCGTGGAATGAACTTGACTTGTAGTGGTTTATGTTGGATCTAATTAAGATGACGGATCCTGCATGGGCCGTTCCACCGGGATGGTGGCAGAAGTATGTGGCGTAATGAGGAATTTTAATGCATGTTCTGTCAGTTAAATGGCTCTCGGAGATAAGCAGGATATCAATTTTGTGAAGGTTTAGGAATACAGTGATTTCATTGACATGGTTTGTTAGCCCGTTAGCATTCCAGGCCGCGATACGAAGTGAGGAAGCCATTACGTTTTGCAAATTACTTTGTTTAGCAAGTTTAAAATCATGCTATTTTGGCTAATTAACTGGTTAAATAAGGTTTTGAATTCACTGATAAACGCTGTCATGATAATAACTATATTACTGTTATCGTTGCAGTTGTTTACATTGGATTTATTTCCTGATGCCGTTTGTGCATACGTTATTTGATTCTAAGGTTGTGGTTGGACCATTTGAGAATTGTTGTTAGGTAGTATGTTTTGATTTTGAGTGATATTCTGAGTTGGTTGAATTTGATTGCTATTTAGGGATTTATTTCTAGATAAGACTAGGTCTTTGTATACTCGACAACCTTTATAGTTTGCGGGGTGGCTTCCCTGACACAGTGCACAGGTAGCTGGAGTCTCCTTAGTTTTCGTACATGTTTTTGTGTCATGCGGACCGGCACATTTCACGCAATTAAATAGTTTTCTACAGTATGTCTTAGAGTGTCCATATGACTGACATCTTGTACATTGGACTATATCCTTTTTGTACCGGGGTGGTTCTACTCTAACTTTTGTATGTTGGATGAATTTAGTTTCGTATATATCTGTGTTGTTTTTATTGGGTTCGAGGTTAACAAATAATAATGGTAGGGGTTTTTTCGTAGCTCTATGTCTGACGTTAATCAGGTTTCTAACAATATGGTCTTTTTTCTGTAATTCTGCTTTAATGTCCTCCAAAGACACTGTGTGATGAAGTCCTCTTATAACTACCTTATAAGCCCTCTCTTGTCTCAACTGGTAAGTATGGTATACGATGTTTTCTTCCCTTATATGCGTTATTAGTTTTCGATAAGTATCTGACGTTAGTGCATTTATTTTTACTATATTGTCAGCAAGTGTTCTAGTATAGCTAGACTGTCAGTCATTTGTTTGTAGTTTTTTACATCATAAACGTATATAGGTAGTGGTCTGGATGGCTTAGTATCTTTGTTATTTGTCTTGCTGATAGTTGCTTCATTCTCTTGGTTATTATTTTTTGAAAGAACTTGAAATTTGTTTTATGTTTTCGTTGGTGGCTCGTTGCTTATCGGTTTATGGGTTTTCATGCGTTTTCTTTTATGACTGGTTTCTTGCCATGGGTGTTTGTTTTGAATGTTGCCTGTTTGCTCATTATCCATAAGGTCTTCTTCATTATAATCATCATCATCGGTTGTTGAGAAGTCTGGTAGATTGTCGTTGTAGTCGTTTGGGTTTAATTGCACCGTCGAAGAAGATGGGTGTGATGGGTAAGATATTTGGGAACTGGTAGGTTGAAGTTTATTTTGTAGGAGTGGAAAATTATTGTAATATTGTTGAAATTGCTGTTGTTGAATTTGCTGTAGCTGTATTTGCTGTTGCTGGATTTGCTGTTGTTGTAGAAACTGCTGTTGCTGAAGTTGTTGTGAATTCATCGGTATTTGGTTTATCTGCTGTGGTACCAATTGTTGGGATTGCATTAGTGGTATCATGTCCTGTTGTTGAGCGAGAGGCGCTTTGTATGTATCGAGGTTTATACCTGGTCCATTTCCGGGTGAAAACATTTTAGATAAGTGATGCCCATGGTGTTGTTGGTGAGGTTCGGGAGCATCTACTTTGATTGTTGGTTATTAGTTTTCGCAATTTTATTTTTTTCCGCTTTGACTGGACTATTTAATTAAATGTTTATTGTATGATTACCACGGTTCTGATTTTTACACAGTTTATCACAAGAACTTTTTGTAGCTACACTCATAAGTTTAGTTATCAGTACTTTATCGTAGTATAATTGATAACAAAGCGATCCGAGAAACACGTCTATACACTACGAAATTCAACTCTCGAATCCTCTTTTAAAAACTGTAGTATTTTCAGGTGATTCGATACATCTAGCGAATAATTTTTATTGCTTTTCACGAGTATTTTTAAAGTTTAAGAATGCGATTTTCTATGATGATGGGATTAAATTATAGTAATTTTTTCTTGAAGTCTAAGAGTGCCAGAAATCCTCAAAAAATAATTATTTTTTAATGGCGGATGGGTATGTTTAGAATGGGCGTTTCAATTTATCCATATGAATTTTTTGTTGGTTTTCTGTGTGTAGGAATCGGGGGTGAGTAAATTTCCTTTTTCTACATGGAAGAAATGATTACTCAACTTCAATAAAGTGGACTGGAAGTAATCACAATTTGACTGGATTTTTAAAGATTTTTAGTTGACACAAAATATAGGTATTTTTATCTTCAAAACCACAATACACTTGTACCGACTAGTGAATTACTGCAAACAATGAAATTAACTTAAAGCCGTGGAAAAATAGGAGTTTAAACTAACTAATAAAATGAAACTAAACGAATACAACTTATTGCAAGTATCAAGCGAGGTTTAATCGCCGTGGAAAAAGAAATTGTATGTGAAAATAAGGAACTAAATGGCAGCCGCTAACTACGACTGTCGGAATAGGTACTAGGAATACTACCAAACGACTATCCTTCTTGACAGTCGCAGGAATACTATTGCATTGAATCAAGCCGGCACGTTGAGAGAGAAAACTTGCTACTGCGCCAATTCGAGACTGCGCATTGCAAACAAAGAGGGAAAGAAGGCCGGCTGGCATACCGGTCAGAGATATCGCGGGTAAGGTGAAGGGAAGTGGATTTTGCCTGGAACAAAACAGTTTAAGACATTGGCGTCGTAAAGAATTAAAATTAGAATTAATAAAATTTTAAAAGAAGTTTCTTGCCCCGTTAAAATCTCGGATTTTTACAAGTTAACGAGAGAAAAGTATATACATACATACATATAGTCACACCTTTTTCCCGTAGGGGTAGGCAGAGACCACTTCCTTTCACTTGCTACGGTTCTTACACACATCTTTTGCTTCCTTTATTTTTATCAGTGCTCTCATACTTGCTCGTCGGTTGTTGGTACTCTTGACCTGACCTTTTTTCAAAACAATGTTAATGGAAAGTAAAAAACTAACGAAAACAAAGTAAGTAACGCAAATAGACGCGTCACATTCGCTGAACTGCACTAGGCAACCTTAGTGACAGGCCTGACGAAAACACCTTTCTTGGTGCAGAGGATTTTAACTCAGAAATTTCTTTAAAAAAGTATTGGAACTGTAAGTTGCCAAGGACCAGCACTAAGGCTGAATTTATTTCATATATGGATAAAGAGAGCTCATTATATTTTTCTCTAAACTGTGAGGAATTGGATGACCACTTATGAAGTCGAAATCCTGCGGAATTTAACAAGCTAATAAGTTGATAATAAGAATCTTCTAACTCGGAAAAAAAATTCGTACCATGAAGCACATCGTCCATGTACGTTTGTTGTAATAATGCCTTTTCGGCTAAGGTGATACCATTTTAATTGGAAGCGAGCTCTTTTAGAACTCTAGTTGCTAGGAAAGAGGAGAAAGTGACTCCATAAGTCACTGTGAAAGGTTGAATACATTTTAACTTTTCTTGTGGGTAGTTTCTCTACAAGATGTTCTGGAGATGTCGTTGCAATGGATTTATTTTAACCTGGCGGTAAATTTTCTCAATTTGGGAGGTCAGGATAAAGGCATGTTTATGAAAACGGCAAAATATATCGTACAAGTTTGGCTTTAATAGATAACCCATCCAAAGATATTTCTGTAAAAATTTTACTGGAGGCGTTAAAAACTACCCTGAATTCGTGGTCTCACTGGAATCATTGATTATGCAGTGAAAGGAAATATTTAATCTCAGCAAAATTGTTGGTGGGCAACATATCTGGCATGTTTCAATGACACATAGTTTTTGTTTGTGGAAAATAATTCTTGATTATTTTGAAAGCGTTTCTCTTAATTATTAAATATTTTTTTTGCCATTTAAAAGGAGTCACAAAAAGAAATTTTTCTAGTGAGACATTTGAACGGAAAATCTAATTGAAAAGTACCATCTTCAAGACGCACATACGTTTGCATTATTTTTTGTTCAGCAAGCTCTTCGTCTTCTGACAAGGACTTAAACTTTTTTTTTGATATCCTTTATTACTGTAATCTGTTTCATATAATAACAATAAACAATATAATTGTAGAAAAATGCAATTGACATAGTTGGTATTACACCCAGTGGTGTATACCTTGGAACTAAAGGTTTGGTCTATGAGCACCATAGATTTATATAATTATGCACGAACGTTAAGGTCCAATGGTTCTCGTCTTTTTAGTCTTTTGGTTTGTAGTGGAATTAGCTAGTGTATTGGGATGGTCTTGTAATCTACTCTGATATTTGGTATGCAGTGAATTAATGGCATCTTAAATAATTGTTGTTACTTGTAGGTCTCTGTGTATTATGTTGTTCGGGACGTACCAAGGTGCATTGCAGATTTGTCTTAGTATTTTTCACTGGAATCGCTGTATTATTTAAATATTTGAGTCACTTGAAGATCCCCAGATTTGAGCTCCGTATGTCCAGACAGGCTTTAATACACACTTATAGATTGGCATTTTGTTTTTTATGCTGAGATGTGAGTTGTGGTTCATAAACCAGTACATCTTTCTGTACATTATGTTAAGTTGTAGTCTTTTTGTCCATATATGTTTTCTTCATGTTAGTCGATTGTCAAGGTGAATTCCCAAGTATTTGACGTTATCATGTGCTGGTAACTCAAAGTTGTTCTTACTTACAGTTGGTACAATTCCTATTTGTAGTGTGAACGTTATGTGTGTTGACTTCCGGTGGAATATTTAATTATTTTTATCAAGCAGAATTTTAGGTAATTTGGAAGTAGTAACCGGGAGTACTGCACAAGACACCATAAGTTTAAAGTTCTCATGAGTATTGAAACAAATAAAAATATCTAACATTGTGTTAGAAAAATCAGGAGCGCATTTTATGCTGGAAAATTAAAGTTGACCGTCGTAAGTTTTATTACTTATTTAATTTTCGTACGAACTTTTCAGAAGCGAAGGAACATTGACTACCACTGTCTAGGATCAGCCTAGCCTTAACGGGGTAACCGTTACCAGGAAGAACGTCTGAGGAGTGAATTTTTAAAATGCCATATTTCCATTAGAGATAAATTTTTAGAAACCGCATTGTTTTTGTAGATGGAGGGAAATTATAGAGTTAAAAAAAAATAAAATGGGATCAATGTACAATACTACTTCGGAACGGATTTATTATTGGTGGTTTGAATTTAAAAAATAAAAGAATTGACATTATCATTAATTATTTGGAAATGATACCTTTTGTTCAATACTACAAAAAATAAAAGCTTTTGTAGAAAATTGTTTTGGAAATGTGCCCTTTCGTTGTGTAACAAGGCTTTTTGTTACACAATATTATGGAAGTAGGGAAATTAAAAATCAGGAGAACTAGGTTTACATTATTTTTGTACAAAAAAAGTACAGGTCAATGTTATATGCTTATATTTTACGGTTTTCAACATCTGGCTCATTGCATAAACACAGCGTGTCTTCATCGTGCTTTAAATCTTGACATTAAACGTAGTCTGCAACGGTTTCACCATCTAAAGTATTATTATACCACGCAAGGTCATCCAACATTCTGCAATTTGCAAATTGCTTATTTAACAGGTTTTCTACATCTTTTTTTTTTGTTAGCTGTCAGTGGTTTTGGTACGCTCTCTATTGCTGGTAATTCCAAAGAAATCCTTTTTCCACGTTTTAAAAGTGAATAAGGCTGTTTTGTCCCTTAGTAAAATTTAAAGGTTTCGTATGTAGTTACTGTACAAGTTAAAGCTGCTACTGACTTTTTCCTTATTGTCTTGGTTATGTAAATTCGTTTGGTTTGTTGAATAGATTCCACTTTTTTTAAATAATGTATCAGACCTTTTTATGTCTTTCAGATTCCAATTTTCACCAAATATCTGCACATCGCCATGCTGGCTAATTTGTTTAATATAATCTTTTTTAGTAATGACAACACAATTTCTAAATTTTTTTTCCATCATTCCAAAAACCCTATCAGCGGGCAAAAAACTCTGACAGGAGAATATAGTTATATTTTCATTACATTCTTTGGGGATTTTAAATAAAATCACCGAATCGGAGAATGTATTATAAAACCGTTCTTATTCTGGCCCCCGCATAGAGTGTTGTGCCGATCACAACGGAACCTCGGCCAGCTTGCGTTTTATCCCAAATAAAGGTTTTTTGGTATTTACATTATAAACACAAAAATTGTACAATCTTATTTGTCTAGAATAAAAAGCATCTTGTATTGGAGTTTTGGGGAGTGGCAATACTTGTCGTAAGTCAAAGCATACAGTAATTGTGTCAGGTACGTCCCTTTTCATAACTTTGTAAAAGGCATTTGCACGCACTTTATGTATTCGTTCTTGCGTCATCAACTCTACCTTTTTCTGTTGGTTGGTTTCATTTTTTATCAGTTTACCCAACAGAACAAATGTGCTACAAGCATCTGAAGAAGGTGTAGAGAATCAAATGTTAAATTCTTCGTGGAAAATTCTAGAAAACATTCTAGACTTTACTTTTAGGATAAAAGGAACAGAAGCATTATGGAGTTTCATCAATTTTTTTACATTTAACTCAGCAGCTAAATAAATGCGCTTGGATTTCTGCCGATTATAGTGACTCTCCCGTGCGGGTAGGCCATTTAAAAATTGACGTAATATTTTTTTTTATTGATTTATGGTAACGATGATCACCACCACGGTTCCCATAGGTAAATTTCCCTTCACCAAGGTCTGATTCAAAAGCCTATTTTTTTTTCTGTCACACTGAAGACAGCCATAAATAATGTCCTGCATACCGGCACAGCCTTCTTTTTTTTACTAAAAAGATTGCAGCTCACTTGACGGTTTTTTAAGTGTTTAGGAGGAACTTTTTCGCGGCGCATTGAATCGTATGTCGCTAGATATCGAGACAAAAACCTATATTGATCTATCTTAATTTTGCTCGCATGAAACCTACGTCTATTCCAAAGTATAATATCCATACTCAGGAAAGCTCATCGAAATTTGGTTTTTCCACTTTTGTGTTGACATAGCTTTATAAAATTTATACCCAACGGGTCTTTGTCGACATAACTGCAAAGCAAAACATGGCGGATTACCTAAAAATATACTGATACAATACTAAAATAAATAATCTCTGTTTATAAAACAAAAGAACACACTTTTTTGCATGGAGTAAAAAACGTCATACGAAGCCAAAACTAGCAAAACACTAAACTTTGCAATTACTCTTTCCTATATCATGGCTTTTTTCACCCTATCTTTTCTTTCTTCACTATTTAATTTTTCGACATTATTTTCCTTTATTTTATAGTATAAAGTATACAAATTTAATAAAACACTTCACAGTACATTCATAACCTAACAAAACAATATATCAACGAATACAAAACAGCCGGTTGTGCCTGCTATAAGTGCGTTCCGTTTTACCACGAAACATTCGAATACATTCAACGAACTCACGTTTTCTATGATCAATAAATCAAGTTTTATTGATCGGTCTAACATAATGTGAAGGAAATATGACCTTTTGTTTAAGTTACTATATGACCATCTTGGAAATTATTGAGGATCTGTGGCGTTTTGTTTCAAATTTAGTAACTAACAAACTAAGTTAACCAATTTTGTGAATCATTTCTGAAAATATGTCTTTTTGTATGAAATTCCTGTTTAGATTTTGCTTTCTTCATAGAAAATGAGGCATTTATAATGGTTCTATCGCCATTAGAAGATGCCGTTTAACCTTAGGATTTGATTTTTGTCAAACGTTTATTTTTAGGTGTAGATGAAAATATGGCCTTTTGAAAAATCACTCCTCGTCTACGAGCGCTGTGGTTAGTAGAACTTCGTGATCTTCTTTACCTACAAGAAGTGTAGATGGCATTGAAGGTACCGGAAAGTTCCTTTGAGCTTCGGGCTCAAGAGATCGGAAATGTGCTGTTTCATCAACATCTGGAGTGGGAGAATTGAGAGGAGGAGATCGCCAATATTGGCTGGAACTTGTATCGTGAGCAAGTCGCCAATTTTGGCTGGAATTTGGATTTTGAGTAGACCGCCAATTTAAGCTAGAAGTCAGCTAATTTTGGAATTGCCCCTGTACTATTTCGAGGCCTGAAACTATCTCTCGGACTATAATTTTAATTTTGAGAATTGTTTAAAACACGAACTTGAGAAGAATTATTGTAGAGCAAACTGTGATATTTTCTACCGCACAGGGATGTCTGCTACCCAGACAGTTAAAACAGAGCGATGAGGACTTAAAAGAAGTGTATTTTTCATTAGTAGTAATTTTGAAAAATTTATAACATCTATAAATATCATGATTAGAACCAACAAGTTCGTTGCTTGCTTGTTGGAGAACTACTATTTACGTGTAACGAAATTTTGAACTTGTCCTTAAGAACCTTTCTGATTTTAACTCAAAAGACGCGGAATGAAAGGAAAAAGTTAAAGACTCTAGGCACTGCATCTGGCCTCAATGATGTCAAAGAATTCCTTTAAAGTATGATTAATTTTAAAATCTCTGTTGGTACTCTTTTTAAGTACCGTAATTTAGCCTTTTTATGACAATATTAAAAATAATTTAATCCTAATACTCAATTGGGAATTTTAAATTTTTTAAAGCATCTAAATTTTTTCGAATATATACTAAAAATTCTTTGAGTAAGAAAGAAGTACATTTTGTAATGTTCGGAAAATCTATTATAGAATTTAAATGTGAATTTATAATAGCTAGGGTTTCCAGTATTTCCTCTACCGTGACTGTCCAAGTACCATCAGGTTTTTTCAGGTGGCCAGGTGTCACTTGGTTAGTGGACATGATTCTCCGTAGTGCCTCTATGTCGAATTGCAGGTATTGGTGAAATAACAAGGAGTAATCTTGTAAGACTCTCCACGATTTTACCAAGTCCGAGGCTTGTTCATTGAATAAGGTTACTTCTTAGTAACTTAGTTACTTCTTAGTTATAAGAATAAAAACCCTAGGTGTTTCCTTACCTTGTACGTAAATGATCTATTAGCCAACCATTTTGAGTCCGCAAACCCGTCGCTCTACGACCCACGGTTCTTGGACGAAAATGATCTTCTCCGCAGTTTTGGACAGGCGGAGGAGCAGCGCAGCTGATGCTGCTTTACTGTGGTGGAGATTTATTTGGAGAGCTCTCTTGCCCGGTGCTGAGCCCGAGGTCCTCCTCCCTGGATTTGAGCAGCTGTTCTTCGTCGGCAGTAAAAATGTGGTGAAACAACTGTGTTGTCTCCGAGAAGAAACTTCTGGTATCGTCTTCGAGCAGATTCTTGTCACATGTTACCTCTGTCATGGCCACAGTCGTGGTCATGGCTTTGGCGTCCTATAAAGTTTACGGCTGTAAATCCTAAATGAATGAGTTCTTTTTTTCGGCTAGAAGAGGTAGTGACTCATTGCTGAGGATGATAAACCGCCTGCTTTTTGCCCTTACTAGGCTCTTCCACCTTAGCTTTTTGCCAGTTGTGGGTAGGTAGGTCAGTGTTAATTAACCTGATCAACTTCAAGAATGATACGGATGTGTTTCGCCGTCAAGAAATAAGCAATAGCAATTAGCAAATGCTTATCATCTGTGATAAAGTAGTTAGTGTACCAAAAAAGTTTTATCAAAAAAGTGCTGTTTACAAATGGAATACTTCTATGTTAAAGTAAAACTAGTAAAACTAGACTAGGGTTAGTCAATATGGAAAGTAATTATTAAAACAATCAACAAGCACAACCAAATCAATCAATCAAAATAGTAATATGTTCCCTAGTCAACCACAACCAACACTGCAGCCACTGCAATTTTAAACGTTTTAGGTAAACGCCAGTCCTACCTATGCAGACAAATTATACTGAATATAATTATACAAATCGAAATATATCGCAATCACAGCCATGCTGTAATTTACAATACTTAAGTTCACAACAGCCAAACCAACATTCTAGCGAAAGGCAAACAGTAAACTATAAAAGAAGAACAAGAAGTTCTGGAGAAAAGTCCAAACAAACAGGCAAACACAATTGCAAGATTATTGGCTAAGCAACAAAAAAACTAATAACATATTTGATAACCTACCTGAAGAAGAACCAGAAACTACAGCGGATGAAAAAACCACTGAACCGAAACCTTTTCCAATTTTTATTGAAGGTGTTGAAGATATTAATTCTTTAATAGAATGGTTAGAAAACATAGCGAAAGACAACTACATAATGAAAGCATTGGAATAAAACCAAGTCAGAGTCCAACCTAAAATAAGCGAAATGTACACCAATATAACTAAAGCCCTCATGCAGAAAAACACACAATTTCACACATATAAGCCAAAACAAGAAAGATGAAAAGATAGAAGAAAATATCAAATCACTAGGGCATGAAGTAAAAAGAATATATAATGTAAAACAATATAGAACCAAAGAGCCACTGCCACTTTTCTTTGTAGACTTAAAACCGAAAGACAACAACAAAGAAATTAAAAAGAAAGTAAAAGCTCTCATGAACTGTAGCGTGATTATTGAAGCACCACATGCAAGAAGAACTATTCCACAATACACTAGATGCACTAGATGCCAACAATATGATCATACTAAAAACTTTTGTAGGAAAAGTCCCAGGTGTGTAAAATGCACGGGATTTCATAATACCATGGAATGTCCAGGGAATACCAGGGATAATGCAGTACAATGCGTAAACTGCCTAGAAAACCATCCTGCAAACTATCGAGGTTGTATAGTACACAAACAGCTACAACAGAAAATTCACCCTATATTAAGAGAAAAAACAAATCAGTCAAATCCCGCAGAGAGCAGCAAACAACGAAATGTGACAACAGGAACATCATATGCGGGGGGACAACAACAGGTACAGCACACACATAACGACGTCAGAAACCAAATTCCACATCAACCAAATGACCTAATAGAGTGAAAAGTAATGATGAAGGATCTAACACAAATGAGCACTATGATGAATCTTATGATGAATCCTATCAAAAAACTAAAATAAAAACACAAATACTGAAACTAGCTTAATGGAATGCCAACGGATTAAGACAAGAAGTAAAGACATTCATAAATGAAAACAAGATAGATATTATGTTAATTGCAGAGACACACTTCACCAATAAATTATATTTAAAAATACCAAACTACACAATTTACAACACAAATCACCCAGATGAAACAGCACATGGACGAACGGCTATAATCATACGTACTAAAATTCAACACCGTGAGCTTAAAAGTTATACTTAAAGCCACCTTCAAGCAACAACAGTAACAATAAGTACAGAAGTAGATACCATAAATATGTCGGCAGTTTACTGTCCTCCAAAACATAAGAACAAAAAAGAACATTATACCAGATTCTTTAAAACACTTGTTAAAAAAATTCATTGCTGAAGGAGATTACAACGCAAAACATCATAACCGGGGATCAAGACTAATAACAACAAAAGGTAGGGAGCTTTTAGCAACTATTAAATCCGACAAAATAAAACAAATAACAACTGGAGAACCAACCTACTGGCCAAGTGACCAAAATAAAATACCAGACGCCATTGACTTCTATATCCTAAAAGGCCTAAATACCAAACAATTCCAGATAGAATTAAGTCTTGACTTATCCTCCGACCATTCTCCAATAATACTTACAATGTACACGAATATTGTGGAACAACCAAAAAGACCAATGCTATGTAGCAAAAAAACAATTTGGGAACTCTTTAAACAAAAGTTAGACGAAATGATAAATTTAAATGTATCGTTAAAATCGACAGAAGAGATAGAAAAGCAACTTAAAGTACTAACCAAAACTATTCAATGCGCAGCCTGTCAGGCGACACCACCATCGGAAATAAATCGGCCAAATAATGAAAATCCAGTTAATATAAAACAAAAAATTGCAGAAAAAAAGAAACTGCGGAAAATCTGGCAAAGGGATAGGTCTGCAGTAAGTAAAAGAAATCTAAATAGAGCTAACCAAGAACTAAAAAAATTACTACAAAACCTTAGAAATCAGTCCATACAAAACTACCTTGATAGACTATCACCAACTAAAGCAACAAATTACTTACTGTGGCGAGCTACAAGAAAACTGAACAGGCCACAACAACCAATACCACCAATAAAACCAAAATAAAAATGGAATATGGACCAGAAACGACCAACAGAAGACTCAAACATTTGCAGATCATTTAACTACGGTTTTCAAACCATTCAATATAGAAGAAAACCCAGAAGAAATAGAAAAAAAAAAACTTTTTAGCAGCACCATTGCAAATGAATTATCCAATAAAAGAATTTAGGTATCAAGAAATTAAAAATGCAATACTACATGATACTAACCCAAAAAAATCATCGGGGTATGATCTAGTCACTGGAGAGATATTGCAAAAACTAACAACAAAACCATATAAAGCTATCTCACATATTTTTAATTTACTTCTTAGATATAACTATTTTCCAAACCAATGAAAGGTTGCTGTAATTATAATGCTTTTTAAACCAGGAAAAAACCAAAATGAAATCACATCTACAGGCCTATAAGTCTACTGCCAGTCCTATCAAAAGTATTTGAAAAATTACTGCTCAAAAGATTAGAACCTATTCTAAAAGAGAAACACCTAATACCTGATTACCAATTTGGTTTCCGCAGCAAACACGGGACAATAGAACAGGTTCACAGAATAGTAAAAACAAGCCAGCAATGATCTTGAAAACAAACGTTTCTGCACGGCAGCATTTATCGATACAAGCCAAGCGTTCGATAAAGTCCGGCATAAGGGGCTATGTTACAAACTAAAACAACAATTACCATACCGGTTTTACCAAATTTTTGAATCATATCTAATAAACAGGTTCTTTCTAATAAGACACCAATCAGAATATAGTGATCTGCACGAAATAAACTCCGGAGTACCGCAAGGAAGTGTGCTCGGGCCAATATTATATTTATTATATACCTCCGATTTACCAACTACAAGACTAACCAAAATCGTAACATTTGCTGATGATACAGCCATAATTGCTTCTCATCACAATCCACAACTGGCACTCAGAAACCTGCAAAACAAAGTTGAAAAGTGGCTCAAAAAATGGAAGATAAAAGCCAATGAAACCAAGTCAGTTCAGGTAACCTTTACTCTCAAAAAAAAAACTGTCCACATGTTAGCTTAAACAACCAACAGATACCACAGGCAGACAGCGTAAAGTACCTTGGCATACACCTAGACAAACGTTTTAGATGGCAGAAACATATATTTAACAAAAGGAAACAAATAGGTCTGAAATTACAACAACTCTATTGGGTAATTGGCAGAAAAACCAAATTATTGCTTAAAAACAAGGTACTAGTGTACAAAACAATACTAAAACCGGTGTGAACCTACGGAATACAACTGTGGTATGTGCCAAACTCTATTCTAGAAAAGGACCTAAAAATCCTATCAATTAAAGGTGAAGTTAAGCGGTATAGCATACGATACAAAGATCAAATTAAATCGCATCCCAATACGCTCGCGAGTAATTTATTCAACACAACTGGTGAAGTGCGCCGGCTGAAACGATTTAAACCAACAGATTTAACAATGAGATTTTAATAACAATCAACGCCTAAAACAGTATATATAATTTACCCTTTTAATATGTAGATGAAATATTTCAATGGAAGTATTTAATACAAACCACATAACACGTCATAACATTTACTTATTGTTTTCGCTAATTGTCTGTAGCTTAAGTGAAACAGATTGTAAATATTCTAAGAGTTAATAAAAAAAAACTCCAAGACCCAATCTGGCTCCAAAGGTTCTTTGGGTATCCAGTCCCTGGATCTTGGTCTGTGTGGAATGTTCTCTTTTGTGACGGCTTCCAACCTTGCATCTGGCCAGATTTCGCCAAGTTTTTTTATTGCACTTTGGAAGTTTGCTGACTTCAGGTCTGTGCAGGAGAGTAGTTTGACGCGGCCCTGAAACCAGCTTGCGTCGGTAAATTGTGAGGGAGGCCTTGTGATTTTTTTATAAAATCCATGTACCCATATTGCAGAGCATTCTCAACTAGTCTTTAGTTCTTCTGTGAGATGTTGCCTTCGGAATGGCTCTTGTCAACAATGGCCCTTATGATGTGGCCCTGGACAAAAGCACTGTAAGGACGTGACGTGGTCGACTTTGGTGAAAGCCTTTAATTAGGCTTTTTTACCAGCCGATCACTGTCTTCATCAGATCACTGCCTTTCAGTTACCGGCTTGGCATATTAGTGGGTGGAGGAATGGTTGCGAGTCGTTCCTTCATTTGTTTCAGAACGCCTTTGGCCCATTTCAGTGAAACGCATTCCTTCTCGGTAAGTTTTTTTAGGCGCTTCTGAATTCTGAAAGCCGCCTTGCTATCCTTAAAGGCCATGTGGACAGATTAAGCTTTCTTCTCGGCTTGGCTTCACCCTTTGTGCCTGGTTTTACCAATGCATTAGGGTTTACCATGGGTCAAAAGTGGATGCTGCGGTTGTTGCAGCTGAAGCTGTAGGTTACCTTCCTTAAAGGGTAGGCTAGGTTTTTGTTTTTTAAAATGGTTTCCCACGAGTATCTAGAGAAAAAGAGTCCACTGCAGCAGAGCCTCGATTGCAGCAGTAAGAAGATCATACGATGGGGTGCCCCTAGGTGCCCCAAAAAGTCGTTCACGACGTCATAACCCTGGCGCCATCCATCCTTTAGCACGTGCCTCCCACTTTGGCTTGCGGATTTTCGATTAAGGTAGTCTCCCTCAGTCTGTTGGTGACCCGTTAAAGCGCCGGCCAGTTCGCTTTGTGCCCTACACCGTTAGTGCTAACCTGAGGCATTTACTACATTGTAGTTGTAGGCGTTGACCCGTGTTTTTTCCCTCCGTTAGCCCAGACAGCCTGAGGAGGCACAGATACCCTAGAGCCCCCTAGAACCCATTTCCAACTTTCAACATGACTTTTTTTTATAAATTTTCCCAACTCTATGTACTATAAACACTTTTAAATTCCTTTCTATAGACCTGATCCAACAAAGTACAATTCTTGAATCTGTCCAAAAAAATGTCTTGCCTATCTTCAATGTGTGTTCTTTGATTTTTTTGCGAGTCTACCAGCCATGTTCAAAATTGTAAGCTCTTGGTATCTTGAGTTTTACCACTTCTTTAAGTCATTCAGCCATTCGCATCAGGAAAAAAATAATAATATATACAAAAAGAAAAAAATAAATCTCACTCACACCTACATACTAGAAGAAAGAAAAGTCGTAAGAACCTAATGATATAACAGGGACATAACAGGGTCACACGCTTCTTGTCTAGTGGCCCGTCAAGACTTTTAATATGTTACAAACAAAAATAAGGCCTTGGAAAGCTAGGAATAGCAACAAATGGGATGAACAGGTAACAAATCTGGTTCACACATTAACAAACGTACCTTTGATTTATGTATGAATTTTATCAGACAATCATATACTTCCATTTTATTTAATGATAAAAGATGACAGATATTGGAAGGTGGGAAATAACCACTATTTATAAGGTTTTGTGATTCTAGCGAGTAAATACAGTTGAAGAAAATATGATTTAAATCACTTTTAATATGACAGTGTTGACACAAATCTGTGTCTAAAATTTTTATTTTATACAAATACGCCGGATAACATGCATGTCCAAAACTAAGTCTGATAATAGTTATGATGTATTTACGTTGGCAGGAATATAAGTTGAACCAACATCTATGCGGAATTTCTTGTTGTATTAGTGAATATTGAGTATTAGATGTTTCACAATAATCGATGCAAAACTTCTTACAAAGACGAATTTGTTTTAGCCTGGAATTAGCAAAAGCGTCTGAAACAGTGAGCAGATAGATAGATGTGCCACCATTTTCTACTGCATCTTTAGCTAGATGATTTACATATTCATTATGTTTAAGTCCTATATGTGCTTTGACCCATATCAGCTAATGAAATTTATTGTTTTTTTTTAATTGAAATAACATTTTTTTTAATGTTAAATATACATAGATTATCTAATAGAGCAGGAATCCTAGGATTTTGTAAGTCTGTTAGCACCGACAGTGAATCACACAAAATAACCGCCGAACTTTTTCGAGAGGAAGAAATTTTTTTTAATGTTTCATAAATACCAACTGCTTCAGCACTAAAAACTGAGAAGTCTGAGGGTAGCTTAAACAATTTTTCAACATTATTACCTGGAATATAAAAGGCACAACCAGTACCATTTACAGTTTTGGAAGCGTCAGTATATATCTGTATTGAATTAGGCCATTTTGCCAAAATTGAATTTAAAAGTGAAATACTTATAATGGGATTTTTATGATTTCTGGGTTAAATGAAATTAAACATATGCAGAAAGTAGTCGAAATCATCTAAGCCATATTTTTATTTGAGCTAGATACACATAGATTATTGTTATTTCGGAAAGCATCACAGAGTGGCGGTGAATTTTTGCGGATCCAGTAGTTATTTGTTAAATCGAATTCAATTAGTTAACATATATTGTGGTATAGAATTTCTTTAGAAGACATAATTTTAATGAGGAATTTATGGCTAAGGTATTTTCTTCTATATATTAATGGGGGTTCTAGGGCTTTAACGTGAAGTGGCTGAATGGGAGTAGATCTCATAGTACCCATACATGTACGTAGAGCTTTGTTCTGAAAAACATCAATTTTTTGTAAATTGTGTTTATTTGCGGATCCGTATAGTATACATCCATAACCTATTATAGATCTAATGTAAGATCTATAAAAAAGTAGCAAAGTCGATACATCAGCGCCCCACCAAGTTTTAGAAATGGATTTTAAAAAATTCATACCTCTATTACATCTATTCAATAAATATTCGATATGGGGTTTCCAGGTTAACTTTCTATCAACTATCATTCCCAAGTACTTAATTGATTTACAAAAAGGCAAAGCTTAAGTATTCAAGTGGATAGTATCGATATTAGGGATGTTATGTCTAGAAAAAATGCAAACTGATGATTTTGTAGGAGATATTTCAAAACCATTTTTAACGAACCATTCATTAGCTGAGACGAAAATTTTATCTAAAGTCTTATACCATCATCATAATTTTGGGACTCTGAATATAGGCAAAAATCATCTGCATACTGAATCATTTTCGGTGTAATATATTCAATATATATACTGTGAAAGTCAGCTGTAAATAAGTTGAAGAGTAGGGGACTCAAAACTGAACCCTGAGGTAGTCCCAAATTATTATAGCGAGGTCCTATGAGGTGATTGTTACGGGTTTTGATGTACAATTTTCTATTAGAATAAAAGTTAATGATTGCATCAGTTAATCGAATAGGTACTAAAAAATTATTAATCATTTTTTCTCTTAGAATATGTAAACAGACGCTATCGTAGGCACCTTCGATATCCAGACATAATGTAGGTAAATATCTATTGGTGGAATAAGTATTTTGAATATCGATTACTAGAGTTGTTAAAGCGTCTAGTGTTCCACAACCTCTTCTGTAGCCAAACTGAGATCTAGGAAGTAAATTCTATTTGTAGAGATACCATTCAAGTATGTGTATAATGATACGTTCTAAAGTTTTCAGCATACAAGACATGAGCGATATAGGACGGTAGGATTGAGAATGATTAGGGTCTTTTCCTGGCTTGAAAATAGAAGAATGTTATTAAATATATTTAATTAACATACTTTTGCCAATAGCAAAAGATTATCGATCATAGGATATTTAATTTCGTCAAGTCCTGGACTGGTACTGGTGCGATTTTTAAGTACATAGTTTAACTCTATTATGGTTATTGGTTTTGTTAGAAAAAGGTTTTTATTAACAGATGAGATTACGTCAGGAAAAGGCATGGCAGTGGAGGGAGGAGATATTTTGTCAAAAAATGCCTCCATCCAGCGATCATCTAAAGCCTTGATGTTGGAGATTGGTTTTCTATAAATCTTTTTAGCTTGTTTCCAGAGTGAAAAAGATAAAACTGATTTATTAATGAGGAAACATAATTAATTCAGTTTTGTTTAGCAATAGATTTTAATTTTTTTTTCGTTCTTGCCATTGTATCTTGACAAAAGAATAAATTTTGAAAATTCGAGTTTTTTTTATAAGTTAAGAAAGCCAGTCGCCTATCTTCCAAGACTTTATCACAGTCAGAATTCCACCAAGGTGGGGCGTAACGTTTTATATTTTTACTATTTTTAAATTGAGGTATAGCTGTATGAGCAGCATAATTTATGCTGGTGATTAAAATTTTGTATTTTTCTGGAGTGGAGCTTAAAGAAAATTCTTCTGGAATATTATTTTCGAAAGTACAAGCATACAAAGGCCAGTTAGCTTTTTTAATATTTTATTTATTTTTGGAAGAATTTCGTCAATCACAAGATCAATAGGAAGCTCCATAAAAATAACAAAATGTGTAACCTAATGTGTCGTTTAATACTGACCAATCAATTTTATTGACGAGATCAGGTGAGCAAAAGGTGATATATATATATATATATATATATATATATATATATATATATATATATATATATATATATATATATATATATATATATATATATATATATATATATATATATATATATACCGAAAACACTTTAATTGGAACGAGTTAAAACTGTGGGTTGTCCATTATTTATGACCGTTAGATTTAGAACTTCTTCAACTTGTATTAGCTGTGTACCTAGTGTCATTGTGCTGAGCACTCCACAATGAGTGATGTGCATTGAAATCGCCACCCACGATGACAGGATTTTTTGTTTGAGAAAAAAGTGTTACCAAATCATTAACAGAACATTTAATTTTAGGTGGTTTATAAACAAAAAGGAAGCTTAATTCCGATTAACCATATTTAATTTTTATTCCGCAAATTTAACACCTTTACACAGATTTTTATCAATTTTTAATTTACAAAAATTAATTGACGGATGGACAAATATGGCAACACCACCATAGCCATCATTTCGGTCATTTAGGATCATATTATAGCCATGAAAACAATATTGTACATTTTTCTTAAAACTGATAAGAGCAATATCTACTTTACTAAGAGTTTAAAAATTGCTAATAATTTCTAGAATATTAGTGAGTTTTAATTTTTTAAAAAGTATGTGTCCAACAGTCATCGAATGTAATCTTCCTAGATTATCACTTTTGTTGTTTTCAATATATACCCTAATAGTAGCTAGATTGTACTTATCTGATAATAGGTTTTTTGGAACAGGTTTATCTACTGAGACCTCGTTGGTGTTTTGAGAGTAACTTGGTATGATTTCACCATCACTTAACATAATTGTATCCGCTTGCTTCGAGAAAGACGTCCCTTCTTTATCCCCAATAATGGGGGAAAAATTATTTGATTAGGAACTCCAAACGGTAAATTTTTAAGTAAACACTTGAAATAAAAACAAAAAACTAGAAAACGATAAAGACTAACGACCGGTTTTGTTAATAGCTTCGTACAACCTACCGATACGAAAGGACTATCATCACTGTCTTCCTAGCCATGATTTTTATATATTCTCTTTACCTCCGGTAATTTCATCATCCCAATGTATACCTGTCTTTCATAGTTTCTTTAAAATTATTTGTCCCTTAATGACAAAATGACCCAGTAATCCCAAATGATTAAACAAAGATATAACTACTTTCAGGATTTTTCTTTTAGTCGGAGTATTCATACCTGTCAAAATATCCTTGTTAATTTTGTAAACAGTCATCGAAATACTAAAAATATCTTCATTAGGATTCCATTTGAGACCTAAAATTTTTTGTGAAGTGAACATATCCTTGTTCACTATTTTACCCATATGTTTCATTTCACATGGAATTTTATCAAGTTAATTTGATGCGTTATTAAAAACCTCCTGCTTTGGAAATCATGATGACATTATTTGCAAGTTGGATAGCTTTTCCTTCAGTCTCTAAACTTTTCAGATAATCGTCAATGTAGTGTTTATGTAAAATAGCGCCTACTGCTTTAGGATAATTCACTTGAAAATCCATGGAATTTCTGTTTTTTACATACTGCGCAGAGTAAGGAGATAAAACTGCTCCAAATATCATTACTTTTTTTTTACTGAAAATAGTCGCAAAAAGAGCTTTGAAAATATTCCCAGTAGAAGTTAAGCTGGCAAATAAATAAAAAAGCCTTGGTTGCCAGAGTCCAAAAGAGCATCTGACAGATAAGTGACTTAAATTATTTTAATTGATAAGTTTTATTTATTCCGTTTTACTATTAATTATACTTCTCGGACTTACAATATAATTTATAAAAAAAAAACCACAAATCATTATATATTGTATATATATTGTACATTCGCGGGAAGTTACTATTACAGCAAATAGAAGCATTCAATAGATCGGTTTTATCCCTAAGACCAATAATTTAATTGCCTATTCACCAAATTTTTATTATCTCTTTACTTGAATTTTTTGACATTTAATTTAAATCTGGCTTGGTTAAATCTACCATAAATTTATTTTTATTATAAATTTGTTTGCTGGAGTTTTCCGTAAGTGCAATTAATATATTTCCTAAAAGATTTAAAATTTTATTTGTTCTGTCAGATTAAGATTTTCTTTGACATTTATTTAACTTTAATTTTAATGTTATGTATTTGTTTTAGTATTGTAGTATTGTATTTATCTCATGGGAAGCTATAAGTAATAGTCGTATTTACTATAACCAACACGATAGCGATAGGCATCGCCACCTGTCATGTCATGCTTCCCGTGAGGGCGAAACGTGGACTGCGGACAGTCACTTTGCTACTTTGAATGTGAGGGGAGGATTAAATGATAAAATTGATGAAATTTACACGATGATAGAATAAAGACAGATTGATGTTCTTTGTGTTAATGAAACCAAGCGGAAAGGATGTGAAAACCACAACACATGGACCTTATACAGCCTACTGGTCAGGAGTTCCGGAAACCAGCAAAGGTTCTCAGGGCGTTGGTGTGATACTCTCTGCTAGAATGAATAAATGTGTGACTTACTTTCAATGTGTAAGCCCAAGACTCCTCTGGGTGAAGCTAAAGGTTGGTCTTGCTCGTAATTTTTTGCTAGGGGTTTATGTCCCACAAGATGCGCAGTGGAAACAATCTTTAAAAGCCCAAAAAGAAAGGCAGGAGTTTTGGGATAGTGTGACAGATATTTTAAATAAGTGTAACCAGGATGAAAGAATTATAATGTTGGGTTATTTTATTAGTTGGGTAGGAATAAAGCTTGATGGATATGATAGTGTTCTGGGAATGTATGGTAACGGCAGAGTAAATGAAAACGGAGAAAGTCTACTTGAAGTATGTTTGGAGCGAAATCTTGTGGTAACAAAAACAATGTTTAACCATAAAAGGATCCACTTGTACACAAGACAAGAAGGACACCAGAGAAGTATAATTGATTTTGTAATTATGGATAAAAGATTAAAAAAAGTAATGGACACTCGGGCATAACGCGGTGCAGGTATTGACACAGACCACTTCTTAGAATGAGCCGAATAAGAGGTCTCTTTAAGCGGTGGCGTCATCGTGTGCAGAAATAAAGTAGTGTACTAGAGCGTATAAAAATTGAGAATTTGCAAGAAGAAGGTATAAAAAAGGAGTTCGTTAGTAAATTGACCGAAAAATTTGACAGTTTAGATGAAGCATGTGAGGTTGAAGAATTGTGGAAGCCATTCAAGGAAGGAATCGAGGATAGTGCGATTAAAGTATGCGGTCTAAGTAAAAAGAAAAGAATGCAGGTTGGGATGATAATTGTGGTCTACATTGTCTATGTATAGGGTGAGTGATAGTTTAATACGAGCACTGAAATCACTTTACGAGGATTCCACTGCTTGTGTCAGGATAAAAGAAACTTGTACGGACTGGTTAACATCAAAAAAGGTGTGAGACAGGGATGTGTGGCTTCGCCATGGCTGTTTGACTTATACATAGACAATTGTTTAAAAGATCTGAAAGAGAGTGCGTATGGATTAAAAATGAATGATTTGATCGTCAAATGCCATCTTTACACCGATGATAAAGTCTGAAGAGGAGTTGCAGGCGATGGTTAACATTATGCATAATGCCCTAAAAATCAAAGGGATAAAAATAAATGTGAGCAAAACGAAAGTTATGGTTTTTGAAAGAGAAAAAAACATAACAAACTGTGGAGTTTCGATTAAGGGAGAGAGAGTGGAACAATTAATTGTTTACTTGGGTTCAAAGTTTACTAGAGATGAAAAGTATGACAGTGACATTGAGCGAAGGGTGTTGGCAGGAAAACAAATGAATGGGGCACTGTATAGCTTTATGAATAGCCAAAAAGTGTCAAAAAAGGCACGTCTGGCGGTGCATAGAGGTGTGTTGGTTCCTACACTTATGTATGGTAGTGGATGTTGGGTTTGGCAAAAAAAAGCATGAAAATAGGATTAATACTGCGGAGATGAGTAGTCTGAGAAGTATAGCCGGAGTGACTCGGTTAGATAAAGTAAAGAATAGTGAGATAAGAGAACGCTGTGGTGTAAAAGAAGATGTGGTTACAAAGATAGATAAAGGAATGCTTAGATGGTTTGGACACATAGAAAGGATGGATGACGGAAGATTGACGAAACAAATTTATGTGGCGAGTGTGAATGGACAAGTCGGTAGAGGTAGACCTTGGAGAACATATCTTGATCAGATCAACATTGTTTTGAAGAAAGGCCAGGTCAAGAGTACCAACAACCGACGAGCATGTATGAGAGCACTGATGACAGTAGAGGAAGCAAAAGATGTATGTAACAGCCGTTGCAAGTGGAAGGAAGTAGTCTCTGCCTACCCCTATGGGAAAAAGGCATGACTTTATGTATGTATTTTCGGACATTGTGACGAAATGATTTGAGAAATTCACTTTCTTGGAAAACGTAGCGCTTTGTGTTTTCTGGGCGTTGGACTGAACAAGATTGTTGGTTTCCCATTTGACGATTGCTTTAAGATCTCTTTTGATGAAGTCTACCTGTTTCTGCGTGAGTCTATTTGTATCATTCCACGAAAGTGATCGGTGGGATGTGAAAGTTAAGACAAGTGTGCTGTCGTCTGCGAAACTATAAATGAGGTTTGCATTGATTTTCAAGTGTTCGTTGATGTGTAAAAGAGTGTAAGGTTAGGTTAGGTTAGGTAAGGTTAGGTTAGTGTAAAAGAGTGGGAAACAGGATGGAACCCCTGGGGACCCCGGCATTGGTTTTTAACGTATTAGAAGTAATACCGCCAACTGCCACATGTAAGGAGCGATCTTGCATAAAGCTTATGAACCATTGGCGCAATTTGGTTGGGAGACCGTAGGCAGATAATTTTCTTAACAATGCCTGGTGCCAAATGCGGTCGAAGGCTTTAGATATATCCAAGGCTATTGCACGGGACTCAACCAGGACACAAAAGATGCGAATTGTTGGAGGAGGGTTTGATTTGCGTCCCTGTCAGAGCCAGTAAATAAGGCCTGTTAGTTTGCAGGTGGTGGTGTACTAAATTAATGTTAAAGTTTAGGCCTCGTATATTGCAGAAATCTATTCTAAAGTTGCTTTTGGGGGAATTATTGGCAACCGCAGTTTGAACATGAATTTTTATTGGACTTTTTATGATTTGGTTTGTAAAGAAAATATAAAAATATATTTAAAAAAGAAGAGTTAAAGAAAGAAGAAAAAAAGAAAAAAAAGGAAAGAAGTACATATATGGACTAGATTCTACAGAAATTTCTGCATCCAGGACACTCAGTTGACCCTGATGGACTGTGGCCTCAGCAATGCCCCCTGAATACATAAGCTCGTATTCCCTCCAGTCACGAACTGGCAAAACAAGAGTTTTGGAATTATACACTAATTGATGTGGCAGCCTCCCAGAGCGTTGTTAATGGGTTGTGGCCACTGTACTACTTGGAGGCCAGCCTGCGGAACTGTTTCAATGCTGTACCCTAAGCCCAGAGAGGCCTGACTGATGCCTGAATGCTTCCTTCTTCTTCTAGTGCCTATTTGTTTCGAATATTGGCGACCATCCTGGCTATGATGACCTTGTTGACTGCTGCTTTAAATAGTTCTGTAGTTGTTTTTGAATACCATGTCCTTAGGTTCTTGAGCCATGATATCCTTCTTCTTCCGGGTCCTTTCTTTCCAAACACTTTTCCTTGCAGGATGGATTTTAAGAGTTTGTATTTGTTGTCATTTCTCATTATATGTCCGAGATATTCCAGTTTCCTCCTCTTAATCGTTTTCATTACCTCTTTTTCCTTCCCCATTCTTTCCAGTATTGTTTCGTTGGTCACTCTATCTACCCATGATATTCTAAGGATCCTTCTGTTTAGCCACATCTCAAAGGCTTCAAGCTTCTTTTGTGTTGCTTTGGTCAATGTCCAGGAGTCCATGTCATATACAATATGGAGTACATATAGCACCGCAGAAGTTTTACTTTGATATCTTATTTAAGGTTATGGCTTTTGAAGAGCTTAGACATTTTGATGAAGGCATCTCTTGCTTTTTCTATTCTATATCTGATCTCTTGTAAGTGGTCCCACTGTTCGTTTATTAAGGTTCCCAGGTAGACAAGTTTGAATACCCGTTTTATTGGTATATTTTTAATAAATAGTTGGCAATTTTTTTTCTTCTCTTTACTTATGACCATAAATTTCGTTTTGTTGATGTTAATTTTTATCCCATATCTTTCACTTTGTTCATTAGCTGTTGTAGACCTTTTATACTATCTTCATATATGACGATATCATCTGCATATTGGATATTATTCAGCCGTTCACCGTTTACAAGAATTCCATTATCATCGTTTTCCAGAGCCTCTTCAAATATCTCTTCTGAATACAGATTAAATATCAGAGGGGAGATAATACACCGTTGTCGTACGCCCCGCAGAATGTTAACTGCCTCTGTTGTTTTATTAGTACAGGTTTTGTATTATTCTGAGGTCTTTATTATCCATTCCGGTGCCTTTCAGTACTTGTATCATCTTCTAGTGTTGGACTTTGTCAAACGCCTTTTGGTAGTCCACAAAGCAGGTATAAATGTCGCAATTCATCTCCCTACACTGTTGTAATAATACTTGTATACTGAACAGTGCTTCTCTTGTTCCAACTCCTTTCATAAAGCCAAATTGTGTCTGCTACTCTCTCTTCGCGTATCTTGTATTTTCTGCGATGGATAACCTTAAGGAAAAGCTTTAGTAAAGGGCTCATTAGGCTTATGATTCTGTATTATCCATATTTCTTTGCCCCTTGTTTCTTGGGCAGCAATATAAATTCAGAGATGAGCCATTCTTTCGGAATGTTGCCTGTGTCAGATATTGTTAAATATTTTGCAGATCATTTTTATTGATTCTTCATCCAAAAGCTTAAGGAACTCTGTCTGTATTCTGTCCGATCCTGGAGCTTTGCCCTCTCTCAGCGATCTTATGCCTGCTTCTATCTCGCTTGTTAGTATTGGTGGTCCAGTTTCTGTTTATAAGGTAAGGGGATCTCCTCTCTCATCGAAGAATAACTTCTCTATGTATTCCTTCCAAGTGTCTTTAATGCTTTCTTGGTCCACAATAAGTTCTCCGTTGTCATTGACGAGTTTTCTTCTGTTCTCTTTTTGTACTTGCCAGTTATTTCTCTCACTTTTTTATGTACATTAAAATCATCAAACCTCCGTTGCAGTGCTTCTATTTCATGGAATTTTTCTTCCATTTCTTTCTGCTTGGCTTCTATGATCTTTCTTTGAATTTTACGGTGTATCTCCCTGTATGTGGTTAATCATTTTTGTGTTTTTTTCTCTCTTCCATCATCTGTAATATTTTCTCTGTCATCCACGTCTTGTTTTGTCTTCCTTCATTCTTCAGAAATTTGTCTTTGATCTTCTTTACCACTTTGTTAAGTGAATGTATTTTTTCTTCCGTGTTTCCGGCTTTTTCTTCGATCTCCCTACAGTTTTCATTTAGGGCTTTACTTATTTTGTCCTTTATTATTCTGTCCTTTAGTTTTCTGATGTCCTGTTTCTTAGGAATTTTTCGTTGTATTTTCTTATACCTGGTTTTATATTCTCCCACTAGTGGGTTATGATCGGACTGAATGTTGGCGCCTGGGTAGGATTTTACACTTGTGATGCTGTTTCTATACCTTGCCTTTACCAGGATATAATCTATTTGATTCCTTATAATAACGTCTTTACCATTATCTCTAGGCGACTTCCACGTATACAGGCGTCTAGGTGGGAGTTTAAAAAAGGTGTTCAGAACAATTAAGTTGTGTTCCGCCGCAAACATACTCAGAGTTTCTCCTCTGTCGTTTTTTTGTCCGAGCCCATGTGGTCCAACATGATGTTCTTCCCTTCCTTTACCTATTTTTTCTTAAAATCTCCCATCAATAGAAGAAGTTTCGGTAGGTTATTTATGGTACTGTAAATCTGGTCGTAGAATTCTTGTATTTCTTCGTCACTATGATCGGTTGTAGGTGCATAGACTTGAATGATATTAGTGTTCGCTGGTGCAGCGTTGATTTGTATGAGCAGGATTCTATCATTTACTGAAACAAAATTACGTACGTGCTTTACTACGCTCTTGTGAACAAGCATTCCCACTTCGTGTTCGTATTTGCCATTCATGGATCCTGAATAGTATACCATCTACCATAGTCCATCTACGTCGTAGTAGCTTGAGTCGGGCCATCTCATTTCACTTACACCCATTATGCTGATTTTCATACGCTTCATCTCTTTTAGTGCACATTGGATTTTTTCAGCTTGAGCCATTGTTCTTACATTTCATGTGCATGTTCTCTTAATTTGGTTTGTGTTGGTCTTGTTGTCGTGATTCATGTTGCTGTTCATAACCACTCCCCCCGGAGATCCGATCAGGGAGCTTATTACTCCGGACTTGTGATTTGATCTGAACATATCCATGATGATCTGTACTAGAGAAAATCAAAATGATCCTTAATGCAGTGGTTTCCTCTTATCTTTTGCATTCCCCTGCCGTTGACCGTATATGTTCATCCGCCTTTTAGACCGATTTCTCAGTCCAAGGACCAGAGCTGTCCCTGCCTCTTAACTGCTCCATCATTCGAAGCTGTTGGCTATTAAGAGGGGCATTACTTATCCCGGTAATCACTCGGTCGACAGAGCCTCATCAGTTCTAACAGGGTGCACTATCGTGTAGGTGAAGTTGTCATTTGGGCCAGCTTACATGTGTGCCGTCTCCCCTTACTCCCCCGGAGTAAGCTTTGCCTAAGTATATTTAAAAGTTCTTGCAATAAAATGTTTCATTATAAGCCATTACCCAGATTTATAGGCCATAGTTTGCTGGTTTGCTTTTTATATGGACCCTAAAAGGGCATCTGCCTCTAAATGAAACCAGCTTTTTGCCTATAGTCAGATGAGATCCTGGGTTTTAATACTTTTGGTAATTTGTAGTGAATAATTCAACTATCTCTGGAAATGCAGCTACTTTATCACTCGTATTTCTTTCTGTTTTTGATCGCAAATCGTTAATTTTTAAAAATCCCGATATATGCGGAACTCGTGATCTTGAAATAATCTTCACACCATAACATGGTAACTGGTTTACGATTACTTTTTGTAGCCCCACTGCTTAGAAGTAACCCAACATACGCATTAATTTCTATTTGATCTACTTTATTCCATTTGGGTTTGTGTTCATGATTTTCATTATATTTATTTGTTATTTGATTTGACTTCTGATTTGTATATTTTACAAAAATTTCTATGATCTCAGGAATTAGAAACAATTTGAACAAATCCAAAATGGTACTATCTAATTGAACTTCGCGAGAAATGCCGTGACGTTGACGGATAATATTGAAACATCAAATTCTTCTTCGAATTAACAGCTTATTTAACCAGAATGTTTCATCCTTACAGAAAAACATATCACCAAAATCTTTAGAATGAGTGTCCTCTAAATTAACAGATATCTCGTCATTTTCTTTATCTTTTAACTTCAAATTATACTCTACCTCTGAATCAACCGACAAAGTATCAAAATTTCGATCTATTTCTGCTGATACTGCTTCTTCAGGTTCAGCATCATCTAGATTGTAGATTGTAGGGCGGGTCGTGAAGGCCATGCTGCCTCTCAAACACTTCAACCTATCAAATCTTTTGTACATAACCCTTAATCAATTCGAGGTCCGGGATTCCAAGACTTCAAGCAAAGTTTATTAGTGTCCTGGGGGCTAAGTTTCTGTCATCGAACAGCTTTAGGAAGGCCCCTTCCAGAAACTTGAGCCTCTTGCAGAAAAGCGCTGGGCATTCGGAAAGCAAATGTTCTGCAGTTTCAGCGAAGTTCTCGTAGTAGCAGCAACTATTACTCCCTGTTTTGCCCATAGCGCAAAACAGGGAGGGCAGTGTCCAGTTAGGAGTCTCGTCACCAGTTTCAAGTCTTTCTTGTCCAACTCGAGAAGCTGTTTAGCTTTTCTTGGCGAAGGACTTACTAGCCTTTTCGCTTGTCTTTGTCCTGGCACTTTATGCCAGTAATATTTCATTTCATCTGTTTTCCAACGTCGAACCTCTTCTTTTAAATGTGCTTTGAAAAGTCCACAGAAAGGTTCTGGGCCGGAAAATTGTGTATTTGCCACTTCTTTGGCAAGGCAATCTGCTTCTTCGTTGCCTTTAACTTCCTTGTGGCCTGGAACCCACATAAGAGTAACCTGATTGTTTACTGCCAGTTGTCTCAGGGACTGTTTACAGTCCCAAGTCAGCTTAGACTCACAAGTGTATGACTTCAGAGATTTTAGTGCTGCTTGGCTATTTGATAAAATATAAATTTCTGCCCTTCGAAAGTTTCTTTCGATGCACTTCTGGGCACATGTCTCTATGGCATGTAATTCTGCTTAAAATATGGTTGGGGTGTTACCAAGAGGTTTTGAGAGTCTAAAATTCGGCCCTGTAACACCCACTCCAACTCTTTCATCCATCTTGGATCCATCAGTGTACCACACTAAAGCATCCCTTCCTAGTTGAGGTCCGTTCTTTGTACAAACTTGGTGGTTTTTATAACCACTTCAAACTGCATTTCAAAGTCGTACCTAATTGGCATAATATTTGTTGGCTTAGACATGGATTCTAGGGAAATATTTTCCAAAATGTCCCTGTAATTCCCAGACAAGCTAGCCGCTGCACTTTCTGCCGAAATTTGTTGCATTTTTGGCCACCATATCAATGAAGCATAGTTGACCATTGGTTTAATGATCGTTTGGTATGACCAGTAGATCATTTTTGGTTTCAGACCCCATGTCTTGCCAAAGAGTCTGCGGCATGTCCAGCTTGCCGCTATAGCTCTGTGAAGAATGTGGTTGAGTTGGCTGTTTCATGTTAGTTTTTGGTCGATTATTACGACCAAATATTTAACTTCTTTGGAAAAAGTAAGCCAAGTTCCATTCAAAGTTGGGGCTTCAAGTTTGTACTTTCGCCTCCTGGTGAATGGAACCAGCACTGTTTTGCTAGGATTGACGTTAAGTCCTTCCATTGCGCACCAGCTTTTGATTGTGTTTAGGGCTACTTGCATGCGATTGGAAATTACTTCATCACGTTTGCCACTCATGGTGATGACTAGGTCATCGGCGTAACCTTGAGTCATGAAACCAGAGTCATGTAGCTTAACTATCAGGTTGTCTACAACCAGTAACCACAGAAAAGGCGATAGAACTCCTCCTTGGGGAAAACTCTTTTCTACTGTCATCTTGACTGTCTCTCCCCCAAGAGTCGCCACAATAATTCTGCTTTTCAGCATAGATTATATTCATCTGATCAGTGAGGCGTTTATATTTCTTTTTCCTCGAGTTATCTAGTTACGGAGGCATGCGAGGTGTTTTCAAAAGCACCCTTTATGTCGATGAAGGCACAAAGAGCCATTTCTTTTTTTGCGTATGTCTTTTCAATGCTTTCATTTAGGCACTGTAGAGAATATATCGTGGATTTAACTGCTTGATAAGCTAACTGTTTCTTGTGGAGCGGTCTCAATTCAAGGAGTTCGCTTCTTATGTAACAGTCTATTATTTTTTCCATTGCTTTTAGGAGAAAGGAGGTGAGACTGATGGGGCGGTAAGACTTTGGTTCGTCCATTGGACGTCTCCCAGTCTTCTGTATAAACGCCACCTCTCCAAGCTTGCGTTATATAACCGAAGATAAAGTTGGCCTTGAATAACCTTTTAAAATAAGGCTCTAGTATTTTAAGGCCATGTTGCAGTAAGGCGGGAAATATTCTGTCCTTTCCTGGCGACTCAAAGGGTTTGAAGTTTTTGGTAGCCCATTTAATTTCTTTGTGTTATAAAGATTTTCCTAGCCAGGCTTCTGCTGGATTTGTTGGGGTTATAAACGACCCTTCCAGGTGAACACATTGCTGATTGTTCTCCACAACCTGTTCGGAACCAGGAAAATGTGTCTGTAGGACAACACTTAAGCTTTCCTTAGGGTTATCAGTGTATACCCCGTTCGGCTTTTTAATCAGACCGATGCCATTGAAGTGTTCTTTTGAGAGTACTTTCTGAAACGTTGTGCTGGAGCCAGTTTGGTGATTCCCTCGCACATTTGCCTTCATGTTGTTCTTCTCGATTTTTTGAGTTCTTTGTTATACTTAGAAAAAGCTTAGCTCTACTGAAAAGTCTTTTGACTTTTCTCCGGAGTTTTTTCTTATTCCACCAAGGCACATCTTTAGTAGTAGCCTTTTGTTTTTCAGGACTGCTAAATTCATATGCTTTTATTATAGCATTATAAAGTTGTCTGGAGCCTGTGTCGAGTTCCTCTATTGATTCGATGGGTATGTGCTGGTTCTTCGTCTGCCTTCTAAAATGCTCTTTGTAAGCGTTCCAGTTGGTTAACTTTGGTACACTGTATCCCTTGAAATGTGTTTCCGACGTCTTTAAGTCAAACCTTATGTGTTGATGATCTGACATTCAACAATTATCAGAGACATGCCAGTTATGGATGTGGTTTGTTATAAATGGATCCGCGAGAGTCAAATCAAGAACCTCTTTCCTGATTGCATTTATAAAGGTGGGTTTATTTCCTCTGCTAATAATGTCGATGTTGTTAGCCGACAAATATTTCAGAAGATACCCCGTTTGCGTCTGTGCTTTTCCATATCAAGTGGTAGGCGTTTGCATCGCAGCACAGAATGAAATGCATGTTACTTTTTTTGCACCATCTGATGAGGCTTTGAACTTTCTCTGGCGGAAGGTGCATTATGGAGTCCCCTGAGAAGTAGGCCGAGGCAAAAACTATCTGCCTCTTGCCTACTACAGTTGGCACTTCCACTAAGGCGGGTTTCCAAATCTCCAGTATGAACTCTGGAACAGGAAAAAATTTAATATTATGTGCGAACAATATGGCTGCTCGTGGTTTTTCGTGAAAAGTACAAAAGAGTATCATAGAGCATCATCTAAGATGCAATAGTAATAATAATCATAGTATACCTAAATAGTCATTAAATATTTTAGAAATATTGACTAATCCCATACATACTCTCAGAATAATCAGCCTCCCATGCCATTTCTAAAATTATTCCTGTTTAAGATGATGCGCTCCACATGTGGAGTTATAAAATAAACTTCCGTATTGCTTAAATGCAAAATAAGAACTAAAGTAAGCACAAATTACAGAACAAAAAGCATAGTCGGTAAACATATTTCTTAGAAACAATAAGTCCGAAGCAAACAAATAATGATAAATAGGTTTCCTGGAAGTGAAAACACAAAAGCTCGGGTAAAAACAATAGAAATATCTACCCAGCTATTTTGGTGCACTTTTTATAATTCGAAAATTTTGGTTACACCAAGTACTAGGTGGGGTCCCGTTGGGATCCCAAGCATGTTTATCTGATAAAATAATTATGTGGTAATTGTTTGGAAATATTTTTTTACAATATTTTTATAGAAATAGACAGTCTAGAGATAAAAGTCACCGAGCCTTAAAAAAATATAAATAATAAAATATTGTACAAGCCTGGTTGATGTGCTTAACATAAATTTTATTATTCTTATGTATTAATAAAAATATATATTAAGCAACAATAAAAATTGAAAAACTTGTTAAAAAACAAAATAAGAGAAAATTAATTGCGCAAATAACAAAACAAAAAAATTATTTATTTAATGTTATTCTGTTATTCCTTACTTACATCTTAGTCGAGATTGATAAATTGATGTTGAACATTTTATATTATATAAACATATATGAAAGACGATAATGTTAATGTTATGCATGATTCCCTGAAAATCAAAGGGATAAGAATAAATGTGAGCAAAACGAAAGTAATGGTTTTTGAAAGAGAAGAAAGCATGACAAACTGTGGGGTTTTGATTTAGGGAGAAAGAGTGGAATAATTTAATGAATTTGTGTACTTGGGTTAAAAATTTACTAGATATGGAAAGTATGACAGTGACATTGAGCGAAGGGTGTTGGCTGGAAAACAAATGAATGGGGCACTGCATAGCTTTATGAATAGCCAGAAAGTGTCAAAAAAGGCACGTCTGGCGGTGCATAGAGGTGTGTTGGTTCCTACACTTATGTATGGTATTGAATGTTGGGTTTGGCAGAAGAAGCATGAAAATAGGATTAATGCTGCAGAGATGAGTAGTCTGAGAAGTATAGCCGGAGTGACTCGGTTGGATGAAGTTAAGAATAGTGAGATAAGAAAACGCTGTGGTGTAAAAGAAGATGTGGTCACAAAGATAGATAAAGGAATGCTCAGATGGTTTGGACACGTAGAAAGAATGGATGAAGGAAGATTGACGAAACAAATTTATAAGGCGAGTGTGAATGGGCAAATCGGTAGAGGTCGACCTCGGAGAACATATCTCGATCAGATCAATATTGTTTTGAAGAAAGGCCAGGTCAAGAGTACCAACAACCGAAGAGCATGTATGAGAGCACTGATGAAAGTAGAGGAAGCAAAAGATGTGTGTACGAACCGTAGCAAGTTGAAGGAAGTGGTCTCTGCCTACCCCTATGGGAAAAAGGCGTGACTTTATGTATGTATGTATGATAATATATAACATGTTAAAATACGATTACAAGTGTTTTTACCCACGCACAAGGTTGACGTTGAATTATAATTTACTTGCTTTTATCTATGTAATCGTATTTTAACATGTTGTGTATTGTCATCTTACATATATGTATGTATAATTAACAGATTGATCGACTTACCTGTAAGAAACATCGATCTTAATTTTGAGCTGTGGTCCGGAATGATTATTGACCCTGTAGTATACCTTTCTCAATACCATCTCGCATAAATCACCAAGATAAGTAAAATCTTATCTATGACGCATCCCATACGCCACTGCAGATACTTACTCATTGCTTTGAAGGAAAAAAAATTTAGATCGCCGGGCTATTATTAAAGGGGGGAAATAATTATTTCGGAAGACAGCTCAAATAATTAAGATCTATCTTCTTTACAGGTAAGTCGATAAATCTGTTAATTATTTTTTGCTGTTGAACTACATGATTATTCACCCTGTAGATGTTTAAAGATTAAAACGCGATCTATACTTAACCATATAAAAAAAAAATATTTTTTATAAACCACCTTTTAGCACCAACAAAATTTACAATATGTTAATTAAAGTTGAAGTATTATGTAACCGTTTAAATAATTGAACGAGCAAACTCTGCTGGATTATTCGTAACGGGTCTATTATAGAATTTATTAAAAACCGTAGAACTCTTAGTCCAACCCGCAGCTGCTCTGATGGTTTCTACATTAATACCTGCTCTAAGGGCAGCCGAAGTAGATGCATGTCGTATAATATGCGCCGAAAGTTTAGTCGTATCAGTACCACTGATTTCTAACACTTTCTTAATCCACCTACTAATACTTTGAGAGGTTTTTTTTAAAGTTATAAGTAACCTAATTTTTTTGACGGGCTCAATGTTACCACTTTTGACATATAAACTCTTAAGGTTTTTACAACACATAACTCAGGATTTAAATCAGAAACAGTAAACACTACAATCCCGTTAGAATACGCAGGTCATTTCTGCTTCATTCTAGGATCTGCTTAGTTGTGTTTCTTGGGGGTTTAGGTAGAAACGCTTTCAAGTAAGGTAACCCTGGTATATCGGACCAGTACGTGAGTATTTCCCTCTCCACCCAGTCCGAAATAATTGTTTTGGCGGCACTTGTGGTGACTCCAAAAACTGGTTCTGATCCAGTGAACGCAGATTCGGCCCCCTTATATTGCAAGGGTGTCGGCTTTTTCGTTTCCCTCCACCCCCTGGTGCCCAGGTACCCACAGTAGGGTTACCCTGTTGTTCGCACCAAGGTACTCTAAGGATTCGATGCAATTCCATACAAGTTTAGGAATTGATACCTAACGCCATTTGAAAAAATTTAAGGGGTTTCTTTAGAATGGAGGGGTGTATCTGACGTTTATGACATTAGATATAAAAAGTGTCTCCTTCAAGTTAAAAATAAACTGGTTTTGGCATTTTTTTCTAATATGTCGCATTTCTAAAATATTAAGGAGGTGGGTCCTTTTCAAATAAACAATTATAAACAACGATTACATAACAATGAAACGCTGTTATCAAGGGCAAAACAATATGATTAAATAGAGATTTACCAGACCTTGTTAACTGAGGTATGACTTGATACCTTACGCTATTTGAAAAAATTTAAGGTGTATCTTCAGTAGAGAGGGGGTGAATCTGACGTTTATGACATTAGCGCTAAAAATGTCCCGCTCAAGTTAAAAGTTGACGTGTTTTGGCATTTTATTCTAATATGACACATTTCTGAAATATTAAGGGTGGATCGTTTTCAAATTAATACAGTATATAATTATGTACATTACAAATAGTTTGTCCCGAATCTGCCAGTTAAGTTAAATACTCGGTTTCTGCCGAGTTAGGATTGTTAATCATTTTAGTCATGACTTGGGCCAACACTAAAAGCCCTGAAGCCAGTTGGGACTGAATTTGTGCAAAAAGGAAATCTTGACTTATTTATACAGTTTTCAATTACCAGATTTAACTTAGGTGCTTTCAAACTTCCACAATTATAAGGAAGAGGATATTTCTTTAACAACTTTTCTTAGATTTCCTTATCCAACCCTTCCACCAAATAGCTTTTTCATCTAACCGCCCCTTTATCGTGAATATCTTCACCTTGCTTCTTTAATAAAGTTGGATTCTTTCCCAAAACTTTCAAAATTGCATTATTTACTGTACTGTTTCATTTCTTTTCCCCCATTTTTTACGAACAAAAGAAAAAAGGAAACTAATGTTTATCCTAATACAGTGCCCGACTTTACTTGGAGGATAAATCATACTAATTGTATAAATTAAGCTTTTTGGGTAATTACCCAGTTTATTATATCTTTAATTAATTTAGCTGCAATCACAAAAATTAATTTTAATTTTTACTCGTACTGTATGAATTAAATTCGTTGGGTCACTACCCAACTCATTTAAAGAACGTTCTTCCTTTGTAATAATCATAGATCCTGATTTTTATTACTAGATATTAACTATAAGAATCAAATTTGACCTACCTGACTGACTTGTTAAATGTTCTTTAGATTCAAACTCAGAAGCTAAAATGTTTTTAATCTGTTTTCGGATTTCTTTTAGTTGACTTAGCCAAACCTTATAATTATCATGTTCAGCCCATTTCTTTTCTGTTATTTTTTTTTTGAAGTGAAAACTTCTTTAGCGGCGTTGTACACTTTTTTTGTAATGGGTAAAAAATGTTAAACTCGCGTCAGGACACGTGACCTGATCGAAAATTCGTAAGACGGATGGAGAGTAGACAGCTGGCGTGGCGTAGGAGAGGGAATATCCCCCTCTCTTTCTACGGCGCGGCGAAAATGTATGCCTGCGCCGGCTGTTTCGTTTAGGCGGCGCAGGGCGCACAACGTTAATACTTAAGTTTTCAATTCTGCGGCACTCCCAGAGTGCAACCCGTATCATTTTTTTTTTACTTTTAATAGATCTCAGCTTTCATCCTACAAAGATTCCGCGGATAAATCTATTATAATTCTTTGTTTTTTAGGCATTATGCTCAATTACTGACAAATACGAACCAAACGAGTTAACACAAATCAAAACAATAAGTATCGGCAGTGGCGTGAGGGATGCGTCATAGATCAGTTTTTATGTTTCTTGGTGATTTGTGCGAGTTGGTATAAAGAAAGATATACTACAGGGTAAATAATTATGTAGGACAACAGCGAAAAATAATATAAAATAATCAACATTATAGTAATCAATCTCGACTAAAATGTAAGTAATAACATAATAAAATTAAATAAATTATTTTTATGTCATTAATTTTTTCTCATTTTGTTTTCTAACAGCTTTTATTAATTTTAATTGTTTTTCTTGATAACTTTGTAAAACATTGTACCCATTTTCATTCTTTATTGTTGTTCCCTGAGGATGAAAATCAATTTTCCGAAAGCTTGGAGAATTTTAAAATGAGTTTTCATTTTACTTGCTGCTTTTCCACTAACTAGAACTAGTATTCCCGAACCGGTCAGCAACGACTAATTTCTTCTTCTAAATATACATTTATACAGGGTGTCCCCGAAAATAGTGCGTTCTTTTAGACACAAGACATAATACGGGATGCACAGTAAAAAAGTTTTATAACATTTTTTTTTGAAGTCAACGGTTTGCAAAAAAACAATTACATTAGTATTTTTATCTTATTAATATTGTCTACAGGAATCCAGTTAACGCCGGCAACGCCACACCACTATACAAAAGTAATCTATTTGTTAACTATTTTATGAGTCATAAGTCATGACATGACATTGTCTGTTAAAAATAAAATCTTGCCTTTAAATAGAATAAAAAATGTAGTTTAACATCACTTTGTAAAGCAAAATACCTATTAGTACAATTTTTAAAAATGGTTTTTAGTTAGATAAACCGAAACGTCAAATGAATTTAGTACGGTGTTTAATTCTAAAGTTTTTAATTTTTACTATCTATTGAAATAAAAGTACACCTTTATTGATCCTTCGTAATCATAACAAAAAAAAATATCTTCCCTTAGAATCGAAGCAAAAAATATGGTGCTTACGGGATGGAAAAGAATTAAATAACTGTTATTACTTACGTACGCCTTGTAAAATAATAGATTAGGGCTTCTACACTTAAATAATTAAAAATACTAATTATGCAATCGTTATAACACTAAAACATAACTTTACAACAAGTGTTCGAGGCGACCCTCATCTGCATGCACACATTCATTTAATTAACGAATCCAATTGTTATAGATATCATAATTGATTAAATTATTTCGGACAGTCTCAGCAGCATTGTCGTTATTCAACTTCTGTATCAATTTTCTCTCTGTTGTCATATACTAACAAATTTAGATGCCCCAAAAAAAATAATCAATAACATTAAATTCTGGAGATCTAGGTGGCCATAAAACATATCCATTTCTTCAAATTCAACGACGGGGATATGCCATGTCAAGATATTCTTTAACAGTTCTTAAAAAATGTGCTAGAGCACCATCATAAAGAAACCACATTTCACGGCGTGTTTGTAATGGTAAATCTTTAAGCAGTATTAGTAGAACATTTTCCAAGAAATTTAGGTAGGTTTCTTCATTGAGTGTTCTGGGTAATGCATATGGTCCTATCAGACGATTATCAATAATTCCAGCCCAAAAATTAATCCTCAATTTTCTCTGAAAATTTGTTCTACGTATGGCGTGGGGGTTTTCGTCAGCCCAAAAATGACAGTTGTGACAGTTAAATTATACCATTTCGTGTAAAGCACGCTTCATCCGTATCTCCGTATCTCCTCCTCCATCACTACTTTGCATGGGAATTCGGGGTCTCTAGCGGTCTTGTTTTGAAACCATCTACAAAATGTTAATTGTCGTGGCAAATCCCCTTGATGTAAATCTTGTACTAATTGGTAATGATATGGACGTAGAAGTTGTTCCTTAAAAGTTCTATGGACAATGTTTTTAGAAACACCAACTGTCGGATACTTACTGTTGGATTATTGTCGACAATATTCATTATTTCGTCTTCTGCGTTTAGAATACGTGCACTTCGTGTTAGTCCACTAGTTTTTTTAGGTACCACAGAATCCGTAGCCAATAATCTTTGCGACACATTCACAAAACTGCGAACACATAGCTTCATTAGAGTTAGCGTGAGCCTCTCCGTATGAAACTAAAGACTAGTTTTTTGTTCGTAACGAACACATTAATAACTTATTACATTTATCGGTGGTACTTTTTGTGTAAACTTTTTGTTTACTAGATAGAGTACAATGCATGGTTGCCAAATCTACATTTAAATCAAAATTTTTGTTCTCAATTTTTGGAAAAACGGATGACTTAAGGAAAAACGTTTATAAGAATTTTTTGTTCCCAATTATTTATTCTACATTTATTTTTAAGGAATGGAATATATATATATATATATATATATATATATATATATAAATATATAAATATATAAATATATATATATATATATATATATATATATATATATATATATATATATATATATATATATACAAAGAAAACGATTTGTAAACTTGTGGATGCAGTCAAAGTACTGGGCTGGTTAAAATGTAAACAATTGTATAAAGATAGGTTAAGTTATACTTACTAAACACATGAGATTTGAAGTAGCAAGTCAACTTTAAAACAAAAAGAGAATGTCTCTTTTTGTTTTGAAGTTAAAAAAATTAATTAACATATTTTGTTGAACATTGATAAAGGATGTAAGTACAAACGATCCAAATTCATACCAAGCGTATGACAAACCTAAAATAGGTGGGAATTTTAAAACTTATGATTTTTTTGAGATTTGTTTAACTATTTGGGAATTTCGGGAGACAAAAATTCTAAATTTAAAATTAATTCTAAATATTACTTAAATTGTTAAGGTCAGTTTTTTTATTCATACTGTTAGTATCATTCTTGATAAAAGTCATTTCTTTAAATTGCCTTTTCTGTATGTTATTTTCTGTGCAGAGTACTTTAACCTGGTTGTAATCCATTATGTGTTTGCTAGAGATTACATGCTCGGCCAGTGCACAAGTCAATTTCTTCATATTAAAATCACTTTTATGGGACGTAAGGCGTCCAGAAAAATTCCTTGATATTTGTCCAATATATGCATTATCACAAGTCCTACAGGGAATTCTATAAACGACATGTCGATTTTTACTCGATACACAGCTAAATTATTTGTTGCAATCATGACAAACCAAATTATTGCTGGAAATAAATTTGAGGTTAAAAAACATTTTATTCTAAAAAGATATAACTGACTTCACCATGTTTGTTTCACAAATTAATAATAATTAATACTGATGTTTGTAGCACAAAAAAGGTTAAATCACCAAATTATAATATATCGCAATTTGAAAAAGTAAAAAGTAATTGAAATTAACACAGCATGACAATAACAGGAGCCAACCCAAGCATGGAGTATGCGCAGATCGTGTGGCATCATGGAGCCTGCGCAGATTGTGTCGCACTGGATTAGTCGGAGTGATCGGTATGGATGTGGGCTTTAATGTATACTGTCTTTGCTGACTAGTTAAAAATGAAACTGGGTATATTGGGATGAGCAGCAATTAAAAGAGCACTCTTTCGGAAAACTATTTTCTTATTATTAGACAATCTATAACATTTAACATAATATTTTAATTTTGACTTTAATATTTGTGTTCATTTATTGTTCTTTATTATTGTTTCACCAACAGAAACATTTTAATAAAATAATTAAATCCATCATAACAAGTGATATTAACATTTGTCAATCTATGACACCTGTTAAGACAAGGGGAAAGAAAAATAACAATAACTAACATACAACACTTAGTATATTCATTTACATTATCATAGATAATCTAAAATATTTTAGATGAAAATTATATTTAAAAAAATGTGTTGTTTTTTTTATTTTGTTTTATTTTGCCCATTTGAGAGATATATTCATTTTTAACAGCATTAGTAATTCCATAACATTTCACAGATTAATGTAATTTGATATTAACATGTAAGTTGGTTTAGTCTACTTTGTTTTGATACACCAACATGTGGCTATTAATTTAAATAATATAATCTTTGAAACAATTGACATGACATCTGTCTAAATTCTACACCTGTTGTGAGATCAAGAAAAAGAAGAAAAAACTTATAAAAAAACCCCATATTTAACCTAATACTTTGTGAGCGAGCACGTGCTCATCAACTATTCATTGTGTAATAATCATCTTGCTTAACTTAAACGATAATAATTTTAAATGTTTTTATAACTTTTTTGTTTATTGGCAACGTTATCTGTAATTTGTGGTCTACAATTTAATAATTATGTTCAACACCGTTTTATACAATTTTAACTAACTTGTAAGTACATTGACAAATTAAAGTTTTCCGAAATCTTGGAACTTAAAAGAGTCCTCTTTTATTTACTTCATACCCCAATATACCCGGTTTTATTTAAATTTATATATTTATGTATGCATTTAAATGTAAAATATTTAAAGCAAATACAATATGTCCCATTAAGTTAGAACCATATGGAAAACTTTTTTATTATTAATTTTAGGAAAAAAAAGTTATTTCTCATAAAAAGTTCTGCATTGTCTAAAACTTTAAATTCAGTCATTAGATATTAAATTTTTTAAACCGTATACAAGGTTTGTCAAAAAATATGAATTTTACTCAAGAGAATATTGACAATTGTAATAAAAAAAAAGTTAATGAAAATTAAAATCTACGTTCAAATATGCAATATTGTTCATCTGCCATAAAAAAAACAAATTTTGTTATTTTTTTAACTTCTCCGTATTAGCATTGTTAATTTACCGATTCAAATTTAATCTAGGATGCCCTGACAAATTCTGTATATTAGCAATTTACGGATAGAACCTATTAGATTTTATAAAATACAAGAAATGATGGCTCTATTAACTTGTAAAAAAAATAGAAATTGTTTTGATTGTTGAAGAAAACTATAAAACCCATAAAGAAGCAGCTATTATTTTTAATAATAGACATCCCAATAAAAATATTAATCATTTAACTATTACGAAAATAATGACTAAATTTAATAATACTGGAATTGTTGGTAATTTTAATGGAAAAATCTGGTTGCCGCTGAAAATACGCAGTTTAAATTAATGCTGTCTGTTGAAGTAAATCCAAAAATATCATTGCGCAAAAGAAAGTCGTTGATGCAACAAAATGTAAGTAAAGATACAGTGGCAAGAATTTTAAAACTTAATAAATACAGACCATTCAAACCAAAAATCATTCACCTATTAAAAAAAATGGATTTTGATAGGTGCTTTGATTTTTGCTTTGTCATTCAAAGAGAATTAGAAGCGGACCCTTTTTTCACGAGGCACATAATTTTTTCCGATAAAGCAACATTTTCGTCGAATGAAACTGTTTCATAATCACAAGATGCGCGCCGGCGCCAACGACGAGGAGTAAACTGGGCGTGATAAGCTGTAGAATTGCTCTGAGGTGTGGGCAGCTTCACCACCGGAACCTCTATTGCCTGCCGACTCACTTGCTCTTCGATGACGTTTTTCGCTCGATCTGTTTTCTACTACTATAGGCCAAAGGGTTTACTGCCTTTTATCGCGGTGAATTTTGTTATCACAGTAAATAAAACAACACACTTGTCATCGAGAATATATTGTATAACTTTAATACATGGAGCTTACAGTTTAAAGCCTCCTGTATCTTCGGAATAATTTCACTGGTTGTTAGCTTTGAATTTATTGTATTTTATTTGATTATATTGATGTGCATTTTACCACGTGGTGTTTTAAAGCGGTGATGCCTCGGCTGATGATATGCTAACAAGGGAGCGAAGCGGTGCTATGCATTGCTTGACGTTCGTAATGCGAAAGAGGACGAGAAGCCGGAAACCGTTTCAAACGTGGCTTCTTCCATAGAGGGGCCAATACCGGAGACAGAGATTGGAAAGCAGGTTTTGCGGACCGCAGTGTCCCAAGCGAATGTGTTCATAAGTTAATATCAAAGTTGTAATTTTGCACTTGCTAGGTAAAAGAATGGGGTGCTTTTGGTCGTATGATAACGAAGAATGTCTAAGTCTGCCTCCGACTCTTACTAGGCTGTCGGAGTTAAGGAAAAGAAACAAGGATAAAATTTGCTTATTTATAATGATCTTGTTTTGTTCCAAGAATTGTACTCATTTTTAAAAAAACGTGCTTTGGGTTTTCTTTATGATGAACTTATTGGATTGGTGCAATTCTGTAGTGGATAATGGCCCTTGAAGTTTAATGTAGTTTTTAATAGCGTTGTTGATGAATCGGAAAAGAAACTGCAATGCAGTTTGGACCAAAAATTAAACTTGTTGAAAATCGTTTCCCAAGAATCAACTAGGTTTTTTGAAACAAACATAGTTGTTTTCTTAGCTTCTGGAGGGGATTCAATGAAAGCAAAGGTGTCGAAAGAGTTAAATGAAGCAACTCGCTTCTGCAGAAATTACGGGCCATGGAACCATAAATGATGTTTGTCATGAGGAAGTTGTCCTCTAGACAGCAGATCTGCAGGATTGAGTCCAGACCGTACATGTCTCCAAATAAAGTGTTTGGTAAGGTCTTGAATTTGTGATACCCTATTTTCAACAGACACTGACCATTTTAATGGGTGTCCCTTTAACCAGGAAAAAGCATTGTTAGAATCAGTCCAGAGGTTAACTGATAGGAATTCAAATCTCTCTTTGAAGATGTTCACCACTCGTTGAATTAATTGTGAAACTAATAGCATAGCTGCTAGCTCTATTTTTGGAATAGTCAGAATTTTGCTTATTGAAGCAACACGAGATTTCGACAAAAGTAATGAGCAATAAATTGCGCTGTCTATGAAGATGGACCGAATGTAGACATTGTCTTCATAGACGAATAAGCTGGCATCACAGAATGCATGGATTTCTATGAGTTTCACTTCATTTCCTCTGAATATGTTTCTTGGTACAGATAAGTTTTGAATTGATTGTATACTGTTGCAAAATTCTAAACAGTTTGTTAGCACTTTTGTGTCAGAAATGAGATCATCCCAGTTAAGTTTGAGCATCCAAATTTGTTGCATTATAAGCTTGCCCTGTACAATGATGGGATTGACTATTTCAAGAGAATCGTAACAGCTGGAAATTACTGAAAGTAAATTTCTTTTTGTTAAATTATCTGAGGGGAGAGAGAGAGGAGTTGAGGTGGTAAGTGAGTCTTCGGTTGGGTTCCATTTTAGTCCCAACACCTTGCTGGGTGCTTGATCTAAGTTTAAATTTTTCTCCCAAAAGATTTGCGATACATTTTTGAAATTGACATTAGATCCGAATATATGGAGGTCGAAACAAGCGACTTTAAGGCAACCAGACAATTCTTCTTGTAGTTTGTCTAATTCAAGGATGAAATCCGATCTTACTAGTATGTAGTCTACATACATTTGATTTAAGAGTGCTTGTGCCGCGAGGGAAAATTGGGGGTTTGTTAGAGCTATTTATTTCAGTACTCGGCACGCTACGTACGGGGCGCTTTTCTTAACGAAACTCACTGAGGTTAGCTCGATGCATTTCAACGGTTCTGAAGGGGATTCGCGCCACAGAATGTTCTAAAGAAAGTTATGGTGTGGGTTTAGAGAGATTTGTCTGTACATTTTTTTGGATGTCAGCTGTTAACGCATATTTGAATAATCTGAATCTAGAGAGAATGTCCACCAATTCTGGTTGGACACGAGGGCCGGTTAAAAGAATATCGTTTAAGGACAGTTTGGATGAAGTTTTGCACGAAAAGTCGAAAACAACTCGAAGTTTGGTGAAAACGCTTTGTTCTCGTAATACACAGAAGTGGGGAACGAAATATTTTAACTCTTAGTTTGCATTAAAGAATTGAAGAGGGACTATTTTAGCATGGTTTAGTTGAAGATATTCGTCGATAAATTGTTTATAACCTAAAAATAGTTTTGAATTATTATAAAGTTTTTTCTCCAATGAAAGAAATCAGTGCTTGGCTATTTGAAATGATTCACCTAATTTTTGTGTGCTTTAGAACTTATAAAAGGTAAGTCTACTTAAAATTGACCACACGAATAGTGGTATTTTGAAAGGTGTTTTCTGCTAATTCAACTTCAGGGGATAGAATTAAATTGAAAGCTACTTCTTCTTGTAGCCAGAATTTTTCTGTAAGCTGATGTATTTCAGCATCTGTTTTCGGTGGTTTTATCTGATAATCGAGAGAGTTGATGTTGGTAGTTGAGAGATTTAAAGTGGTGACAAACGAAGTGGAGGCTAAGTACATTGGGACAAATGTATAAAAATCGGAGCTTTCATCGGATGACCAAGAAACTTTTTTCCGAAATGGATTTGTATATTCTGACATTTTCGCTCGAATGCTGGTTGTCAGAGAAGCGGGGGCTTAGTCCGTTGGCACAATTGTAATATAATAGGAGCTTTTGTCGGATGACCAAGAAGCTTTTTTCCGAAATGGGTTTGTATATTCTGACATTTCCGCTAGAATGCTGGTTTTCAGATAACTCGGAAGAAAACTGATAGCGTTTACGTTTAACTTATGCGAGCTAACAGCTTGGGAGAGATTTTGCGAATTGAATGTTGCTTTCGTTAAACTAGTACTCTGCACATCTGTGTCGGAGCGCAAGATAGATTGAGAATAAGATGGTTCATCGTTTGAACCGGTACTCTGCACATCTGTGTCAGAGCGAAAGAGCGGTTGAGAGCAAATTGGTTCTTCTTTTGAACCAGTACTCTGCACGTCTGTGTCAGAGCGAGAGAGCGGTTGATAGTAAAATGGTTCTTCTGTTAAACCGGTATTCTGCACATCTGTGTCAGAGCGAGAAAGAGGTTAAGAGAAAATTGGTTCTTCTTTTGAACCGGTACTCTTCACTTCTGTGTCAGTGCGAGAAAGCGGTTAAGAGTGATTTGGTTTTTCTTTTGAACCGGTACTCTGCACATCTGTGTCGGAGCGCAAGATAGATTGAGAATAAGATGGTTCATCGTTTGAACCGGTACTCTGCACATCTGTGTCAGTGCGAGAAAGCGGTTGAGAGTAATTTGGTTCTTCTTTTGAACCGGTACTCTGCACATCTGTGTCAGAGCAAGAGAGTAGGTGAGAGTGATTTGGTTCTTCTTTTGAACCGGTACTCTGCACATCTGTGTCAAAGCGAGAGAGCGGTTGAGAATAAAATGGTCCTTCTATTGTACCGGTACTCTGCACATCTGTGTCAGAGCAAGAGAGCGGTTGAGAGTAAAATGGTTCTTCTGTTGAACCGGTACTCTGCACATTTATGTCAGAGCAAGAGAGCGTTTGAGCGTTAATAGCTTCTTTTGGAGAACCGGTACTCTGCACAAACATGTCAGAGCGAGAGAAAGTTTAGGCGTAAATAGGTTCATTTGACAAACCGGTACTCTGTACCTTTGTAAACCGGTACTCTGCACATATGCGTCAGAGCGAGAGAAAGTTTGAGCGTAAATAGGTTTATCTGGCGAACCGGTACTCTACACCTTTGTGTCAGAGCAAGAGACAGTTTGTGAACGTAATGGTTCATGGCGTTGTATCTTTGAAAAACAACATGTGATGTATTGTTTATCGTTATTCTGGTATTGGTATTTTTTTTTTTATGAAAATAGTCGCAAAAAGGGTAGACCTATCGTGTGGGCCGCGGACGGCCCGCACTGCGACTATTAGAAGGGGAAGGGATTATAGAAAGAAAATGATTGTGGACACGCTTTTTAAAAAGTTGCAGGTCATAGTTCTCTGGAAAAACTGATTTTGAAAGCTTATTCCATTCCGTAGCAGCCCTGTAATAGAAGGATTCTTGATAAAGATTGGTCCTTGTAGTGTCAATCTTGAGAGTAAATGGGTGAGACTGATCAGCGTGCCGAGTTCTCTGGCCGAATGTGGCCAATGGTGGTACAAAATTTTTTATTTCTCTGGAGCATCTGCCATGGAAATATCTGTAGAGCAATGACTGGTCTGCAACTTTTCTTCTATTTTCTAGAGGGTGAAGGGTATCTGTGAGAGTTGAGCTGTTTATCAAACGAATGGCTCTTTTATGAATGAAATCTAGAAGACGAAGATAATGCCTTGGTGCTGAACCCCAAATGTGCGAGCAATACTCCAGTAGAGGTCGGATTTAAGCCTTATATGTCGTCAACAGTTGATCAGGAGTAAAAAACTTTCTAGCTTTCCACAGAAAACCTAGCCTCTGACTTGCCGACTTTGCGATGTTAGCAACATGGTCATGCCAAGACATATAATTTGACACCGTGACTCCCAAAATCGAGATGGAGGGACTTGGTTCAAGGGTATTTCCGGACATTGTGATGGGATGATTTGAGGAATTCACTTTTTTGGAAAACGTGGCACTTTGTGTTTTTTGTGCGTTAAACTGAACAAGATTGTTGGTTCCCCACTTGACGATTGCTTTAAGATCTTTATTAATGGAATCAACATGTTCCTGCCTGAGTCTATTTGTATCATTTATCGAAAGTGATCGATAGGATGTGAAAGTTGAGACAAGTGTGCTATCGTCTGCGAAACTGTAAATGGGGTTCGTGGTGGTTTTCAAGAGGTCGTTGATGTGTAAAAGAAATAAGGTGGGGGACAGGATGGAACACTGAGGGACCCTGGCATTAGTTTTAAACGCATCAGAAGAAATACCGTCAACTGCCACATGTAAGGAGCGATCTTGCATGAAGCTCAAGAGCCATTGGCGCAGTTTGGTTGGGAGACCGTAGGCAGATAATTTACTTAACAATGCCTGGTGCCAAACGCGGTCAAAGGCTTTAGATATATCCAAGGCTATTGCACGAGATTCACCAAACTTTTCAATAGTGTTTGTCTAGAGCTGAGTGACATAAGCCAGCAAATCTCCAGTAGACCGAAGTTGTCGAAATCCATATTGTCTGTCATGGATTATCTCAAATTTTTCTAGATATTTGATAAGTTCTGTGTTAATCACTTTTTCCATAACTTTGGATATGACTGAGAGCAATGCAATAGGGCGATAATTTACAGGAATAGTCTTCTATCCTTTTTTCGGAATCGGTTGGACTTAAGCGTTTTTCCACATGGACGGAAATACTCCTTTGCTGTATGATAACTTAAAGAGTCTACAGAGAACTGGGGTGAGCTCTTGAGCAAAGGTCTTCAGGACAATTGTCGGAATTTCATCTGGTCCTACTGCCTTATTGGAGTCAAGATTTCGTAGGATTTTCCTGATAGTACGATGGCGGATAGTGACCTCAGGCATTGATGCGTTTATTCTAGGTATTGTTGGGGGTTGTTTTCCATTGGTATCGAGGGTTTAGTTAGAGCTGAACATTTCGGCTAGCAGATCCGCTTTTTCATTGAAAGATACGGCTGTCGTGCCGCCGGACCTCTCGAGTGGTGGTAAAGAAGAAGTTGTGAAATTCTTATTTATGGCTTTAGCCAAAGACCAGAAGGTCTTTGATCCAGGAGGGGCATGGACAAGCTTGTTGTATATTCTCGTGTCGTAGGATTCTTTGGCAAGATCGATCGTTCTTTTGCAGGCGTTCCTCGCGTGGACAAAGGCTTCTCGGTTGGAAATTGTCGGGACTTCGCACCAGAGTCGATGTGTTTGATTTTTATCACGCTCCGCACGGTTGCATTCTTGGTTGAACCAGGGTTTGGGGTTGAAGATCCGTCTTGTACCATGAGGAATGTATGAGTCCATACCTAGCCTTATGATTTCGGTTACAGATTCTGCACATGTTGATGGGTCTTGTGAGCGAAAGCAGACATCTTTCCATGGAAATGATAGGTAAAAGTCCCTCAGTTCATTCCATTTGGCTGATCTATAATGCCAGACAATAGAGGTACCAGGCGTGATTTTGGGCGGGGTTGTTTGTTTGGACGTGGCTGAGATGAGTTTATGATCAGATTTACCGAGCGGAACGGTTATAGAGACTCGGTACTGGTCGGGATGTGTCGTGAAGAAGAGATCAAGAATGTTGGTTTGGTGATTGGGGTTATCGGGTATGCGGGTAGATTCTTCAACCAGCTGGGTCACGTTGTGGCTTATCGCAAAATTCTCAGCTTTTAGACCGGCGTTGTTGGTGCGGTTGGATCTCAGCCAGTTCGCGTTGTAAACATTAAAATCACCCAAAAATATAACCTCTGTGTTGGGGTCGTTAGTTTGCAACAGCTCCAGCGTGTTGAAAGAGGCTGACGTAAGGAGGGTTCGTAGGAGAAAGATACAGGCAGCAGATAAATTTTGTTAATTTTTGTAAGGTTAACTTGAACCACATGACCTCTAGGCCGTCCGTTGGTTCTAAGTTCTCCTGTCTACAACAGGAAATATCACTGCGAGTGTAAACACAAAGGCCGGTCTTAAATTTGAATCTTGTTTCAAGTTCGAACCCGAGACACAAAAGATGCGTATTTGCACCTTGTAAATTTTGAAATGTGGTAAATAATAAGTGATACTAGGCACTATTGCACAATCAGCCCCAAATGATTTGAAGTTATTAAAGAATGGGGTGAAAATAATATTTGTCGATTTATTTATATTACTTTCTGAGTGGCAGACACCTGAAATGGTTATGGGATTAGAGTAGGTTTTTATTTGTAACTTGTTAGCAAATTCTTAAGTGATAAACGATGTTTGACTCCCATTGTCAAGTAAAGCCTTTGCAATAAGTGTATAAACTTTGGAATTTTTAATTTGAATCTTAGCTGTATCTAGCAGTACGTAAGCAGGAGTAGGTAAGAAAGCGGATTAAGAGTTTACTAGTCATCTTGGCTGGAAGTTGTCGTTCTAGTTAGGGGGGTGATGTGATGTTGTTCGCGTTTAAGATGGCGTTGTGTAACAAAGAGTGATGTCTCTGATTGCACGCAGAACAACGGCGATGTGAGCGACAAGCATTGACGTCATGACCGGACCCTGGACAATTTGTGCATAATTTGTTATTAAGATCTATTTGTTTTCTTTGAAACACGGGTACCGGGATAAATTCCTGACACGAATAAATTTTGTGCTCAGGGCTTTTGCAATTAACACACATCGATAATGTTTTTCACCACGATTGTCTATTTTGATTAGCGACTCAGTACTATGGAAGGATAATTTTTTAGGTTTTGCATTAAACTCCGATTTACTAATTTTACTAGTATTTTCATTTTTTGAATATAATTGTACTGCATCTAGAGTTTGACATTTTTTATGTAAGAAATTAAAAAGTTCTTAATTATTTCTTAATTTTAATGAACTACTTTGCTCTTCAATGATATGCAGGTAATATAATCTAATTTTTTAACTAGTATCTGCGTTAGTAACGATTCAAATAACTGATTGGGTTCTTGATTTAAAGCTAAAAGGATTTAAAAGTTGATTGAGCTCCAGTGATAAAATTCCTCAGATTCGTAGAGGGGTTTTTAAGCAATTGTATTTTTAAATATGTAAAAATAAACTTTGTACAAGTGTATAAGAATTAATAAAAAAATTTAAAATAAAAATAAATTTTTTTTTTTTTAAATTTTTTTAGAAGGGATTGTGCTTTTTTTTATTTTTTGTAAATGAAATGTAAAATGTTATGATTAATAAAGGTATAAATTTTAAAATAAAAGTCAGAAAATAATCAAGTTACAGAGTAAAATCCGGCTCGAAATAGGCCCTGCGTGCCGGCGCCAACGACGAGGAGTAAGCTGTAGAAATGCTCTGAGGTGTGGGCAGCTTCACCACCGGAACCTTTATTGCCTGCCGACTCACTTGCTCTTCGACGACGTTTTTCTCTGCGTAGATGTTGAATCCTTTGATATCTCGGTTAAGCTGGCTCCATCTGTTTTTTACTACTATAGGCAAAAGGGTTTACTGCCTTTTATCGCCGTGAATTTTTTTATCACAGTAAATGAAACAACACATTTGTCATCGAGAGTATATTGTATATCTTTAATACAGTATAAAGCCTTCTGTATCTTCGGAATAATTTTACTGGTTATTAGCTTTAAATTTGAAGTATTTTATTTGATTATATTGATGTGCATTTTACCACGTAGTGTTTTAAAGCGGTGATGCCTCGGCTGATGATATGCTAAAAAGGGAGCGAAGCGGTGCCCTGCATTGCTTGACGTTCGGAATGCGAAAGAAGACGAGAAGCCGGAAACCTTTTCGAACGTGGCTTCTTCTCGCGTTAAATTCAGCGTTTTTGATAAAAATCACTGTATGGTCACGTGACCGTAAAACTGATTGCTAAAATTGCGCGCGACGATTTCGGAATGTTCTGAAATAATAACTGCATCTGTTTTTAAGCTGATTTTTACATTGCACGGGACCCTTTGTTTCTAGCCGAATACTAATTTCCACGTGATAAGGGCGTGATCAAGACATGGTAGATCACAAATTTGCACATGTTTTTTTTAGATGATTTTTTATCGGCGTCAAGGCCGTACTGAGTAGTTTTACATTCAAGGAATTTCTTAAAGAGGAATTGTACAGTTGGAAGTACTGATTTCCACCACAAGAGGTTTATGTTTATTCAAAATATAAAAATTAGTATAAAAAATTACAAAACCTAATTTTTCATTGTAAATAAATGTAATTGCATATTTAAACGTAATTTTTTAATTTTGATTAATTTTTTTTAATAACAATTGTCAATATTTTTAAAAAAAAAGGTACCTTACTTTTGAGTAAAATTGATATTTTTATGCTAACCTTGTATACGGCTAAAAAAAATTAATATCTGATGGTTGTATTTTAAGTTTAAGACAATGCAGAACTTTTTATAAGAAATAACTTTTTTTAAATTAATATTAAAAAAGTTTTTCATATGGTTCCAACTTAGTGAGAAAACAGTTTGCAATATTTTATTCTTAAATACAAGTGAAAATCTGAAAAAATGTTAAAGAATTTAATAAAAAAATAACGGTGGTTTAATTGTTTAAAAAAAATGCAACTAACTATTTATTTTTCTTACATTACTTTTTTATTTTAAAAATGTTATTTAAAATGCCGTGTATTAAATATTATAAACATCCAAACTCTTTAAAAATAGTCCAAAAGGCTTGAATTAAGTTTAAAAACAGAGTAAATTGTCACCATAAAAAAGTACATTGCTTATTTTTAAAAATGTTAACGAAAAAATTACCCAAAAGCTAAATTGTTAATTGGTTGACAAAATGAATAATTTGTTAATATCAAATTTTAGCGCATACTTGTAAGTTACAATGTTTAGTAAAAAAAATTTTTACTTTCCAAAATGTTACAATAAAACTGATTCTGTATTTTATAATAAGTAGTTTAAATGTATATTTAAGACTCTTATTTTATCGAATTTTCCTGAACTTCTGACGTATAATATTACAATATATATTTTTAAGGTAAACTCAGTAGGTATCTACTATAAAAAAAATTGTTTGCTACATTTTATTACCTTGTATAGTTTGCACCTTTAAAATAAATATGTAAAGCTCTGAGAGTTCTTCAGCTGTTAAGCAATTTTAAGGTCAATTTGTTAAATTGAAGTTACCTTTGGTTATCAAGTAATTATCCATTTAATCGGAATTTATAAAACAAATTATATATTCCTGGACAAACTTGACAATCGCAAGAACATATTAAACCTTTTTTTTGTATATATAGACCGGACTAGTATAAATTTAGCAGCACGCATTACTTCACATAAAAGCGACGCAACCTTAACAAAAACAGTTGTGCATTTGCAGAACATACGATAAAACTAAATCACTCCGGTAACTCCAATAATACAAAAATATTAGCGGTTGAAAGAAACTAAGAAAAAAAGAATTTGAAATGGTGCACATAAACAACCAACCCGCGTGCATAAATATAAGATATGACATACTTATTAAATTTGAGCGTAGTCTATAGCTGTTTGTTGAAAATTAACAATATGAGCTGAGCCCTCCCTGACAATCCGTGAAACAGAGCACTATGCTTCTTTTTCCAGTTGGGATATAAAAATAAAAAAATAAACTGACAATCGATATTTGTACAAATTTACTTTGGTTTTCTATCTCGTTCGTTTTTTTCTTAGTCAAAGTTGACAGAGGTCTTATTGTTCCTCTAAATATTATGTACCTGTATAATAGCTCTGTGTGTGTGTGTTTTAGTAAATTGTTTTTTAAATATGTTTTTGCATTATGTGTTGTTTCGCCGTTTTTTATGTAACAGTCTCACGTTGGTGAGTTCCTAAGATTTTTTCCAGTTTCTTATGTGATTAGCATTTTTTGTTTTGTTTATAGATGTCTTGAAAATAAAATAAATTAATTTTAAAAGCTCGACAAATAACAGAGAGTCTTCTTTACATTGGCCTTCTTCTGAACTGACTGCAACCTCAAGAAAGAGATAAGATTTATATTTTTTCTTCTCAAATCCTCTCAAAACCAACCCATACCAACCGGTACCTACATGCAAATTCCCATCATCACCCAGCTTAAACCAGCTCCGTTCTCAACTCCCTCATACATAGATCTATTCAACTAACCGACCTCAAAATTAAACAAACTCAAAACTGCACTACTCCAAAACGGCTACAGTAACATACAAATTAATAGATCTATACACCATCAAAGTGCCCGTTCTCAAAACCTCCATGATCCAAGAGAAATCCAACCTCATAAAGCCTTCCTTCCCTTTATTAAAGATGTACCAGATAAAATAGGAAGAATCTTGAAAAAATGCGACATTAAAACTATTTTCACGGCTAACAACCAAATTTTCAAATTCCTCAGATCTCCTAAAGATATCATAGCCAACGAGTCCCAAGGGGTATATGAAATACCATGTTCTGATTCTCCTAGAACATACATAGTACAAACGAACAGCCGAATAACCAACAGAATCTACGAACATCAACTCGCCGTCCGAAACCTTGACCCCTCATCAGCACTTTCCAAACATCACGAAGAGACAGGCCACATAATAGATTTTCAAAAGACAAAAATCATTGCCACTGAGAAAACTTTACAGGCTAGAGTCATTTGTAAGGCACTTGAGATTGAGAAACGCCCAAACTGCCTTAACAAACGCGATGATGGACGCAGGTTTCCCAATACGTGAAAACCGATACTTTTCCGCATCCCCTCCAAACCAAACCACGCCCCCAACCCCACTCTTACCACACCTATCCTTGAATCCTCAATTCTCTCAAAGGAGTAGGCAGATTAAGACCTTAGAGAGAACCAGTGCCGAGACCTGGAAAGTAGGCAGATTGAGACCCCGGCGTCAAGTCACAAATCCCTAAACCTTACCCGAGTGACTACACCTGAGGAGTAGGCATATTGAGACCTCAGTGGGGAAATCCTTTTTCCTTCGTGACTACACCTGAGGAGTAGACAAATTGAGACCTCAGTGTAAAAATCACCTCTCATCCCAAAAAATTTACTTTTTACTTTAGTTAATTTAGTACTCAAGCAAGCAAACAACAATAAATCAGGTATGTGTTTAGCAACATTATACGAAAAATTGGAAACGTAATTGAGAGCATTAGAGACTCTATGCGTTACACAGGATAAATATGCAGCTATGATTTTTCCACTAGTAGAGTCTGCACTTCCAGAAGATTTATTTAAAATGGCTTTAAAATCGAAGCCAAAACGTCGAAATAAACAAATTTCAAGACGCGGTTCAACCCGAACTTTAAGTATTACAAATAATATATATATATATATATATATATATATATATATATATATATATATATATATATATATATCATTAATTTGTAATTTGTATTTCGGGCCACTAGTCTTATCCTTTATCGGAAATAGTATAAATTCTTGCGAACTGATTTATGTGGAGTGCTGTTTACAACCCTCAAAGAAGTCGGGGACCCTCATCAAGAAAAAAAAATTTACGAATTTAGCAAGGTAAGTCGAGAGAAAGTAATTGGAGATATTTTTACTTTAACATAAAAAATAGTTCAAAGTTACAGTTCATTTTTCGAACCACATAAGAGCTTTCGTTCAAAACATTGGTCCTTCGTGTCGGATAACCGGGATTTGATACTATTTTCTCTGTGGAAAAGGGAAAATTTAAACATTTTTATTATTATTAAAAGTAACATTCATTGCTGTAGTAAACGACTATAATACATCAAATTAAAATATTTTCAATATTTTGATAATTTTCGTTTCGTTTCCGGTAGAATTTGTACCGAAATCGTGCGAAAATCAATTTTTGCAATAGTGTCACGCTTTTTTTTTGTGATAACATTAATTGGGTACCTAGTTCATATTTCAATTCAAACAAATATATTCATTTTAAAGTGATGTATCGTGTGAAGGTCAAACGAGTACACTCTTTACCGATAGGCGTGTCATTGTCAAAGATTCATGCGTATATCATTTCATGCTAGCGGACAGCGAAGAACACTTCAGGTGATACTGTTAAATTATCCACTGTCAAATAAAATAAAATAATCTACTGATTTAGTTCACGTCTCGCTTTCGTATTGAATATGGATAAATTGAAGAAATTTTAAACCTTTCGAAAAACATGCTTATGCGACATTAGTGCCATTCATTCTTTGGCCGCTCGTGCCAAAACTGATAAAACATTATTTAAAGTACGGTTTGGAGAACTGGACGATATCAAGGAAGAATTTTTAAAACAGCATAATAATGTGGTGACCGCGTTGTTAGCTGAAAAAACCGCTGATTTTGATGTAGAAAATACTATTCGGGAAGGTTTTCTAAGTGATTATCATTTTATCAAAAGTGTTTATTTCGATCTTTTCGAATCCGATACCAAAAATGCATCTTCTATGGTGTTGATTTTTTTTTTTTTTATATGTTCTGGTTCCCACGAAAAGGGATATCCTGTAATATTCAGAGAACATCGTGGGAACCAAGGAAAAGAAGGTAGGAGTTGGTGTTCTTCTTAAATTTCTGGAGGTTGTATGCCTCGGGGAACACCTCCCTAGGCAATGAGTTCCAAAGACTCGCAATTCGTTGGATGAATGAGTCTTTGGAAAGTGATGTTCTGCAGGTCTCCAAAGTTACCACGAAGGGGTGTGAAGACTGAATTTGACGCGTTAATCTCGAAGAGACTGCTAAAGGAGGAACGATTGTTGATATTTCAGAAGAGCATCGCCCATGAAAATATCTATAAAATAGAGACAAATCGCCAACTTTTCTACGGTGTTCCATAACAAGCGAGCGAGTTTGTAAGCGAGGCATCACCGACGAGACGAATTGCCCTTTTTTGGACAGAATCCAATAGCTTCAGGATATGTTTAGGTGCTGCACTCCAAATATGGGAACAGTATTCCAGTACAGGTCGGATCTGTGCCTTATAGATCATAAGCAGCTGACTGGAGGTGAAATAGCTCTTGGCACGAAACAAAAACCAAGTTTTTGGGATGCACTTTTGGCAATGGACCTCACGTGATTTTCCTAGGAAAGGTTATTGCTGATAGTAATACCAAGCATCGATATGGATGACTTCAGTGGTATGGTTACTCCTGACAAAGTTATGTTGGGCACAGTGAGATCAGCTTTTCTAGAGAAAAGACATGCTTGTGTTTTGTTTGCATTGAATTCTACCAAGTTATTGGATCCCCATTCGAGAATTGTTGCAAAGTCCATATTTATATTGTTAACATTTCTTCCACGTTCATTTCTGGTTTCACGGGCTGATATAGGGGCCCTGGAAGAGAAAGCGGTATGGAGGGTACTATTATCGGCAAAGCTGTGTACGGGACATGAAGTTGCTTTCAACAGGTCGTTGATGTGAAGTAAAAATAGTGTTGGTGCTAGAATGGATCCTTGCGGAACACCAGCATTTATGAGTAGAGTGTCAGATGAAACTCCATCGACCACTACATGGAGAGACCTGTTTGAGAGAAAACTAGCAAGCAGGGAACACAGCTGAGGGGGCAAGCCATAAGATGGAAGCTTGGCGAGGAGTCCCTGGTGCCAAACTCGATCGAACGCCTTGGAGATATCTAATGCCACAGCTAAAGTTTCTCCATACTTTTCAATAGATAGCTGCCATATATGTGAGACGTATGCGAGCAGGTCACCAGTTGATCTCTGATGGCGGAAGCCATATTGCCTATCATTGATAATTCCTGAGTCTTCCAGATATTTCATGAGCTCGATGTTGATGGCTTTTTCCATGACCTTTGAAATAATAGATAGCAGTGCGATAGGTCTGTAGTTGCTAGGTAGGGTCTTTTTGCCTTTTTTAGGGACTGGCTGTACTCTTGCAATTTTCCAATTGGACGGAAATACTCCCAAATTGTAAGAGTGGTTGAACAACTTGCAAAGAACAGGTGTTAGTTCGGGGGCACATTTCTTGAGAACAATCGGCGGGATTCCGTCAGATCCACAGGCTTTGTCGGTGTTGAGACCCAGCAAAATCTTTCTGATAGTACGTTGGCGAAAGGTAATCTCGGGCATGTGACTGTCAATAGGTGTAATGTTAGAGGGTTGTTTTCCCGAAGAATCCAGAGTGGAGTTTCCAGCAAATAGGTGCGCAAAGATATTGGCTTTTTGCTGGGCAGTCGTTGCTAGTGTTCCATCTTCATTGGTTAGAGGAGGAAAGGAGCTGGAAGTGAAGTTTCTTTCCACAGCTTTGGCGAAAGACCAAAATGAACGGGATCCGTTGGGACATTCAACAAGCTTTGATCTTATTTTGGCATTATGAGCATCTTTTGAACATTCTATTGTTTCTTTGCATATGCCTCTAGCCTCAACATATGCTGCTCTGATCTCAGGTCCCGGATTTTTTTGCCATCGATGCTATGCTGCCTGTTTTGGAAGCCACAGCTCTAGAGCAGTTTCTGTTAAACCAGGTCTTATCGGATGATGTTCTTCTTTCGGTATTCGGTATGTAAGTTTGCATCCCCAACATGATGATTTCAGAAATTGTCTCAGCACATCGTGTTGGATCTACTGAGGAGAAACAAACTCTCTTCCATGGAAACGCTGAGAAAAACATACGAAGACCCTCCCAGTCGGCCGAATTGTAATGCCACATGAGACGGGGTGGTATTGTGCTGCTCGATGGTAAATGGAAAGAGCAAGTTGTGGAGATGAGGGTGTGATCAGAGTTTTCAAGTGGGGCACAAACTTCTATTCTATACGGGTCAGGATTGGTGGTGAGGAAAAGATCTAGTGTATTGGCAGACTGGTTGTTGACATCAGGGATGCGGGTTGGTAGCTGGACCAGTTATTCTAGACCATGAGTGATGGCGAAGGCCTCAGATTGACGACCTGCATCATCTGTTTTGTTAGAGAATTTGAGCCAGGCAGCGTTATGTACATTAAAGTCCCCCATGATTATGGTTTCAGCTGTTGGATGGTTCTCCTGAATGTAGTCCAGTTTGAGTGATAAAAACTCAAAGATGTTGTTATATGAAGGTTCATTAGGTGATAGGTAAAGGCAGCAGAGGAACTTAGTCACTTTGGTATCAGATAGCTTAAACCACATCACATCAAAGTCTTTCGGTTTCAAACTCTCTTCACGCTGGCATGAAAGGTTAGCCTTAGCGTAAAGGCAGACTCCACCTTTGAACCTGAGTCGAGAATGGAGTTCGTAACCAGGACAAAGCATATGGACCTTGTTGGTGGACGAGTTTACTTGTGTTTCTGTTAGAGCCAGAATATCCGGTTTTTTCGTCTGTAGGTGATGGTGAACGTCATTGATGTTCTTGTTGAGTCCACGGATGTTGCGAAAATTAATCTTTAATGTTGAGTCCCCTCGAGTACCTCTCGCCCGAAAATCCGAATGGAGAGGTATTTTGCTTCCGGAGTGTTTTACTCTAGGAGACTTCATCATTATTACTATTAGGATGCACCTGAAAATAAAGGAGGAATTGGGGAAAATAAAAGAGGGAGACCGGAATGTATCGACCGAACACTGAAACATGGAATGATCCATTTCACAATGAATGAATTCCACCTTGTATCCATCGATGGGTTCTAGTTCACATATTAAGCTTCCAAAAATTAAATTAATGAAATTTCACGGTAACTATAAATCATTTATGTCATATATCGATGTCTTCGATGCTCTTATTCACAATAACGTTTCGTTGAGTGCCATCGAGAAATTTAATTACCTAGTATCTTCGTTGCATGGCGCACCGTTGTCTTTGGTTCGCACTCTTTCTTTAACTACAGATAAATACCCGATTGCATACGATGCCTTGGTGAAAAGGTACTCGAATTCTCGTCTTCGTGTCCAAGCCCTTTGGTCGGAACTTGATAATGCACCTAAGGTAAACTCTGATAATGTCTCGAACCTTAGAAAAGTATTCAATAATTATTCGAAAAACTTAGCTGCGCTCAAGCAGATGCAGTTCCCCACTGATAGTTGGGATTTTCCACTCTTGCTAATGTTATTTAAATGACTTGATCATGGAATTGATACTTAATTTGAATTGGAGCACGGTTCCTCCAGCATTCCAAAATACACCGATTTGACAAATTTTTTGGAAAAACATTGTTGGGCTTTTGAGACTATTGACGTTTCGCCTTCATTCGGGCCAGTCAAACGTCATAATTACAATAATAATAACTCCAATGGTAAATCTCACTCAAATAATACATACTCCACGAAACTCACGAGCTTCTGCGTTTTGTGTAAATAACTCATCTTCTACTAATTGTTTATATTGTAAAAGAAATAATTCGATTAATAGATGCTATTCATTCACCTCGAAAACTCCATCTGAAAGATATAATTTTTGCCGTTCGTCGCACCTTTGTTTCAATTATCTGAGTTCTGCGCATGATATTAGCTCGTGTAAATCGGTTTACCAATGAAAAAAATGTGCATCCAAATCTCATCATACGTTATTACATATCAATAAACAAGCCGTACCTTCAGTCGGTACTAATAACAATTCTTCAGAAACTAATAAAGAAATTGATTCCCATTTGCCGGGTACCTCGCCAGTTCTAACTATGATATCAGCCGTCTTCACGAAAGCATTTTGTCATGCTGAGGTGGCGGATAGCCATTCGAGAGGTGTGCTTTTATCCACAGCTTGGGTTGACATCTTGGACAACCAAGGTAATTATCAAGCCTTTCGTTGTCTCCTCGATTCAGAAAGCATGACGTCATTTAATTTTCAAAAAGCTGTCAGAAAATTGGGTTTGCCAAAAACTAAGTTTGCTATTGAAGTCAAAGGTATCGATTCAGTAAAAACTAGCTTTAGCAACGGTAAAGCATCACTCTTAATTAAACCGGTAGGAAAAGAAGCTCCTATATTATGCACTGATGCAATCATTCTTTCCAAAATTTGCGATAAATTACCTCTTTCTCAAATTAATTCCGAAACATGGTCACATATTACAAATCTTCACTTTGATGATCGTAATTTCGACCGGCCAGGTAATATCGATTTATTACTTGGAGTCGATATCTTTTCCAAAATCGTTTTGAATGGTAAAATAACGAACCTGACGCAATCAACACTGTATTTGGATATATAGTGATAGGAAAAATTCACAAACCCACTCCTGCCGTGTCTTCTTTCTTTATCCAATCTTCGGACACTGTAGACATTGAAGGAACTATAATGTTCTTCTGGCAGGTTGAAGAAGTACCGTCTCTAAATTCATCCTCCCCTGATGATAAATTTGTGATGATCATTTTAAATCTATTCATTTTCTAGACGAAACAGGCCGATATACTGTTTCGCTCCCCTTTCGTTAACCCAACCCAATTTTCTCGGGAATAGCTTTTAATCAGTTTTATTCTTTAGAACGTCGGTTAATAAAAAACCCTCGAGTGCGGTCCCAATATTTGGAATTTTATGACCAATTATCTCGAACAAAATCACATGGCTCTAGTTCCAAAAGAAGAGATTTTTGCGGATGCTTACTACATCCCCCATCATTGTATACTAAAACCATTTAGCTTAACCACAAAACTAAAAGTGGTTTTCAATGCCTCCGCGAAATTACCAGGTCAAAAATGTCTTAATGATTGTCTTTATACAGGTCCTTAATTGCAACAAGACATTGTTACAATTTTGATGAATTTTCGATGTCACGCCTTTGTCATATGTTCAGATATAAAGAGTATGATCCTAATCAATCCTTCTGACAAAAAGTATCAGATAATTATATGAAGATTTTCTCCAGATAAACCCGTTCAATACTATACATTATTAACCGTTGTTTATGGAATCTCCAGCTCGCCCTATCTAGCCCTTAAAATGTTGTTGCAATTGGCTGAGGATGAAGGAAAAGTTTAGTCATTAGCCGCTGAAAATACTCGGCATTCGCCATACGAGATGATTTTGTCGGTGGTACTTCCACATTTGTAAAAGTTTGCGTTGATCACTGAGCTCACTGCTCTAATGAAGCTAGTAGGTTTTGAGCTTCAAAAATGGTCGAGCAACGAGCCTTTCCTGATTTCTGATTTGCCCAAGTCGCATCTATTAACTAATTCTTTATCTTTTGATAACGATCATGAAAATCCCAGTCTTAAAGTGTTAGGCCTACACTGGTCTCCCAGTTCTTGTTTTCATTTTTCGTTCAATGCGTCTGCTGAAAACTTGCACAAAACGATCAATACTATCAAAACTAGCAAAAATTTATGATCCTCTTGGGTTTTTAACTCCCGTAACATTTTTTTACAAAATATTTAATACAGCGACTATGGGTTTCTGGCATAGAATGGGATGAAAATCCTACTGCTGACATAGTTCGTGTGTGGAACCAATATAAAATAGAATTACCTGGTTTGTCGAATTTGAGAATTGACTGTAAATATTTTTACCTAATTCCGTTCGACATAAGGTACATAGGTTTTGTGACGCCAGTGAAAAGGGTTATGCTTGTATAATATATTTGCGTTGTATTGTTGCGCAAAATCAGATTTTAAATCAATTCGTTTGCGGTAAATCCAAAGCAGCTCCGCTCAGAAAAATTGCTATCCCTCGACTCGAGTTATGTGGCGCTGTTTTCCGAAACTCTGACATCTTCCTTTTTAGATGATTGGCTCAATAAATTTTCCTTATTCTCAATCTTGCAACGAGTAGTTGCTTATTTATTAAGATTTATATTCAATTGTCGCCATCCGATGAAAAAACTAACAGGACCACTCCTTACTAATGAACTTACTAATGTGTCCCTGTATCCAATTGTCGGGCGAACTCAACAAATTCATTTCGCTGATGAACTTCAATCCAAATTCTTCTCTAAACCCTTGAGAAATGTTTTTTTTTACTCCAACAACATACTTCGAGTTGGAGGAAGACTAAAATACTCATCACTATCCCTTGACAGAAAACATTCGATATTGTTACCTCAAAAATGTCGGCTCACTACTCTTATTATTGATTACTATCACAAAAATATTTGCATGCTAGTTTTCGTACCACTCAATTTCTTATTTCTCAGCAATTCTGGATTTTATCTCCGAAGCGCGCCGTAAATTCTGCTTTAAGTGTTTTCGCTGTTGGAAAACAAATCCTCAATCATTTCAGCCTCCTATAGGCAACTTACCCGCAACTAGAATATCCCAAGTAAAGCCCTTTAGTCACGTAGGGGTTGACTTTGGGAGTCCTTTCAGTTTAACAATGACGCGACATCGCGGAATCAAGACATGTAAAGGATATCTCTGTTTGTTCGTTTGTTTTGTCACCAAGGCTCTTCATTTGGAATTGGCCAGTGATCTATTCTCAGAAACGTTCTTATCCGCGCTACAACGACTTATCGCTCGTAGAGGTCGTATTTCTTCCTTGTATAGTGATAATGGCACCAAATTTATTGGTGCTACTAAGGAACTATCTAGGATTATGGAAAAGGCTGCCAAACACGAGGGAATTTAACATTCTCTTATTCCCCCCGCTTCACCTCATTTTGGTGGTTTGTGGGAAAGCGGGATCAAATCTAAAAACATCATATTCTTCGTGTTATTGGACAACAAGTCCTGACCTATAAAGTGTTCAACACAGTGTTAACTTTAGTAGAATTGATACTGAACTCGCGCCTTATTGGTGCTTTCAGTCATGATGTTGAATATATTAATGCGTTGACCCCAAATCATTTTCTTACGTTGGAACCTGTCTCCACACTTCCCTTACCAGATTTCACCACTATCCCTCTAAACCGATTATCCAGATTTCAAATGATCCAAAAGATCCAACGGGATATCTGGAAACGGTGGCATAAGAAATATTTGCACACCCTTGTAATCAAAGATGACCATTCTCCACCCTGAAGATGAATGTTGGCTCGTGTGGTTGAGCTTCATCCTGGTCGTGATGGTACGGTAGGAGTGGCTACTGTAAAAACTTCGTCTGGAGTATTGAAGCGCTCGCTAGTTAAATTATGTCCGCTTCCGAGTCCAGATCAAGTCTCGTCATAATTTACAATTAAACGTAGACGTAGAGAAGCGGATCATCACTTTACGTGCACTGATTGTTCGTTCATAGGCGCTCCCTCCCACATACCGCGTCGGCACACGTTATTTCCCCTCCATATGCACATTAGATCGTTAGCTCTCGTGTAGTTTAGATTTGTGATTGCTACTTTTGTGGATAAATATGATTTATCGACGATTTAAAATCGACGGTTTGACGTTTCAGTGACAGAATAACTCTTTACCTGATCTAAGCAATTTGTGCGTAAAAAACAATCTAAGTAATCTATTAACAAACTGTTTCATTGGCACCCATAAAAATGGCTGTACTATATAAAAAACAAAACTTGATGAAGCCAGCAGTAAAAATTCTGGCGGATAATTTCAAAATTGGTGGACTGATATGTATGGTGTAATTGAAAAAAGTAACAAAGCTATATGTGTGATATGTTCTGTGTCAGTGGTATCTAGAACATCATCTGTAAAAAGACACTATGAAACAAATCACAAGGAGCGTCTTGGCAAAAGCAAAAGTGAACAAAAAGAATATATTTTAGGAGCAATGAAAAACAAAACTCTACAATCCAGTGCTTTAAATAAGTTTATTAAAAGTAATTCCAATTTTGTTGCTGCTAGTTTGGAAATATACAAAATAATTGCCAAAAATAAAAAACCATGCAGCAATGGAGACTACATCAAGAATTCCTTTTTTGAATGTGCACCATTTCTTTTTGAGGATTTTGGAAATAAAGAAAAAATAGTCGAACGAATAAAAGAATTGCCTATCCCTCGAAATACAATAAAAGAAAGAATCCTGAAGATGGGTAAAAATGTAACAAATCAACAAAAAACAGATATAAAATTATGTGATTGAATTTCTATTTGTCTTTATGAAAGCATTGACGTTACTCTCTCGGCTATTTTTGTTCGATATTTTGTTGGCAATAAAATAATGGAAGAATTAATAAGTTTGGTATCTTAACCAGAAACTACTAAAGGCACACATATTTGCAAAGCAGTTGTAGAAGCTCTTTCTGAAGCAGAAATAAATTTGTTGAAAATCGTTTTAGTAAGTACAGATGGAGCACCCAGTATGATTGGCGGAATAGCAGGATTCGTCAATTTATTTACAAACTTTGTTGGTCATCCACTGTTAGCATTTCATTGTATTATACACTAAGAGGCGCTACGTGCAAAGGACGGTCTTAAATCTTTTGAAGATGTGATGAAACTTGTGACTAAGATAGTTAATTATATTGCTGCGCATCCTTTAAGTTTAAGAAAATTTGAATCTTTATTAAATGAGGTCATTTCGATGTACAATGGATTAACGATGGATAATAACGTTCGTTGGCTTAGTCGTGGCAAAGTACTTCAGCGTTTCGTCGAGTATTTTGATGAAATTTATATGTTTTTAGGTAACCAGCAAATAAATCAGTATAAAGAATTATCAGATGGATGTTGAGTGGATTTCGAGATTGATGTTCTTTACTGATTTTTGCTCCCATTTGAATAATATTACTAGGCCGTGGCAGAACAATTATTGTTATGTTAGATACTATAAAAGCATTTGAAGCCAAGTTTCAAATATTTAAACGTGATATAATAACCAGAAATTTCAAGCACTTTCCTAACCTAAAAAAATATATGATGGATCTAGAAATTTTATGAAAAGCCGAACTTAGTAAAATTAATGAAACAATTTGAAAATGCTTTAGATGCAACAATAAAACAATTTTCAAGAAGGTTTGTTCAGTTTTGACAACTTGATGAAACTACAACATTTATTTTTTATCCAGACACATATACATATCAGCAATTAAACTTGACAATGATTTTCAATCAAGTTTGATATAGACACAAAGATTTAAAAATTTAAGAATTATTTTGAAAAAAATTGAGCAAGATCGATTCGTTGGACCAGTCCAGAGGAATGCCGAAAATGAAGTACGTACAACTTGACAATCCATCCCGGAAACTTTTTCTTGTCTTAAAAAAATAGCAATTTTTTCGTCGACATATTCCTGTGAATCATTATTTTCTTCAATGAACTTTATTAAATTAGACATAAGAAGTAGACTTACAGACGTAAGTAGTACTTCTTGTATTTAATTAAAAGCTACGAGCTTTGAACCCGATATAAAAAATTTGGCATCTAGCATCCAACATTAAAAATCTCACTAATAATAAAGTTTTGAGGGTTCTACATTTTTTTTAAATAAATATTTTTTATTTATTTCTTTTCTTTTGCCATTAACAAGTACTTAAATATTTTTTTCGATGTATTAATGCTTTGTTTATTAAAAATTTAAAGTTACACAAACATTTGATGCATTTTTATTTCCATGGCATGTGGCACACGACATATTGAACATATTAAAAAAAATTTTTTTTGGCACTCAGGCTCAAAAATGTTCGCCATTCCTTGTATGAAGGAATGCAGATTAGATCTTATATATCTAAAATTTGGAGTACCTCAAGGCTCTGTACTTGGCTCTTTACTATTCTTTATATACACTTTCCACTGACTACAGGCTCTTCACAATTTTTAAGTGCATTTATACGCTAATGATACTCAAATATTGTCGGAATGAACGCCCAGTGATATGGTTTATTAATTATATGTTTTGATGTATTGTATTAGATTCTTTCAATGTTATTATCTGACAAAAAGTCATCTCGTAAAAAGTAGAGTTATTATCGTTCTTTGCTACGACTGATAGTTTCCCTTCATTACAAACGATAAAGTGGTCCGTCGAGCTATCTCAAGAATCATTGTTTGTGTGAAAAAGTCCAATCCAAGAATAAATCTCAATTGGAAAGATTTCGACCAAATAACTGACGTTTGGTGATATTCATGACATCTCATTGAAACTCAAGAACACGGGTGATACAAATTTAGTGGAAAATCTTTATTTTCTTTTGTATGGAGAACAACCTAAAGTAAAAGCAGTGAAGAGGAGAATAACTGCATTCTCAGGGTATCCATTTCAAGAAAATTCAGAAGAATTTGAGAAACATCTTTTCCTAATCAGTAAATCATTAAGCATCAAGAATTTACAGAAACTTTGTGATTTCTTTTCTCAAAAGTTCATCAAAACTGCTTCTGCTCATGAATATCCTTACAAGTAATATCTATAAATTATTAGGAAACGAAAATTCTCATCAGTCACGTGGATACAATGGAACAAAAAGTGTTCAGAAATCCGTGAACTGTAGGAGTAGCAGAGAAAAATCTATAAAATCATACAAATCACGAGATAACAAAATGATTTTGGATATACAAATGGAAATAGATAGAATCCAAGAAGACATACTGAAGAAAAAAGAAGAAATTATCAACATACAATGTGATATAGAAGATTTGAAGAACGATGAAGAAACTCCCGCTCAAACACTCAAAATTAAAGAGAACGAGCTAGGAAAGAAAACAAAGTCATTGCAATACAATACGTCTTAAAAATAAAGAAAAATCGTTCAACAAGTACGAATAAATCCTAGAAAAAACAAATGGATGTGATACAACAGACATTGCATCAGAAGATTGCATCAGTTCCAAACAGAGTCCAAGAATGGGCAAATTCAGTGAACAATCAGAACGCATGTTTTGAAAATGATGGGATAGAAACTTAAACTCGTTCTATTAATAAAATGTTGACACGCCAAACAATTAGAAGCCAGTTGACCAAGTTTGATGGAACATCTTGTTTAAAATGGCCAATTTTCTATGCCCAATATATACTTTCGGATAAGGCTTGCAACTTCTCTTTGAAAGAAAATGTTTTGAGACTCAATAAGAGTCTAAAAGGAGAAAAATGCAAAAAAGGAAAAGCATGTGGAATAAACAATTGTGAACGTTTCCATAATAACCTACTACATAAAAATAAAGAGAATTCGTCAAACACACTTCAAAGAAGTTGTGAAGCTAATACTTGTGTCAATGAAGTAACATGTAATGTTCTACTAAAAATGTTACCAGCCAAAATCAGAGGCCCAATGGTAAATTTAACATCACTGCATTGTTGGACGAAGGAAGTACGGTCACCTTGATCGATTCTTCGGTAGCATCGAAACAGGACCGGTTTCACCCCTTTGTTGCAAGTGGACAGGAGAAATCTATAGATACGATGAACATTCTCAAGTAGTTCAAGCAGAAATTAGTGGTGTCAATAGTATATCGTCCCACTCACTGAAAAATATTCGAACTATTCACAACCTAGAATTGCCATTCCAAAAGTACGATCTTCAAAAAGTTTTAAAGAAATATCCTTTTGTAAAGCAATTCGCTTCTGAAATTGGAATCGAAGAAAATCCAACACTTCTCATAGGACAGAACAATGCTCATCTCATTCTCTCTAAAAACATCTTACAACCCCATCCGAACGGTCCGATTTTATCTAAAACTAAAATAGGTTGGACTCTTCATGGAACTGTGGATAATCTTTAGGGTGATTTGAAGAATGAAGTAGCAGTCGTCTGTTGTGAGGAAGCTGATGATAGTCTTTATAACCTGGTGAAAAGTTTCATGAAAATTAAAAATTTTGGCGTTGTATCCATACAAGACAAAAGAAAATCGAAAGAAGATGAAAATGCAATTAATTCAGCACAAAATTCCATAAAATTTAATGGAACAGGGTACGAAATAAAATTACCATAAAGGAGCGACATAAAAGACATACCAGAATTAAAACAAATGGCATTTCGGAGATTGATGTGCCTTGAGAGACGTTTTAGAAAGGAACGTGATCTGTATGAAGCAAATTTTGCTGAAATTAAAAAATTGTTTGATAAAAATTATGCAGTTCCTGTTCAAGATCATAAATTACGGAAATAGAAAAATATTTGGTTCCTTCCCCATTTTCCTGTCACAAACCCCAACAAGCCTGGAAAAGTACGTATCGTCTTTGATGCCGCAGCGAGAAGTAATAATTTTTTGTTGAATGATTTTTTGCTCACTGGACCAGATCTCCTAACTTCACTATTTGGTGTCCTGTTGAGATTTCGAATCCATAAAATCGCATTTGTAGGCGACATAAGGGAGATGTTCAACAGAGTAAAGATAGCAGAAGAAGATAGCTTTTTCCAATGTTTTTTGTGGCGAAATTTGGAATCAAATGAATTTCCAAAAGTATATCGCATGACTGTAATGCTTTTTGGTACAACTTGTTCACTGTTCCTGGCACAATTTGTGAAGAACTACAACGCCGAAGAACACATAGCAGAAAATCCAAGAGCAGCGGATGCGATAATATATTCTCACTATGTTGACGATTATTTAGACTCCACAGAGAGCGAAGAAGAAGCCATTCAGTTGGTAAACGACGTAATCCGAATTCATGGCAAAGGAGGCTTCGAAATTCGTAATTTCATATCGAATTCCTCTGTATTATTGAACAATATTCCAAAACAGCTCATAGCAGACAATAAATTGAGCACTAAAGTCGACAAAAACTCCAATCCAGAGAGAATTCTGGGAATGATGTGGAATCCATCCAATGATTGCTTCACATTCAAATTAAAATTCAATAAGATTCCGAAAGAAATATCAGATGGTGTCAAAATTCCTACGAAAAGACAAGTTCTCAAGACCGCCATGTCGGTGTATAACCCCATAGGCATGTTGTCACCAATAATCATCAAGGTGAAAATACTTCTCCAAAAGATATGGCGTGCAGGACTGGGCTAGGATGATAGCATCACCGATTATATGTTCAAGAAATGGTTAGTTTGGTTGAAACAACTGGAAAAAGTCAGGAAAATTGAGATTCCGCGTTGCTACTCCTTTCATTTGCAAAAAGCTGAGACCATCGAATTACACACATTTTCGGATTCCAGTGAGGATGCGTATGCATCAGCCGTTTATCTCCATTTGAAATATGAAGAAGGCGATAAAGTAGTACTGGTAAAATCAAAGGCTAGAGTTTCCCCTGTGAAATCGCTATCTATCCCAAAACTTGAATTATTTGCTGCAGTGATGGGTGTAAGATTATCAATGGAAGCTCTAAAATATCTTAATTTCAACATCAGTAAGAAGTTCTATTGGACCGATTCGAGAACGGTTCTACATTGGATTAATAGCGATAAAAAAACTCCAAACTTACGTTTCTGCCAGAGTCGGAGAAATTCTGGAACACACTGAAGTTGAACAGTGGAGATGGGTTCCAACTTTAGAAAATGTCGCAGATGATTGTACGAGAGAAACCACAAAAGATGAGATTCATGCAAATCATCGATGGTTCACAGGCCCTGCCTTCCTCTACGAAAACCAGGATATATGGCCAAGAGTTATCGATGCAAAAAAAATTGATATCAGTCTACACGAAGTTGAAGATATCAAAAATTGCTTATCTGAGGTATTACCTGACATTAGGGATCATTATACATGGATAAAACTGCTCAGAATTACAGCAAGAATCCACCAATTTATCATGCTCCTCAAAAAGCAAAAACGATCCAGTTTTTTTGGTTTGTGAACAGATGGCGTGGAGTGAAAAACTCTGGTGGAAGTCAGTGCAGTGTTCAAAATTTCCCAAAGATATAAAAAATTTACGTGAAAAGAAATCCAATAAAGATGGTCGCTTACATCGTATGTCGATTTTTTTAGACACAGATGGAATCATGAGGGTATGCAGTAGAATTCTACGAATGGACAACATTCCTGCAGAAATTGATAAAGAATCTGTTGTTCTAGATGAAGATCATGAGTATACTCAAAAAATGATAATGCACTTCCATAAAAAAAATGGTCATCAAGGTATAGAAACAATCATCAATGATCTACGAAGAAAGTTCTGGATTCCGAAAATTCGCACTATAGTAAAAAGAGTCATCAAGAGTTGTCAGTTTTGTAGGAAAAGGATGGCAAAAAGTGCAGAGCCTATAATGAGTCAGTTACCTCAACAAAGGTTTCTTAAATACGAAAAACCCTTCTCAGCAACAGGGTTAGATTTTTTTGGGTCATATTCAGTGGGGATCGGAAGAAGAGTTGAAAAGCGTTATGAGGTAATGTTCACATGCATGACAGTAGGAGCAATCCATGTAGAAATTGCCCATAGCTTCAGCACCGACTCATGTATCATGGCTATAAGAAGATTTTTGTCAAGAAGAGGGTCCGTGAAAGTCATTTGGTCCAAAAACGGTACAAATATAAGAGGAGCAAGCCGTGAACTTCTAGAAGCGTTCGACCAATTGGAAATGAGCTCCGTAGTCGACGAATTGACCAATAGAGGAATATATTTTAAGAGAATTCCTCCACTTTCTCCCTTGATGGGAGGATGCTGGGAAAGAATGATTGGCTGCTTTAAGAGAGCCCTTAATGCCCTTCTGAGAGAAAGAAATCCTACGGACGAGGTATTACAGACAGTATTTTCTGAGGCTAAATATATAGTCAACAGCCGACCACTTACTCATGTGTCGGAGAATCCTCAGGACCCTGTGAGTATTTGTCCCAACAATATATTATTGGGAAAATCTTCTGAGATAATGACTCCTGGATTATTCACCGATCAGGACCTTATTACAAAGAAACAGTGGCGCATCTCCCAATATCTAGCTGATTTGTTTTGGCGTCGCTGGTTGAAAGAATATCTTCCCACATTGATCAATAGAACGAAATGAAATAGAAATGAACCTAATATTCGAATGGGTAAATTTGTGGTGATAAATGAAAACAATGTTCCGAGACGTATGTTGCCAATGGGGGTGATAGAAAAAGTCTACAAAGGTGAAGATGGAGTTGTAAGAGTGGCAGAGGTCCGCACGGCGCAGGGAACTTTCAAGCGATCTGCGAGAAAACTCCACCGACTTTATATCAGTATTGACGAAAGAAGAGTTAATACTGGGGAGGACAATGTCGGAATGAACTCCCAGTGATATGGTTTATCAATTATCTGTTTTAATGTATTGTATTAGATTCTGTCAATGTTATTATCTAAAAAAAAGTCATCTCGTAAAAAGTACAGTTATTATAGTTCTTTGCTACGATTGATAGTTTCCCTTCATTACAAACGATAAATATATTTTAGTTTTCCTGCTAAAATGGCAGAAAATGCTTGTGATCTTATAAATGCAGGTATAAACAGATTTGTTGACCTGTCTGCGAGTCATTGTTTATTTATAAACTCCAGTAAAATGTTATGATATTTGGTTCAAAATATCATCGTTTTATATTGACTAATTCTGTGAATATCTGCATTTGCAATGAACCACTAGTTATTGTTAATGAAGTAAAAAATCTTGGTGTCTTGATGGATGTAGAGCTGAGATTTGAAAAGTTCGTAAATAAACTTCTACAACGTGCCTACTCTGTATTGAAAACACCGACGAGAAAATTCAGATTGTACTAATCAAAGAATTAAAAAGTACAGACGTAGACATTCAGGAATACCAATTATATACTGCCGACATTTTACCTTAAAAACAACAGAAGTTGGGCATTGATTCCCTTATCAGAACTGATCCTCTTAATCTAGAAGAGGAAAAACATATCAGAAAATTATGTAGAAGATTCTCAGACATTTTTCACTATCCTGATGCACCTCTCACTTCTACAAACCACATCATATTCGAACTACAGATGAAGCTCCTGTTTACACTTAATCCTACAGGTATCCGCACGTACATAAGAAAAAAGTCAAGAAACAAATATCTTCCATGCTAGATCAAGGGTAAATTAGACCCAGCCAGTCACCATAGTCATCACCAATATGGGTTGTGCCAAAAAACCAGATTCTTTAGGAAAAAAAATGGAGAATCGTCGTAGACTACAGAAAAGTTAACGAGAAGACCATAGACGACAAATATCCAATCCCAAATATAACGGACATATTGAACAAACTAGGATGATGCCAATATTTCTCAACCATTGACCTCGCAAGCGGATTCCATCAAATTAAAATGGCAAAAGTAGACGTCCAGAAAACACCTTTTGATGTCGAAAATGGCCATTACGGATGCCTCTTGGACTTAAGAATGTTCCGGCGACCTTCCAACGCGTTATGGACAAAATCCTCAAAGAACTCCAATGCGAAATCTGTCTCGTATTTATGGACGACATTATAGTCTTCTTTACCTAACTCCAAGAGCATCTATTGAATCTTTAAAAAAATGTCAAACTATTACGAGAAACTAGATTTAAAGAGCAAGTTAACAAATGCGAAAAAAGTTGGTTTCCTGGGATCATTATTACTACAGAGGTAATCAAACCAAACCCTAGCAAACCCTATACACTATTTCACACAAAAAAAACAGCAAAAGACATCAAAGGGTTATGAGGACTTCTTGGATATTACAGAAAATTTATAAAGGACTTTGCCAGAATTACGAAACCTCTAACTTCCTGTCTCAAGAAAGATATCAAGATACAACACACTCCAGAATTCTTAAATTGTGTAGAAACCTGGTAAAATCTTCTGACCAATGAACCTTTTTTCCAGTACCCAGATTTCTCCAGACCATTCAATTTGACCACGGATGCAAGTAACTTTGCAATTGACGCTGTGCTGTCGCAAGGACCTGTTGGCAACGACAAACCTATCGTATATGCTTCGAGAACATTGAACGAGACAGAGTTTAAATATTCAAACATTGAGAAAAATATGTTAGGAATTGCATGGGCCACAAAATACTTTCGATTTTATCGGACGACCGTCCTTTACAATGGCTCTTTTCCTTAAAGGACCCAAATTTCAACTCCAAGCTTGTTAGATGGCGTTTGAAACTGAAGGAATTTTATTACGAAGTAATCTACAAAAGAGGGAAATCCAACGCCAATGCAGACGCTCTATTAAGGGTAAAATTCACACCAAGAAAACACATACCCCAGAAATAGCCTTCAGGACAATATCGAGAAAATAACTACCAGGGATCTCGATAAACTATACTTGTATAACCACCCAGGATCAATATGGGACCCATTCAAATCAATCATGAAGAATCCAATAGATGAACTGAACTCTGAAGAATTGGTCATAATTCTTTTTCCTAATCATAATATCTTTGCAGATGGGTTGTGACCCATATTAACGAGGTTCAATGTTTGGATGGCTCTCTTGATTGCATCTCGCCATTTATCTCAATTAAATGACATGTGAGCCGCTTGTGGGAGAGTAGCGTCTAATAATTTTTTGGTAACATCCACCCATCGATTTGGTGATCGGCCACGCCTTCTGTTTCCTTCAGGTTTTCCCTGTACAATAAGCCTTTCCATATGCTCATTTCGACTAATGTGTCCGAAAAATGTAAGAATATTTGAGGGTACACGATATTGAACAAACGTTTTGACGGACGTATTTTTTGAAAAACCGAAGCATTTGTTCTATGTGCGGTCCAGGACACTCTCAATATTCGTCGCCACGCCCACATCTCAAAATGCATTAATCCAACGACGATCTACTTCTTTGACAGTCCAAGATTCTGAAGCATATAGAAAGACCGAAAAGACCAAGGTACTCACTAGATTGATTTTAGTTTGTTTTGTGATATTCCGATCCCTCCATACTTTATTTAACTGTGTCATTACTGACCTAGCAAGCTTAATACGCCGTCTTATTTCGCCATCACATCCCCCGGTATTTTCTATTAGGGCTCCAAGATAGACGAAACTGTCCGAGTTTTAGGGTAGTTGTTATATTCTCTATTTATGATCATAATTTTGGTTTTATTATAATTTATGTTTAGGCCGTAAAGAGCACTGGCATCTTCAAGTCTCATCAGGAGTTCCATAATTTTTTTCTGGGAGGCAGCTGTCAAGGTTGTATCATCAGCAAACCTTAAGTTAGACAATTTTGTGCCGCCAATATTAACTCCACCCTGCCAGTCCTCTAGAACCTGTCTCATAATAAATTCGCTATAGATATTAAAAAGAAGCGGCGAGAGAACACAGCCCTGTCTCACACCCTTGCATGTGGCACCTTCATCAGACAAGCATTTATCAACCATAACCCATGCAGAATTTTTATCATATAATTATTGTATGGGATACACTAGATGGTCTGGGATACTTATTAACAACATAATAGACCAGAGCTTTTCCCATTTTACGTTATCAAAAGCTTTGCTATATTTAACAAAACATAAATACGTAGGAGTATAGAACTCTCTAGACTTCTCAATAATTTGTCTAATATTCAGAATTTGCTTCCTAGTGCCTCTTCCCCTTGTTAATCCAGCTTGTTCAGGGGATATCTGCCATTGAAGATAGTGTTCCAAACGGGATCGAAGAATATACAGAAAAACCTTGCTGGTATGAGATATCAAGGCAAGTAATCTGTAGTTATTACAATTATTGGTGTCACCTTTTTTATAAAGTGGAACAAAGACTGACGTTTTTTAGTCATTTGGCCATATACCAGTCTTCCATATTTCCTGACATAACTGATGTATTATTCTCAAGCCTTCCTGTCCCATGGATCTTAGTGCCTCGGCTGTTATAGCATCAATTCCAGGAGACTTATTAGATTTTAATTTGTTCATGGCAGCTTGAACTTCCGAGATCAAAATATTCGGTTCAAATTGGGTGATGTTGTTTTCACGATTTTTAATATAGTCATTGTCAGCAGAAAGATCCATACAATACTGATGCCAGACCACAATCACCTGATCTAGATCAGCAGCCAAGTTTCCCTCACTGTCTCTGGAAGTATTACAGTTGAAATAAGATTGTATTTCTTGGATGTAATTGTTTTGGTCCCTTTGGCACAGCCTTTGAATTTGCTTTGTATACTCATTATATTTGGTTACTTTGTCTTTTGCATGTAAATTCGAAGCTTTCAATGATCTTCGTTGTTCTATGACATGAAGGGTTTGCGGGTCCATCCATGATTGTCTTGGAATAGAGTTTCGTACACCTTGAAATTAAATGATAGTATTTGTAATACATCTTCTGAATGATTGCCACACAACATCTGGATTTATGGGAGCTGGATTCAGTAATATCACATCATCTGCTATATTTTGTCTAACCTGGGTCTGGTGGGATGCTGCATTAGTGATCTTGGGTAGTGTTTTATGTATGGTTCTCTGCCATTTTTAAAAGATTGTTTAAATGTGCACATAAGGAGTTGGTGGTCGGAGCCGCAATCTGAGCTTGGTAAAGTTTTACACAACCTAATGGATGATCTCCAACGATTTTTGATCATAATATAATAAATCTGGTTCCGATATTTACCATCTGATGATATTCAAGTATAAAGACGACTAGGGTGTTGCAAAAACATGGTGTTGCTTATGGAAAATCCATTCTCTAAAAAAACTGAATTAAACGCTCTCCTCTAGAATTACGTTCACCAATTCCAAATCTGTCAACTGTTTGCCTTATATGATCATTCAGTACTGTGTTCCCAACCTTGGAGTTGAAATCATCCATCAAAATAGTGATCTCCCCATTCGGAATGGCTCGCAAAACATCTTCCAGATTCCAATAGAATGATTATACAACATCATCTGATGCGGTAAATGTTGGGCATAGACCTGCACTAAATGAACTATTGTCGGCCTAGCATTCAATCAAAGTGTTATTATTCACTCATTGATCGTATTATAACCCCGTATAGTGTTTGATAATTCTTTAGCTACCCAGAAACCAATATTACCCGAATAACAAAAAAGCTTTCTTTAGAAGACGTAAAATGTTCTCTCCCATTGAAGTGCATCTCGGAAAGTCCTGCAAAAGCAATTTTAGCAGCACACAAGGATCTCTCAACAATTTTCAACTTGCCCGGCTTCAGAAGACCTCTCTGTTTTATGGCAGTTTCTTAAATCCACACTAATATTAGATTTCGCCCAGGGAGCCTGGTGGGCCATCTCCCCACGCCCGGTCACCAATTTCACACTGTTTTCCCCGGACAAAGAACAGCGCAGACTGCCAACCGGAGGGTGAAGCTTTTCTGAGGCCTCACTATTGTCACTCATAATAGGGTTCTCATGGGAAAATAATCAAGTGGTTTCCCGTTGCCTGCCTGATTCTATGCCGTTGACCATATTAGTTGGTTTATCCGCCTTCGGGGGCGGTTTCTTACCCCCTGGACAAGAAAGTGCTCTTCTTATTTCAAAGAGATAAGTTTGTTGCTTATCCCGGCAACGGCTCGGTCTCCCTCTGCGTTAGTCACCTTTCTGGTGTTTCCATACTCTACCACATGGAGGTGCAAATTGGGGATTTTCTCTTCATCAGATTGAAGACCGTAGGGCATTACTTAAATCCTCCAGTACTACTAAAGAAAGAGAAAAACAGGAAGCAAAACAAAACACTTCAAAATCAAGACAGCGACGTAACTAAACACACTTCCATAGAAGACTGGAGATACCAATTAGCGAAAAGGCATTTAATTATTATAACAACCAAGTAATTCTCCAGGTAGTCAACTACAATCCTGCATCACCAATTATCAAAGAAACATTTACCAACAAAAATAGATTTTACATCCAGTTTGGCAAAGACAACCTTAAAAACGACATATTTAAAATTTTCAAGGATTTCATTGATCCAAAAAGGAAATACGCTCTATTCTTTGAAACAGATGACCTCTACCCCACACTATGTATTATAGTAAGAGAGACTTTTAAGAACACAGCGTACAACCTTGTTAAGAGTAATATTCTTCTAGAAGATGTCAATTCCAATGAAATGCTGAAACAAATCACATTGGACTACCATAAAGGAAAATCTAACCATAGGGGAATAAACGAAACAGAAACACAAGTGAAGAAACGGTATTATTGGCCAACCATTAAAAGGGATTATGAGAAAACCATTTACCTTTGCGACACCTGCCAAGCTAATAGATATGACCGAAACCCACCAAAACCAAAGTTCATGCTAACACCTACTTCAACGCAGCCAATGGAGATAATTTATTTTGATGTATTATAACCAAATGATCAAAAATTCTTAACTATCATCGATACATTTTCTAAATATGGACAAGCATATCCAATAAAAGAGGGAAATGCTGTTAACATTCTCAACGCTCTGCTTATCTTTATTACACATCATGGTATGCCACATATGATCGTAGCAGATAGTGGTACCGAATTTAAAAATGGACTAATAAAAGAAATCATAAATATGCATAAAGTATCTATCCATTACATTACTCCAGATAGTCCAATAGAATGATAAAACGCTTTCATTCCACGATTCTCGAACATCTAAGGATCATTTGGGAGAAGAAGAAAACTTTCAATATAAAGGAACAAATGCTGTAAGCTGTACTGGGCTTCAATAACTTTATTCACTCGGTAACAAAATTAAAACCGATTAATGTCCTAAACGGCTATCCGGAAGCTCAAGACCATTTTGATATCGATATCGAAAAACACCCCACTCAACAATTACACCCAAAACCACAGGGAAAAAATGAAAGAAGTTTACAAAGAAATAAACAAAAGAATACAAGATGTAAAAGAAAAAACCATTGAAAGAAGAAACGAAAATTGAGAAGTACCAATAACCAACAAATCTTTCTCTAAAGTCTACTCGAGAAAAATATTTAAAAAAAACAAGCTCCTTCCTAGATTTAATCCAAAAATAGTTAAAACCAATAATCCCGTTATTATCGTTACCCAAAAAGCAACCATGTATAAGTAGAATATTAAGCACAAACCTAACAAAACTAATATCTTACAGATCTACTTTCAGCATGGCAGTTAAAATCAGAAGCCTTAAGGACAATCCCGAAATACTACCTGTGAACCTGGGACAAGCAGGAATACGAACAACTACGCATGATTTTATCCAGTACTATCCACTAGAACCAATCGCACAAGAAATAGCATCAATAGATCTACAATACGAAGCCGTTAATGCCGCCATCCAAAATGGACTAAGCTACCCATATTTTAATGGTTTAAGTAACTACAACCAAGCCCTTCAATATCAACTTCAAACCGTTAGAGAAAAATTTAACTCCATTTAACTAGGCCAAAAAGGGGACTAATCAACGCTCTCGGAAGCATCATTAAAACCATTTCTGGAAATATCGACCAGGAAGGTGCTAAATATTATAATCAAACGATAAAATTACTAAGAGAAAGAAAATATAATATTTTCCAAGTAAATCACCACATAAGCCTTAACCATAGAAAAATGAAAAAATTTAACGAAACGATTTCGTTAATAACACATAATCAAGAAACCATTGCTAATGAAATTGATACAATTAACTTAAAACTGAATAAATTCGTTTTCGACTTCAACCACTATCTACAAACAAGAAATATTTTAGACCAGCTTAATATAATTTTACAAATAATCCTACAACTCCTAAATGACTTAAGGGGAGCAGTGACTTTAGCTAAAATAAATATCCTTCACAACAGCCTAATCGAAAAGGAGAAATTCCGTTGGATCATAGCAGCCATATTAAACCACCACTTGGAAGAGCAAGTCTTATAAAAGTGAAAAAGATTTTCACAAATATTATGACATCATGGAAGTTGATGTCTACTACATGAATTCCACATTCGTGTTTATCCTCCATATTCCGATAATACATTCACAGTCATTTACCTATTACCACTTATTTTCAATTTTAACTCAAAATCTTCCGACAATTATACACTCTGCTCCTTATCCCCTTGCAAGTCCAGAATTATTCCAATACACTAAATTGGTCTGCAAAAAGTTCAAGCAGGAATACCTATATCATTCGAATTTGCTACAGGAAGTGTCGAAGAGCAAAAACTGTATCATACAAATTCTACAGATTGATAATGACGAAGCATCTTGCGAGTATATCCCAGTTGCCTTAAGTAGTACTATAATCGAAGAGATTTCGAAAGCACTTTACATTGGATTATTTCCCAATCCAACGAAGATATCCACCCGGTGTTTCATAACAGCAATGTTGATTCTCCAGGGAATATATCTAATTAAATTACCTCCCAGTTGTAAATTTAAAAACAGCAAAGAGAACTTTATTAATTTACAAATGAACACTGTGGAAAAGCCTCTCACACTACCAAAAATACAGACTATCAATATTCAAGTTACAGTCAAGGTAGCACCACTTAGACTAGATAAGATCTATCTGAATGAATTATGAAGGAAGAAGACCATTTACAGCCGATACCAACTAAAGAATGGGACACAGGCAACAACCACTACTGGATGACACCAATCTACAGATTCATTACGATTCTTGGACTCCTATTGGGATACAAGATTAAAGATAAACGAAAGAAGAAATCAACGGAAATACAAAAACTCAGAACAGTACAAGAGAAAGCAAAAGTTTTTTTCGTCCCTTACAAAACTTCCTCAGGGGATGGAAAAGTTACGAGGTATTGAACCCGTTGAACTGATCAAGAAATTCCAAATAAGTTCAATGGATTCATGACGCAATAAATATTGCGCTTTTATTGTTTTGATTACGCATATTTATTTTTACTATAAATACAGGGTTCTTAGATTGTAGTTTTTAGTTCTAATTATTTAGTAGCTCATATTGTAATTATGTTATTTAATAAAAGTGCTTTTTAAAAAGTGCCCTTTGTACAACCAACTTATTTATCGCATTAAAACACCTGGAGAGTATGGAATCTTGATTTGTTTGGCTTAATAATTGAGTTTGATTTAAGTGAGAGGTTTAAGAGGTAGGGCATCAATTGGTTTTTTGGATTATATGGTTTTAAAAAGATAACGAGACCTTTGCGATATGTTTTCAAGAAAATTCCACTTCCTTTTTTCCCCATTGCAATCGCTTCCTTTTTTCTATTGTGATTTTTTTCTTCGTTTAAAGCATCTCTGCTCTTTTTTGCTGAATTTACAGCTTTTGATATTCCTGCAGTAGCTCCAGCTAAACTACCAAGGGCAGACAATCCAGCGAAAATAGGTAGGTGGTAAAACTCCACCCACTTTCGGGATAAGTATAATACATGGTGTTCGTTTTTTTTCACCAGCCTCTTTAACATATTAACGTGCTGCTTTTAATGCTATAACAGTAGCTTTTTTTTATTACTTTTCACGAATTGATTACCTCCAGCTTTTTGTAATACATTCCGAACTTTTCGAACTATAGCAGCCCCGAAAGCCACCTTTTTGATTTTTCTTTTTTTCACCGATTTGTTCTTCCCACCATTCTTTTTTTTTGACAATGCTCATATCATACCCCATACCAAAACGTCTTTTCGTTTTCATTATGTTTGTGACAAGTAGGTCAGCTGCTCGTTCACCAATACCAGCGTTCTTTGACTGCGATTTGACTCCATCCCAAGCAGCGTATTCGAGTTGTTCGTCAGCTCTGTGTCTAGCCGCAAGATTGTTTGAATTCTTTGAATATTGGATATCGTGAGTTTTGCATGCGATATCCAACTTGTTGATACCTGGATCGTTGCGAGCCAAACGCTTTTTCAATTTTGTTCCCAGCTCACAATACTGATAACCACCTGGTAGATGTATTTCAAATGGTAGTTTATTTATTAATGTATTAACTAAACCACGTTCTTGACCTTTACTTTTCTTACGTTTGCTCTGCACTGTGGTAGACATTTAAATGAGACTTACTTTACATAATTTTCTTCAATAAGTCTCCAGTTTAAAAATAAATTTTTATTAAGATTCAGTAATAAATATATAAATTAGGATTAAAAAATTTCAAATTTTTTAGTATGATATTATTAATATTTTTTATATAATATTTTTATATCTTATAAATTTTATATTAAAATTTTAATTTAAATAATATTAACAGCCAAATGATGCGTATTGTGAAACAAAAAGAAAAGTTCATAGTTGATAATTTGGCTGAAAAATTAGGGAGCGGGTTGCATGAAGGAAATGTATTACGACATGGTCCATTACTTCCATCTTCTGTTTGCGCTCTCATAGTCGGTCCTTCGAATTGTGGAAAAACGAATGCACACACCTTTTTGACACACCCACAAGGATTGCTATTTGCAAATGTTTATCTGTATTTCAAATTGTTGTGTTACGACCAGGAAAAATGGAGGGGGCAAATGCGTCGATAGACAGCAGGGTGGGCCAGGCGGGCCATGGACGAATACTAGCGCTGAGGAGAAGAGTAAGGCAAGAAGCAATTAATACGGCGAGAGACGTAGTAGGGCGGTTTATGCATTTTCAGTGTATATTTAATTTTATATAAAATAAAATCGTTTTTGAGTAATTAAAGTTTTAACAAATTTTAACAAGTCAAAAGTGGGATAAAGTGTCTAGTTCATTTGGTGTGGTCATTTTTGTGATTTTGGCGATAGTTTCTTTGTTATGGTTAAGTGGAAACTTCCCGAGACACAAACAAATAACCATCGGCGTAAAATCGGTTTTTTTATTAAAATAAATAGCCAGGAGGGTTTAGTGGGCGTTTTGGTGTTCTGCAGAACTGTAAGCACAAAATTTATTTTTTATTTCCGGCGAAACGACGAGTTCTGGGCGGGGCGATATACAAATTCGTGTTCGAACCTGAGCTTTGGTAATTTTTCGTTGCTCTGTCACACGAAGGTGATTATAATTTCGGTGTTACCTAATTATTTGGCGGTTAAATTTAAAATAATTGTTCGAATCTAAGTTTTGTATTTTCCCATTTCTCTGTCACACAAAGGCGAATATAATTTGGTGATTTTATTTATTTGGCGATTAAATTAAGAGAAAATTGTGTTTGAATCTGAGTTTTGGTATTTTTCCATTTCTCTGTCTCGTTTCTGAGTAATTGGCGTTTTAACAAGTTCTAACAGTTGAATCAATCAAAATATAAAAATTTAAGCAATGTATTGGCACCAATAAAAGGATTGGATTATACGTTCAGTAATAATGCAGAAATAGTGGAACTTTCCGATGCCAAACCGAATTCATTTTCATTTTTGATGATGTAATATGTAAAAAAACAAGATATTATCAGATAATATTTTTGTATAGTGCGTCACAAAAGTGTAGACTGTTTCTCTCTTGCTCAGACCTATTCACGAGTTCCCAAACAGTTGGTGCGTGATAATGCAAACTTTATTATTATGTTCAAACAGAATGAGACGAATCTACATCACATCTTTTCTGATCATGTTTCACCAGATGTCACATTCAAGGAATTTTAAATAATGTGTGCAAAATGTTGGGGTGATCATTATGAATTTCTAGTCATCGATAAAGATAAAAAGAAACATGATGGACGTTATCGCAAAGGAATTGATATCTTCATATATCTATAATATCTAAATACAAAAGAACTCAATTCACTATAGAACATCACCGATGTCACACACACACACACACACACACTTTAACAAAGCAAGTATTTTTTTTTCAAAAGATGAATATACTAAGAGATGAATGTGTAAATGTCAAAATGGATGTAAAACGTCAACTGGTTTAGGCGATAGAAGCTGTATGGGAGAAATAAACTCTATTAAAAGTGGCAACGTGGAGGATAATAAAAAATTAGAAAATATTTATGAGCCAATAACTAAACCATTGAATATTTTATCTTTAGCCAGTATTGCAAAACCGTCTACAACTTTTTTAGACCAGATTCAAACTATCTAAATGAGTACCCCAATTCAACCCAAATATATTTAAAGTGATACTGAAAGTGATAACAATAGCATTCTGGATGAAGAAAATATTGAAAAAGTTATTAGCATATTCGAAACACCAACAGCATCACTTATAAGTTCTACATATTTTAAATTACCTAATATTAATGAACAGAACATAAATATAGAATTAAAAAAACATCTAATAAATTTAAGAAATGGTGACCCTGCATAGGACAAATTTTTGTGTAAAAATGATGGAAATGTTAGATAACAATGTAATCCAATAAGAAGATGTTTTGTTTTCTGATGAGAGCACATTTACGCTTCACGGTCATGTTAATCGTCAAAATTGCCGCTATTGGTCTAATGAGAATTCTCACTGGATGAGGGAGGAACATACGTAATATCCTGAAAAAGTTAATGTTTGGGCAGAAATTTTTGGAAATCATATCGTAGGTCCCTTTTTCATTGATGGCAACTTGAATGGAGATAAATATTTAGAACTGCTCCAAAATAATGTCGTGCCAACTTTGACAAACTTATATCCTGATCCAGCAAACCCACAAATTCCTGCCAATATACTATGGTTTCAGCAAGATGGAGCACCGCCCTATTACCAAATCAATGTCCGGCAGTACCTGAACCAAAATTTGCCAAATCGGTGGATAGGGAGGATAGGGAGGCGCGGATCGATAGAATGGCCAGCACGATCTCCTGATCTGACGCCATTAGACTTCTTTTTGTGGGGATATGTCAAAAGTATTGTATACAAAACTAAACCACTCAACTTACATGACTTAAAAAGACGAATCACGCTTGCGATTAGATCAGTCACGCCTGAGATGATGAGTAACGTTAGAAGACATTTTTATACCAGATTAGCATGTTGCCAAGACGTTCGCGGCGAACATTTGAAATAAATGATTTTTTGTTTTTTTTTTTACATTATTTGTGAAATAAAATAATTTTCTTTTTTTAATGTTAATTTTTGTAATACATCTAAAAACACTTAATATTTCCAAAACAGTTAAAGATAGGTATGGGACATTGTGCATAAATTATATCTAGAAATTTCTGAAGAATCCAAAAAATAAATAATATGCAGGGAGTTGTATTTAAAATAAAAAAGTTGGTATTGGCCACTGTCACATGACACACCCTATATAATTATCGACGTGTCCAAGCGTTTTTCCCAACACGCTCTTATTTATTCGTTATCGAATTTATTTCATTTGGCTGTTCCACACTGTATGGCATACGTAAAGATCGTGCCACAAAAACACTCGAAATGGGTAATCTTGAGGTTCGGTTTATCAATGGAAATATTTTGTTTTGAAATTGTGTAATGCAAATACGTCAATTTGCTGGTAGTTCAGATTTATACAACTTGATATTTTTAAAGAAACCGCCCGCAGTTGGTAATGTGGAAATGGGACGCACTTACATTAAGATATTAAAAACTACAAATACACTATACAAACTAAATCAAAAGAAAAATGGATTAAAACATTCAACTAGTAGAAAATGTCGTGAAGTTATCAGACCATTACTACATTCAATGAATGATTCCATTGGAAATGCAAGTGGTATGGGGGTCAAACTAAACAAAGTATATACTTTGGAGTAAACCCAAAAAATTAATGGATCATTTGCGGTTATTTATAGCTTTAAAATCGAGCGGGCACACGGGTCATGATAATGAGGTTATATCAATCATAGAGGAGTTTTGTGAAGAAGGTATAATATATTAGTGTTATCATTCTCATAGAGGGAGAGACATCATTGTTGACATAGCATTTGATGAAATAATTGTGCGTCAAAATAAATAAAACAATGAATTTTAAACGACAAGTTGATGATGAGTTACACAAACCAGCTCGACGTAATTTCCAGAGGAGGTCAATTATTCTTAAAGGTGTTGGAGATTTATGGCAAATTAATCTCGCTGAATTTCAACCAAATACAAAAATAATTAAAGGATATTGATATGCTATGGTGGCAATTAATTGTTATTCCAAATATTTATAGGTCAAGCCAGTGTAAAACAAGACCGGCAAGACCATTACTGAAGCTATGAATATGATTTTAAAGGAGGCCAAGTATATTCCAAAAAATATACAAGGTCATATGACGTCAGTGGCATTGAACTTGGGGTAATAGAGTAGTGGGGGTTGGTCACAACCGGTAATTTTCCTTTACTTATATGACGAAGCATTGGCGACGCATGACTTTTTCCAAAATTGTTAGCAAAACCAGTTGTAAAAAATCATAGAAGCTTATTTTAGGTATTTTCATTAAACTTTTTTTAAATATTTTAAAATACGTGTTGGTCTTCCATTTTTAATGATCTCCTTTTATTTTTTAAAAAATTATACAAGAAGAATGACTTTTTAAGTAGTTGATCGATTACGCAACGGCACTCATCCATGTTTAATTGCACGCACACTGCAGCCGGCTGCATAACGACTACTAACGAGTGAGTAACCAAAACAAAAAATGGTAACAATCATACATAATATTGCGGCGCGCCCACGCTCTCGCGTTGTTAAATTTAACCACGCAACCAGTCACGATCCGTCTCCTACCAGTAGCCGACGGACTATTACGTGTATTTACAAACAAAAGTGGTAACATACCGCATAACCCGGACAGTATAGAGCGTATTATTTTTGTGTGGCCATTTACTGAATTAATATTACTATTACATATTGCTGTTATTAAAAAAATAAATAAAATTATTTCACAGTCGTCAAATATTTATTTTTGAGATTTTTAACTGTTACCAATGGTAACAGTGGTTACATTGACGCTAAGCCACTGTGACAAAAAGAAAACTTGAGTAATCATAGATTTAGCCAAAAATTCCAATGATGAAGACAGATTTACTATCGCTGATTACCTTCTTTTTTGTTGTAACAGAATTCGCTACAGTGCTTAAAACGTAAAACCTATAATTACATTTTTAATTTAAGTGGATTAAATAATTAACGTTACTTAATTGAAACGGTACATTCCAGTCACGTAAGGTTGCAGTTAAAGTGTAATAGTAGTAATATGATGGCAATCTTAATACCTGATGCCCACGGTCTTGGAGTAGCTCATCTATATCATACCTGGTATTTTGTGGCTTATTCTGGCGACAAAAATTAAATAGTAATATTTTCTTCGCAAATTATTCATAAATTTATTTAATAGAAATATAATGAAAAATAATTAAAAAAAATTTATTACTAGCATTGTCTGAACTTTTTTTTTTATTACAATACTGTGGAAATAAAACCAAAAATATTATTTAAAAAGTTGCTTTTACATAAAATATCGTTTACTTTTACATTATAATTATTATTTCGTTAGACAATACTAACGGTGTACATTTTGCTCCGAATGATGATTCTCGTTTCGGAAAACTTATTTTTAAAAACAAAAATAATTTTATTTTTCCAAATTAAAGTTTTATTTATACGTATTACAATTCCAAGAGTAAATATCAAACTGAATACTAGATAAAAGGATAAAGCACAATTAACATAAAGTTACTGAGTCTGTGAAATGGAATTCCATGAATTTGTCGAGATATCAGCGGTTCTCAGGATATAATGCCTCCCTTCCTAGAAAGATCCATACAGGGTGTGGATCGTTACTCTTCATCTTCGATGTGGATCCTAAGGGTTGGTTGAGCTGGTCGAGGAGTGTCGGCTGTTGGGGTTGAACTTCTGTCCCTCTGTTTCGACTGGATGTACTTGATCAGCATGACTATTAAAACAACAGTGGCGGCTGCATAGAGTGGCGTTGACCAGAGGTAGGCTTGACTTCTAGGTATGGCCTGGAGGGTCACTTGTTTAATTCGATCTTGGTCCTTTTGGAGTCGATGAACTTGATCGAGTGGAATTTCGTGAAGATTGATTTTTCCTATATGGTGTTGAATGAACTTGTTGATTTTGATCTCTGGTAACAACAATGGTTGTCCGGGAATAACATGATCAAAATTGGAGTAGACATTTTTCGGTGTCTGGAAGCTGCAACCATTTGGTACGTCTATAAAATATGTACCTCTAAGAACTGCCAAATCAGATTTTGAACAGGTTAATTGAATCTTTGCTTCGTAGGGGAACACTGCTATGTAGTGGGCGGAATTGATTTGTTCAATAATTTCGAACTCAACAGTGGCTGTAATTGGTTCACATGCCGTGGATTCTTGATTTCTCAGTTCCAGTAATTGGTGAATGCAATCATCAGTTTTGGATTTTTGAATTGCATTTGGTCCTTTACAAAAATATATTGGATGCATATTTTTGCATTCTTAGTCTTCGTATTGGTAGTGATATTCTTGTATAGCCAGAAAAGATTTAGGAGGGATAAGGATTGTATTATTTTTGGTGGGTACTGAATATAAATGAAAGTAAGAATAAATTTCGGGGAAGGTTATAGGAAAGTGAATTAGAATAATATGAATTCACACTTAAAATTTCATAATATTTATGCAAATTATTTGTATCTGTGCCAAAAAATAAGTTATTTGTTGAATAGGTCCTTAGTAGCGTTTTTACGATAAACTCCAAATCTTCAATTTTTAGAATGCTAAAGTGAAGTATTTTTAGTCTTGCAAACATTACTGCATTTTCTATGTTGTTTAATATTTTGACTAAAATTTTGAGAACTGCATGAACCTGATACTAATACTTTTATTGTAATCGTCAATTATCTTGGTAGTTAAAGAAATTTGCTTATTAAGCGTGTTGGCGATATCTTTTTGGTTTGAGCTCAGTAATGTTATAGCGTCGTCGTATCGTTTACCGTCGTCGGCGTCTAAATTCCCAGAAATACTTTTAAATACAGTTCCTAGTCCGTTTAGAATTCCTCGTTTTAATCTTTTACTTGAATGTAAAAAGTTAATCTTTTCTTTACATTGCAGAATTTGAAATGAGACTAAATTAACAATATTTTTAAGATCATCTGCAAATACAGGGTTTTTATTTTTTATGGTTGATTTTATATTTTCGAACTGGTTAACAATTTTTATTAATTCGGTTTCGATAGGATTTAGATCAAAATAGTGGATAAAGGAATGATAAGTAGATTGTAATTTTGCTTGTCCTAATTTATAGGGTAGTATGCCAGGGTTGGACTCCAAATTGGTGATTTTAATTTCTTGAGCCACATTGGCCGCTGCCAGGGCGAGGAGAAATCTGTAATGGTATAATTCTTTGGTTAGTCAGCGGTCTTTTTAAATTACTTTTATGATAAGTCGCCGTGACTACTTTTCCTTTGCTCGGATTATTTTTCATATTAATTTTATAAGTTTTAACTTTTAAATTTTCATTCTTTTTCACTGGACGTTTGACAAATCTTGGCTTTATTTTATTACGCGCTCCTGATTTATGATACACTAGAGTACCAGGGTCATACGTCAATGGATCGTGGCGATTTTCATTCGCTTTTTTGAGAGTTTCTATTTTTTGTTTTGACATTTGTTCATTTAATGTTTTATATATTTCCGCAGTGATTTCTTTATGTCTGGTCATATAGTCCGAGTACAACTTTTCGTTAATATCGATGTTGAAAGGGCTGTTGCTGTCCAAATGACCGGTAATAATATCTATGGGACGTTGTTTAGTAACTGAATGGATACTATTATTGTAACCTAAAATAGCGTAAGGCATTTGATCTAATATATTTAAATCTTTGCGTGTTTCTTGTAAAATTCGAATATGTTCGATTAAAGTTGAATGGAATCTTTCAACTATACTGTTGGAGTTTGGGTTAAAAGCGGTCGTGTAGTGCAGATCAATTTTATGTAATTTAGCAAAATCTTCGATAACAAAATTTTTAAACTCTGTACCTATATCTAAGACAATCATTTTCGGCGTACCATGGTGTGTTAGAAAAACAATAAAAGCTTTAGCTATATGAATTGCAGTGACTGCTGTTAGAGGATAAGCTTGGGCATTTTTCGAAAATTTGTCGACGATTGTTAGAAATTTTTGATTCTTAATAGTAAAAACATCTGCATGTACGACTTCAAACGGTTTGTTAGGCGTGGGGGTCAATTCAAATTTTTGCTTTGGCGGATGTCTGTCATATTTTATTCTTTGATCTTCTCTAGATACTATATCTTCTAGTACATTGTTACAAATTATAGCTTTAAATGCAGAATTTTTAAAAGTGTTCTGCAAAGTGGTGCATAATTTTGGAATTAAAGAGGGATCATCTAAATTAATTGCAAAAAGTTTTTTAGTAGTAGTAAATTCTTTAAAAGTATTAATTAATTCTTGCTCGAAATTTGCTTTAGAGATTTGAATTGTTGTTCGAGTTTTATTTTCAAATAAACGTAAAATTCTCGGTGGGGCTGGAGAGTGAAGTACTGATTTTAAGAATAACTGATTTTGAAAATTGTTTATTGGAGTTTCTGAAATAGGTATTTCTAAAATTGGATTTTCTCTACTGGTATGAACTGTTTCAATATCAGCTGTTTCAGCTGTTTGAGTGATTTCGTTAATAACGTTTTCTATATCTGTGTCTGTAATGTTAGGTGTTTCGTCAATATTACCGATGATTGAATCTAAATCTATATCAACGGTTGGATTTTGATTATTTCCTTGCTCAGGATTTTCGTTTGGTTCATCTGTATTTTCGCGAACATCGTTAGTATTAAATTCATTAATTTTAACTCTCGATAGTGCGTCCGCGTTTTTATTTAATGAGCCTTTTTTATAAAGGATGGTGTAGTCAAACTCGTCTAACTTAAGTCTCCATCGTGTGAGACGTGAATTAGGTTCTTTTATTGAAAATAACCAATGCAAGGGGCGGTGGTCGGAATATACAAAAAATTTCTGACCGTATAAATAACAACGAAAATATTTTGTAGCCCACACAATTGCGAGAAGCTCTCTCTCTATAGTGCTAAGTTCTGTTCAGCTTGATTGAGAGTCCTTGAGGCGTACGCTACTGGTTTGTCTTGCCCCACTGGACCTTGTGATAAAACAGCCCCGATCGCATAGGCGCTAGCGTCGGTGGTAAGATTAAAAGGTTGGGTAAAGTCTGGATAACTCAAAATAGGATCATTGGTTAACAGATCCGGAATAAATTTACGGTAATATCCCAAAAGACCTAAGAAACTTTTTATTTCTTTAGTGGTTTTAGGAATCGGAAATTTTTTTATGGCTCTGATTTTTTCGGGATTCGGCTTTATGCCTTCTGTGGTAATTATATGTCCTAAATAGGCTGTTTCTTTTTTTAAAAATTCACACTTTTCTAACTGTACTTTAAAATTAGTTTCGCGAAGGCGTTGAAATACCGTTTTCAAATTAAACATATGCTCTTGAAGAGAAGTTGAATAAATAACTATGTCGTCGAGATAAACCATGCATATTTTTCCTTGTAGTCTCCTCAAAACATTATCCATTACCCGCTGAAAAGTGGCGGGGGCGTTTTTTAGGCCGAAGGGCATCCTAAGGTATTTAAAGTGCCCATTTTCGACAGTGAATGCAGTTTTGGATACATCGTCAGGATGCATTTTAATTTGGTGGAACCCAGACGCAAGATCTAATGTCGAAAAATAGTTGCATCTGCCTAGTTTAACGAGCACATCAGTAATATTCGGTATCGGGTAGCGATCATCAATGGTTTTTTCGTTTACTTTTCGGTAATCTACTACAATCCGAAATTTCTTGGCGCCGTTGGCGTCGCGAAGGTTTTTTTCAACGATCCATATTGGACTATTAAAGCTGGAATTACTCGGTCTAATTATGTTCTGATCGAGCATTTTTTGAATCTGCGTTTTAACTTCCTCTTTATACACATGAGGATACCTATAACTTTTTGTAAAAACCGGCATTTCATCGCGAGTAATTATTCTATGTTTCACCTGATTCGTGAAAGTTAGAGGACCGTCGTCCTTATGAAAAATATCTGCGTACTTTCTACATAATTTTAAAAGATTTTGCTTTTCTTCGGCATTTAAGTGGTTTGTTTTAATTAATTCGTCGATTTCGTTCTTTTCGCAACTATCGAAAAAGGGATCAATACTAAAATTATAAACTTCAAAATTATCCTTAACCGGGATGCTTTTGATTGGATATAATACTGTAAAATTAATTTCTTTGTTAGCTTTATTATGAACCTCGACTGTTGCCCAGCCGTTAATTGAAATAGTTAAAGTTTCTGGGATTAAACAATTTCCCAAAATTTGTTCAGGTACGAAAATCTCACCTGATTTTGTGGTTACCGGGATTTTTAATATTGAGACCGAGTTTCCTGGCAGAACTTTCGGCCTAACATCCTTAGGTGTAGCATTAAAATAATTTATTGGTAATATGCTATCTCTTAAAATTATTTGCGTATTGGGCAAATCAATGGTGATACCTAATGAGTTTAATAAATCTATACCTAAAAGACCATCGAAAATACAATGAAATTTATAAACATAAAATTTAATATTTTTATTTTCCTTAAATTCGGAAAACGCAGGAATGGTAATAGAAAACTTATGTGGTGACGAACCGAAAGCGGTTGAAACTACAAAAGGATCTTCTACCTTATAATTTAAATAATATTTATTAGCAATTTCTGGAGACAAAAATGATTTAGTGGCTCCAGTATCCAATAATAATTTTAAAGGAGGGTTGGCTATAACTATATAGGGTAGTTGCTTTTTATCAAAAGAATTATGGAATTCTATCATAACAATTTGGTCTTGGAGGCTGGCCTCCGGAAAATTTGTATAATTATTTACGGATGAATCTGCAGGTTCGTATTCGGCAATTTCTTCCGAAAAAGAATCTGAGTTATTTTGCAATTCGCAATGTTCAACGTTATTTAATTCTTTAGATACCCATCTGCGGTTCTGATATTGATTGTTTTTATTAATTGCGGTAGATTGTCTTGTATTAGTACTCATAGGTACTGCTTTGGGCATATTATTTTGAATTAAATTTGGATTTGATTTCCACACATTTGTTGGGGGACCAAATACTTGTTGGTTAGTGAAAAACCTTTGATTGTTATTTGGTCTCGGTTGAATATTTATTGGGCCTGTGGGAAAAGAATTGTTAGAATTATCGTTATTTTGTAAATAGTTATAATTAGGTGGGTTACGAAATGCTGAGGGTTTAAACCTTGATTGAATTGTCTTTGGGTGTTATAATTATTAAAATTTTGATTTCTACTGGTAGTAAAATTTGAGCGATTAGTTTGAATGGTATGATTATTTTTATTAAAATTATCTGTCTTGTTTTGATAATTTGATTTTGGTAAAGGTTGCGAACTACTACAATTATTTTGCAAATATTTTATATTATCTTCATTTCTAATAAAGTTAATGGCTTCCAAAAGAGATTTTGGACCTTTTGTTCGAACCATAATACCGTAAGGATTTCTTAGTCCTGCTAGAAATACTTACAATGCTTGTTCATTATACATACCCTGTTTAAATTTCTTAACATTAATATCTGTTTCATGTAAGGCTAAATAATTTAAAATAGTATTTAATAATTTTCTAACTCTATCATGAAATTGATAAGGGCTTTCGTTAGGAGCCTGTCTTAAGTTATTTAAATCTAAAGATAGACAATGTTCGTTTCTAGGATCGCTAAAGTTTCTTATTAATTCTTTTTTAATTTCATTTATGGTGGTAGCACCAATAATCTTAATGACCTCTCGGACAGGTCCTTGCAATTTACTTATAATAGTTCTAAAAATTATAACATTTTGAAAATCCGCGTTGTTAGTCGTATTATAAAAGTGCTTTACTATACTATCTACGCTTTCTAAAAAGAATTGGAGTTCATTGACGTTACCATCAAAATCTGGAATGGTTTCGGCATTAACTTTTTGAAAGGTTGGCAAAGACATTATGTTATCCTCAATTTGGATAGAACTAAAACTTTAAATAACTAAATCTAACTCTAGGTCGTCTTCGTGATCACTGAAGGATAAGGACGGGATACTAGAGGAGTCTGACATATACAAAAAATTTACTTACAGTACAGCGTTCGGCATCGAATCTGGCTGTGAGTCGTCTTGGAAATTACTGGAGGTCGTCTACTGCTTTTAGGTGGCACCAACAACAGTTCAACCAACGAACAAATTTAAAGTCCGAAACTTTGAAAGTTCTATAATTGTCACTTAACTATTGAAATAGCGAAAGTTATCCTCGATGGATTCTTTGTGACAATCCTACTGACTGCGCCAATGATGATTCTCGTTTCGGAAAACTTATTTTTAAAAACAAAAATAATTTTATTTTTCCAAATTAAAGTTTTATTTATACGTATTACAATTCCAAGAGTAAATATCAAACTGAATACTAGATAAAAGGATAAAGCACAATTAACATAAAGTTGCTGAGTCCGTGAAATGGAATTCCATGAATTTGTCGAGATATCAGCGGTTCTCAGGATATAATGTCCGCAACTGTTCCCATATTTGGAGTGCAGCACCTAAACATATCCTGAAGCTACTGGATTCTGTCCAAAAAAGGGCAATTCGTCTCGTCGGTGATGCCTCGCTTACAAACTCGCTCACTTGTCTGGAACACCGTAGAAAAGTTGGCGATTTGTCTCTATTTTATAGATATTTTCATGGGCGATGCTCTTCTGAAATATCAACAATCGTTACTCCTTTGGCAGTCTCTTCGAGATTAACCCGTCAAGTTCAGTCTTCACACCCCTTCGTAGTCACTTTGGAGACCTGCAGAACATCACTTTCCAAAGACTCATTCATCCAACGAATTGCAAGGCTTTGGAACTCATTGCCTAGGGAGGTGTTCCCCGAGGCATACAACCTCCAGAAATTTAAGAAGAACACCAACTCCTACCTTCTTTCCCTTGGTTCCCACGATGTTCTCTGAACATTACATGATATCCCTTTTCGTGGGAACCAGAACATAAATAAAAAAAAAAACTGGAGGGAATGCGATTTAAACAAGCAAAGTCGAAACAACTTATTGCATGTGGTTATGACAACACACCAAGAATGGTAAAAAGGACCATAACATAGTTTATCAGCTTTATGTTTAATGAGCTAACTCATCACGGTTAGTTGTCAAACTATAAATGCTCGAGGGGTTAAGTCAAAACTGTAAGGCTAATTGCTGCGTAAAATAAGTTTAGTTAAAATCATGATTTAAATCAATTTTTTTCTTTTTTATTCATAGCCAGATCACAACATAATATAAAAGTTTTTTCAAAAATCAAAAGGAGTATCTGCTTTCAGCAAAAACAACAAAAAAATAGTACATAATTCCAAATTCTTAAACTAAACGTAACACCTAAATTTTATTACTGTATATTTTCAGTCTATTCATTTTTGTTATACAATTTAAACAAAAACACGAAATTTCCTCCCTTTTCTTTGCCTAATCTGTTTCTAATATCCGAGTGTACAAGACCAAAAGAGCTAAATATGCGTTCTACTGAAGCTGAAGAAGCAGTTGCACACAGGAACTGTTTTATTATTGGCAACTGTTTCAAGATTTCCCGCCCATCATTTTGGGATAACCACCATTGTAGTCCGTTTACATTTTTTATTACTTCTTCCGAAAACATAACTTGCTTAAATGGAGCACTGTGGGTATTTAACTTTATTACTAAAGGTAACAGTCCAGTGTTTTTATATGACTCGTTAACTGTTTCTAAAGCTATATTCTTTTCTTCTGGTGTTAACTGGTATTTTGTTTTTTGTGGATTCAACATATACGCTATAAAATAATATGGCGTTAGTGCTTGCTTATATCGATTATTAAATTATTGTGTTTTTTGTAATGGTAATTCCACAGATTCATACAAGATATATTGTAAATGTTTCCACTGCTCTACAGCATCTGCGATAGTAGCATTTTTCCTCTGCACAGTATCAAGAGCAACTAATATAGGTTTTAAAATGTTGAAATAATCTTGCGCTGCATGTTTAATTGCAATATTTGAAACTTTTTGGTAAATAGTGGAATCAATCTCCTTTTTATTTTCTTCGCAGATTTTTAATATGATGTCCCACTAAGTGACATACATCTCTAAGCAGTCGCCAAGGCTATTCCATCGCACATCGCTTGGAAGCACTAAAGCGCTGCCTCCTGCTTGACTGAATTTAGCTCTAGCCAAATGGTTATTTCGAAAATACTTAACAATTTGGACCACATGTTCTTTAACGTCTTTAACTTGAAAGTCCTTGCACAGTAAATTAAAAATATGTGCAGAGCAGTTATAAGTTATAACTTTTGCGTTCCTTTTTTCTTTTAATGTTTTTCTCATTAGTGTCATATTTGCGGCATAGTCTGTCACAAAAGATTTTACGGTAAACTTGTATTTTAAATCACATAAAGAAATCAGGTCACAAACTATTTGAGTTAAATATTCTGAAGTATGTGGATTTCCTGATGTGTCTATAGTTTCGTATAGGAGGGCTTGTCCATCTTCAGTGGCTATCGTTGCACATATCAATGGTTCGTTGTGCACGTTTGACCACCCATCAATTGACATCTTTACGGACTGACAGGGAGGAGAAACATTTTTCTTTTTCCTCTTCATAGATTTCGTCCAAAAGACTTGTTGCTACCGTTTTTCTCGAGGGCGGTGTATAACCAGGCCTTAATAACTGAATGGCTTTTTTCACCTCTAAATTCTCAATACATCTAAAGCTCGAATTAGTAGCAAAAATAGCCTTTGCTATTTGTTTGTCAATTTTATATTTTTCAGCAGTTGAAGTCCGCATTACAAAACCACTCATGGTAGGCTGAGTTTCGATTGCTTTTTTTTTTGGACTGGCTCAAAAGTTGTTGGACTTGTTGGTACTTTCGGTGAAGTTTTTCTAACATATGAACTCTCCGTCATAAGTGAACTACAACTTGAGGCAGATGATGTGCTAGCAAAACTGTCAAGCAACATTCGACTCTCTGAAAAGAGAAAAAACATAATTTAAAATTGATGATATATTGATATAGTATTGAATTATTATTTTTAAAATAAAGTGAAAATGTTCAATAGAGATGTAAAAGCAAATTTATTTTTTTAAGTTAAGAAAAAATTAAAAATTAAGTAAGTATAGAAGAGTAAAGATTATCTTTAATTAACCTGGTAACGCGTTAAAAAAGTTACATTAAAGGCCACGTGTTAGATTTCACCTAACATTTAAAAACAATCCTATATAATCTATATCTTAAAATATCTATAAATGAATACTTAAAAATTATATTATCTTTGTTAAAAATAATATCTATCAAAAAATTTTAAAATTATCTCAAAAATGTATGTTCTTCTTCTCATTGACTTTTTAACCACGCGATCATTCCCGGGTTCATAACAAAAATCTTTATTAAATATAAATAAAATTAAATTTATAATTTAATTACCTGTATTCCTCTCTTGAGAATTACAAACATCGTGGTGTGCTTTAAGTCTTTGGACTAACCCTTGAATATCTTTCTTGCACTTTCTACAAATAGCCCTACACCCCAATTTATTTGGATTTGTTGTCTTAATATAGAACTGCCATATTGGGTCCTCTTTTCTTCCACTCATTTGATTTTACTTTATTTATATGTTTTCATTTCACTTCACTTAACTAACCTAACTAGCGAAATGCGTGAAATTGTTGGGAAACGTCAATTTATAGGTTGAGAAGGAAAACAAGCCTCGACAGGAATATTCTTGCAAAAAGAACAACAAACACATTCGTGCCTCACTCGGCAGTACTCGGCACTGTATAGTGAGTGTATAGGACAGAAGGAAAACAAATCGCGACAAGAATTTTCTTGCAAGAAGTGCGACAAATGCGTTGTCACAAGTTTTTGAGCCACAAATTGTATTATAATGTTTAGACTTATACATTAAAATAATTAACAATAATTTCAAAAAATCAAAATGTTCAAATTTTATATTCAAATTTAAAAAATCAAATTAATCGTGATTTTTTTTAAAAAAATCAATGGTCTTTGATTTTTTTAATAAAAATCAGATTTTGCCCCACCCTGGTTTTAACGCTTTAAAATTTTACTCGTCTTAAGAAAAATGGGCACTAGAGCATTGGACTTCAAATTTTAATATTAAAAAAGCCCCAGAAAAATATTTATTCCAGAACAGTTTCATGTGGGCAAAAGCCATTTTAATTTTTAGGTAAAAATATAGAAAAAAACGTATTTTATTTTTAAATAAAATGGTGTATATGTCTCTGTACAGTCACAGATAAGGCACCAGATAGATGCGTTAAAAGAGAAAGTCTTACGGCGAGAGAGATAAACATTCCAACCAATTTAAATATCCTCGTGTGTATTTAAAAAGCTTTCGTGTGCGTTCGAGATGTTCGGACGTAAGCCTCGATCAAATAAAAACGTTATTAAATACAATTCTAAAGACACTGAAGATAGTGGCAATAATGCAATCAAACCCATTTAAATGTCCGTACATAAATCAGAAAATCCTTTGATCTTTCGCCGGGTTTCGCATCTGTGGTACAGGTTAGGACAGATTTTTACAGACCATAGGACTTTAAACACATGGTAATTTGTATGCGTGTAAAGCACTGTCCCACCTCTAATGTATTAGCAACGATGGCAAACGGAGAGCCGATTATTTCATAGCATAGCGAAGCGACGCGTACCAATACTACGGTAGATATGGGAATAACTATTTCCCTATGGTCTGTAAAGATCTGTCCATACCGCTATAAATATTTTAACATGAAATAAACATTATAATACAATTGCTTGGTCAAAGTTTCTTAATTTCATCACTCACTCACTGACTGACTGACCGATTATCAAAACTCTAAGGCACTTCTAGCAGACATAGAAGCTTTAAATTTAGAATACAATTAGTGTTTAGTATATAAATCAAGAAAAAACTAAAATATTTTTCAATTTCGGTCCAACTGCATAAATAACTTTGTAATCCCATATAAATATTTAGGATTACAAAGTTACACAAGCAGTGATTGAATCAGTGTACCTGTATATGTATAAGATCTATCTACAAAAAGAAATGAGATGCCATCAAAAACATAACTTGTAAAAAAAACCAAGTCTCACAACTCAGTCTTTTTACCGTAAAAAGTTGTAAGATCCATGCAATACCAAGTCGGTTAATTTATTCCGTCCCTACTTAAGGGTCCTTCTGTCTTAAGTTATTACATTATTAGCTAACCTAACAACATCTTATAGTGACCATATCAATATTAAAATTCTTTTATGTTTTAAATAAATAGATTGACTTAGCCATCGCATGAAAACAGAATGTGTCTCACTAGTAATACATATTATATTAAATTAAATTGTTTAGTGCGATTGCCAAGTCATATTTAAAACATACAAGATTTTTAATATTGATATGGTCATCATAAGATGTTGTTAGGTTAGCTAATTACGCAATAACTTAAAACAGAAAGACCCTTAAGTAGGGACTGAATAAATTAACTTGGTATTACATGGATCTCACAAGTTTTACGGTAAAAGAACTGAGTTGCAAGACTTGGTTTTTTTACAAGTTTTGTTTTTGATGGCATATTCATTTTTAAAAAGCTGCTGGCTACCTTCGTCGATTTTATTTAAATACTTGTTTTTAATAACATTTAATAGTGTTGCCAAACGAGCTAAACCTTCTTCTTCTTCTTAGGGTGCCAATCCGTTACGAATGTTGGCGATCATCATAGCTTTCCGGACTTTGTCTGCAGCAATCCGGAACAGTTGTGTAGATGTTTTATTAAACCAGGTCCTGAGGTTCTTGAGCCACAATGTCCTGTGTCCTCCTGGTCCTCTTCGTCCAAAGATTTTTCCTTGTAAGATAGTCTGCAGCAGACCGTATATTTCTTTGTTTTGCATGATATGACCTAGGTATTTTAATTTACGTGCTTTAATTAAGTTCATCAGTTCTAGGTCTTTTTTCATTGTCCCTAGAACTTTGACGTTTGTCACTTTTTCCGTCCAAGGGATTTTTAGCATTCTCCTGTATAGCCACATTTTGAAAGCGTTAAGTTTTTTTGCTCTGGTTTCATTAAGCGTCCAGGATTCTGCACCATAAAGGAACGCGGAGAAGACATAGCATCGCAGGAGTCTCATTTTAGTGTCCAGGTGATGTTATGACACTTTTTAAGAAGGCGCTCATGCGATTAAAGGTTGCTCTGGCCTTTTCTATGCGTGCTTTTATTTCCTGTACGTTGCTCCAGTCCTCATTTATAATGGATCCCAGATAGTTGTAATGATCAACTCTCTCGATAGTCGCTTGGTTTACAAATAGTTGGCTTCCTGTGATGTTCTGTTTGCTGATTATCATAAGTTTGGTCTTATTTTCATTGACTTTAAGGCCGTACTAACTACCGTGATGGGTAATTTTGTCCACCAGGGCTTGTAGGTCTTCGAGATTGTCAGCAAAGACGATGGTATCATCGGTGTACCTGATGTTATTCAGTCTGAGTCCGTTTATAGGAATTCCCTTGTTCATGCCGTCTAGGGCTTCATTGAAGATGCGCTCCGAGTATAGGTTAAAGATAAGAGGCGAAAGTATGCACTGCTGTCGAACCCCTTGCTTTATTTTTACGTAATCTAAGTTTTCTTCCTTCATTTTAAGGTTAGTGACCTGGTTCCAGTATAGATTTCCAATTATTCGCAGGTCCTTGTTATCGATACCTGTTTCTTTCAGTATTTTAACCATCATTTCGTGCTTAACTCGGTCAAATGCCTTTTGGTAGACTCTCTTTTGTGACTCCTCACTGGACACTGCCCTCTAAGGTACCACCTAAAAAAGATGGGCAAAACAAAGAGTGATAGTTGCCGCTACTGCGAGAACTTTGCTGAAACAGCAGAACATTTGCTTTGCGAATGCCCAGTGCTTTTCCGCAAAAGGCTTAAGTTTCTGGAAGGGGCCTTTCTAAAGCCCTTCGATATCAGAAACTTAGCCCCCAGGAAACTGATAAACTTTACTCGAAGTTTCGGAATCCCGGGCCTTGAATAGATTAAGGGTTATGCACAAAAGATCTGATAGGTCGAAGTGCTTAAGAGGCAGCATGGCTTTCACGACCCACCCTACAATCTACAATCTACCTGTGGACGACCCTGAGGAATAATTTTAAGAGGTGGCTCATAAGACTTATTGTGCGATACTCTTCACACTTCTTTGGTCTTGTCTTCTTTGGAATAGCAACAAATTCAGATTTCAGCCATTCAAATGGAATTTTTCCATTGTCGTAAATGTTGTTAAACACTTGAGTAATAAGCGTGATTGATGTTTCATCAAATAGTTTGAGGAGTTCTGTTGGTATATTATCTGGACCCGATGCTTTACCATCTTTTAATTGTGCAATGGCTGTTTGTACTTTTTCTTTTAAAATTTTTGGCCGGCTTAGAGTTCCCTCTATGTCAAAATGTTCTTTTATATGATCCTTAAACAATTTTTCTAGATATTCTGTCCAGGTGTTGATTTTGGTTTGTTTATATACTATAATTCGACCTTTTGAATCTGTGAGGTTTCCTAGTTGTTTGTTTTTGAAGTTTCCATTGAGCTCTTTAACTTTTCGATGCACGTTGTAGCTGTCGTATTTTATTTGTGGTGTTTCGATTTCCTTACATCTTTCTACCGCTTTTATATCCTTGGCTTCTCTGATTTTGTTTCTGATAGCAATCTTTATCGTTCTATGTTTCTGTGGGTCATTTTTGGATTTTCTTTTTTTCTCCATTATTTCCATTATTTCGCTAGTCATCCATGATTTTTTTTGTTGGTCTTATATGCTTTAAGATAAACTTCCCTTATATCTTCTACAGCCTTCTGTATTCTGTTAATTGTCTGTTTAGTTTCCAATTGCTCCTCAATATCATTAATTTGTTTATTTAGATTTATTTCGACTTTCCTTTTCGTTTCCGGATCTTTCAGAAGTCTCATATTATATACTTTGGGGGTCTGCGTACGTACTCTTTTCATTCTGCTTTTAAACACACCTACGAGTGGCACGTGGTCTGACTGGATGTCGGCCCCAGGATAGGTTTTAAAAGATGTGCAGCTGTTACGGAATCTTCTATTCACGAGCAGATAATCAATTTGGTTTCGTACTATCTTTTCTGGCTTATCTTCAGGTGATTTCTAAGTATAGAGTCTTCTCGGGGGGAGCTTAAAGAATGTGTTCATAACTACTAGGTCGTTGCTCTCTGCAAAAATTTTCAGTAGATCTTTCCTCTCATTTCTTTCCCCTAGTCCATGTTGTCCGACGTGATGAGAGCTGTTTCCTTCCCACAGCTTAGCATTGAAGTTCCCTATCACAAGCTCATGTTTAGGTGTTTTTTCAATTACAGTGTTGATCGAGTCATAAAACTCTTCTGGCTTGTCTGCAGTTGGGGCATAAACTTTCAAGATGTTGATTTTAGTTGGACTGGCATTGATCTGAAGTAGCATAGCCCTTTCTGAAATGGGAACAAAGTTCCCAATGCACTTGGCTATGTCAGAAGATATAGCCTCTACACCATGCTCATTTATTCCATCGGTTCCCGAGTAGAAAACTGTGCAGTCGTCCATTTTTACCTCTCCTGAATCTAGCCATCTCATTTCAGACACTCCCATGATTTCAATGTTCATTCTTTTCATTTCCTGTATTGCATTAAAATCACAAAAATTAAAACCAAAAATAAGTTCATGTGGACTATTTTCTTCGAGTAGCGTTGTCCACAAAAGTTCCTTCCAACTGGCCAAATACTCTAAGAATATTATTTAGGCCTGTGGAGTGTAGCTAAACCACTACCGCTTATGATTGGACATCCGCGCTGTTGCGCACCAAAAGTCAGAGTCAAGCGTTAGCATTCAAAAGCATCTTGACATTCATAATAAAACTTTCAGTTTATTCTTTTGACAGATAATAATTAATTTACATTTCAGTATAATATTTGTTGATTTTTTAGTCTTTTTTTTTAATTCTTTATATGTGTAATCGAACCTCACTCATAGACCTTTTACATCATTTACGCGAGTCAACTCGTAAAATAAGATCAGAATTATGGTCAACTATTTCATGGTTTTTACAACATCGCATCCATCATTATTTGTCAGTATTTCATTGAAAATCAAGTGAATGTCGTTTCTCAAGCACTGTATTCGCCAGATATAATAATTATAATAATAAATGCCTTTATTAATACAAAATAATAACAAAATTTTTGGGCGAGGTTCAATTCATACATTCGTCATTAGCGTGATAATGTAGAAAAAGTATATTAATTAATGTATGTCTGCTTTTCCACCCAACCCATAAATATGGCTCCGTGTGACTATTTTTTATTGCTTTCATTGAAATTACCACTTTATGGACAACGTTTTGAGTCAGTAGACAACACGCTGGCCGCTTTGAAAGCTATATCAGAAAATGAGTACCTATAATAACTATTTAGAATACTGGAAAAACGTTAAAATAAGTGGATTCTAGTTAAAAGGGAATGCTTTAAATGTTAGACAATAAATGTGGATGAATAAAATATTTTCTGTGTGTTCTATTTAATCAGCATCATTCATTTTTGTCCAGTATAGTACCTACACCTTCTAGCCATTGAAAAGTTTGACGAAATATGATCGAATGGTCGTTTATTTGATAGCTTCACTCTTTTTAAACTTTAAAATGTGTCTAAACTTTAAACCATTTTGTTTGTATATTTTAATGCACCCGCACTGTTATTTTTTCACTGGAGGTTTGTAGTTTTTGTGTACTTAAACGACATCATGAAGAACTAAGTAATAAACGAAAATAAATAATAATTATTTATTTATTGTAAGCAATTGTTATAATTCTTAAACTACTGGTTTAAATTAAATTCAATTTAAAATATACCGTGTTTATATAATGCCTGCTTGGTTACTAATGCGATAACATCGTCTGACCTGCTGCGTTGCCATATCTTGAAGGACCAATGTAGTTCTCGTTACATAAAATATTTTAATAACAAATGGATATAAAATTAATAATTTTACCTATTATCTTTTATCTAGTTATGCTAATTAAATTATAAAGGTTATATTAGTTACGCAAAAAGAAATTTTATCATTGTCTTTATGATCAGAGCAATTAGGTATAAAAAATTTACCGGATCGTTAATGATAAAACTGATTGATTGATTGATTTTCTTGAAATTTTTAAGTATAGTTAATGTTTGTTTAATACTTAAGCTGTCTGGAGAAAATTAAATAAACATAAAGAAATTTGTAAACGACTAGCTACAAGATGCAGCGACCAGGTCTTGTATTTTTCAAAAGTCGATAGTTGGTTTATTTTCATTTGCATCTCTGCGTAAATTTTGTCACAATATAGTGTGTCTACTTAAGTTGGAACCATAGGAAAACTTTTTTATTATTGGTTTTATGTAAAAAAAATTATTCTTGATAAAAGGTTCAAAACTTAAAATGCCACCATCAGATATCCATTTTTTTAAGGCATATATGGGGTTTGTCAAAAAATAGAAATTTTACTCAGGAGTAAAGTATGAAAATTCAGGTTTGGTGATTCCGTTACAAGAACGTATGAAAATTTGGTTCCAACAAGACGGTGACTCCATCCATAGTACAGTAAACGTTAGAGTACTCCTTGAAAATATGTTTAATGGCAAGTTGATCTACAGGTATTCAGACATTTTTTGGCCTTCCAGGTCTGGTGATTTAACTCCCCTCGATTATACAGAGATTTGGATACAAACACAATAATATCCTTGATATATAACAAAATTTTAAAGCAAAGAGGGTACACAATTAAAAATTAAAAAACAGAAGTACCAAATCCTATGAAATTTAAAATTCAAAATGTAGGGAAAGGTGGGGATCCTTGGGCAGGTGGGAGGCCTGGGCATTCGTGAATAAAATCGTGCACAAACTATTAGGCACGCCACTGTCGTAGTAACCCAAGAGCAGTTGCCTTGCTATTCTTAGCAAACGACACAGTGCAGCTGTGTCAGTGATATAGACACGAGGAAAACGAGTTCAATGTTTATTTACTTGAAAACAAAAAATTCTATCGCTAAGTATTGTACTCCGACGGTTTTAAAATCAATGTAAGTATGCTTTTTTTTATTAATTCGTAAATATTGGTTCCTTGTGCAAGTAATCATGAATTATTTGATGGTTAAAATTGTTTGTTTAGTGCAGTTGTTTGCAATTGAATTTTAATGGCGCGGGCCAGGATGCATAAACACCCAACAGTGGGGGAACATTAGGCGTGCCCATCTCTCCCTCACAGTTTTTTTTTATTTTTAGGAGAATATGCTGTTTTGCTACAAGAAAAAAAACAAACCGCATACCATGTACCGCACAACCACGTGACATAATCAAAAGAGCTATCGAGCAAAGATTCAGCCAACTGCAAAGAAGTATGAGATTCCCAGATCTTCTCTTCAACGATACTTAAAGTTAGAACGACCTTTGAAAAACACAGACGACAAATATATAACGAGGCAGGTATTCAGTAATGATAAAGAAAAAGCACTCAGTGAATATTTAATTAGATGTTCCCAATTACATTATGGCTTTACTAAACTAAAATATAAAAAGTGTGCATACGAATATGCAGTTGCTAATGGAAAAGTTATTCCTGAAAATTGCAAGTAACATAAATTTTCATTAAAAGACTGGATCAGGGGCTTCATGATTCAAAACAAAAATTTACCTTTGCGGACTCTTGACATCTGCTGAAAGAAGCACCTTGATTTCCCTTTGTTGCACGTTTAACGCTATTGGAAATTTTATACCGCCAATTTACCTATTCCCTCGAGTGAATTTTAGGCCGTATATGCTAAGTGGTGCACTGGTTGGATCCGATAGTGGGTGGATGAGTGCACAAAATTTCGTTTTATACCTGAAACATTTCATTAAATATGTTAAGCCGTCAAAGACTTCACCTGTAGCCATTGTACTTAATAATCATGAAAGCCACATATCAATAGAAGCATTAGACTTGTGTAAAGAAAACGGCATGGTGATGCTTAACCTTTTCGCCACACTGTAGCCACAAGCTACAGCTTTTAGACTTAACAGTGTTTGGACCGGTAAGGTTAGGTTAGGTTAGGTTTTATGTGAGTGGGGCGTGGTCGCCCCTCCACCGCGACCCTTAGTAGGTCTATTGTGGCTCACCCCTAGAGGGACCGGTAAAGAGATTGCGTTAACAGATTGGCTTTCTATGAATCCAACAATAACTTGCACTATCCATGAGCGAAATTATTAGCACTGGCCATACCTCAAGCTGTTACTCCCAAAAATATTTAACACGGATTCGAGAAAAGTGGTATTTGGCCCTTTAACTCCGAAGTTTTTACAGACGCTGATTTTTTAAGTTTCTATGTCACAGACAGACCCATGATGATAGAACAAGAGGAAGACGTTGTCGCGAATTCAGTCCAAGAACAATCAGCGACTAGTGCTACTGATTCACATTTTTACGTAACTGGTAGTGAAGTAAATACGCTTTATACTTCTGCATCTGCCTTATTGGAACCAGTTTAGGAACGGCAAACTAATACACCAGCCAATGAACCCTTGACTCCCGAAACTGTGAGACCATATCCTAAAGCACAGCCAAGAAAAAATGTTAAGACTAAAAGGAAGAAAGCGAAATCTAGGATTATGACAGATACACCAGAAAAACTTTTAATAGAGCAGCAAGCAGCTGCGAAAAACGTAAATTACCAGTGAAAAAAATGTTACTATTATCAAATAGTGCCCACGGGTCCCTCTGGTAGGGAGACTTTGGCACTATTGCAAGGTCTTAAAAAAGTTAAATTTTTTGAAAAAATTCGAAGAATATAATTTTTAACATAATGCCTGAAGCTGAAGATAAGTCACCTTTAATCAGTAGTAAAAACAAATTACGGCTAGGTTGGACTGAATTTATTGTGCAGGAAATTTACTAAAAAGTGCCCACGGATCCCCACTATCCCCTAATGCTTTAAAACACTTACATTAATAGAGGCTTTAGAAAACATTTTAGAGCAAATGGGACACACAAGGCTAGTAGATGATCCAGCAACTGTGGTTGAAGTAGCATTTTTAAAGGTTTCTATGGAACAGAATTTTACAGATTTTTGTTTTTTCACTGAAGAATTTGGCTCAAAAATTTTATCACTAAAACGTAAATTATCTTTCTGGCTATAACTTGCTAACCGATCTACAGATATTTTAAATGAAGGGGGCCCAAAACGAAAGGTTTATTGTAAATATCTTAAAATATATAATAGAATCACAATAAAATATTATTGGACGAGGTTAAAATTATAAACGTCAAAAATAGCTTACACAGTTAATAAAATATCAATTTTCCACCAAACAAACAACAATAATTAATTAATTTATATTTAAATATAAATTTATTAAATTATTTATATAAAAATACATACTAATAGCTTCTTGTTTATTTATATTGCCTATTGCCTTTTTTCTTATAGTTAAATTCTCTGTCTGTTTAAGAGAATCTAATCCTAGTGCTTTTCTTCATAGACCGGTCTTTCAGTCAGTGGGTTTTTAATACTGTTCCGTATATGTGTGTGAGTGTCACTGACTTGAACTAAACAATTAAAAGCGGAACGCGTCTAAATTCAATAGTTTTATGGTTAGATACCGGTCAGATACTAAATCGCGCCTTATGAAATTTTTTTCCATCCCTTCAGTTAAACATCTAGTTATTTTAGGTATGAATTTATTAAAGAATTTCCAGATTAGAGCTAAGTTTTTAAATTTTACCTTAAATGTGGATTCACTTTTTTTAGCAGTAATTAATACTATAAAATATGTCTCTCATTTGTCAGACAATGAGAAGAAATTACTTGATACAGTCATAAGAACGTTTAAACTAATTATTCCGGAAGATAGGATAGGTAGAACACATTTATTAGAACATTTTATTGATACTGTTAATAGTCTGCGATTTAAACAACGTTAATACTCATTACCCCAGGATATGCAAGTAATTTTAGAATAAGAAGTTCAAAATTTGCCTAAGTTAGGAATTATACAAAAAAGTAAATCTTCATATTGCAGTCCTATTTGGTTAGTACCTAAATAAATACTCGTTGCACAAAGGGCACTTTTTAAAAAGACTATTAATTACGACAAATACACGAGTTACTAAATAATAAGAACTAAAAAACTTAAATCTATCTATAACTATTTATAATAAAATTATTTTATTATTAGCACAAAAATATGCAATAGTGCAGCATTGCAATATTGCACTTTAACCGCGCGTTGACCGGAAGGAATTTGTGGAATTTCCGATACCGGAACAAAGGTTTATTGAACTGTATGTAACTTGCCCATCCTTTGAGGAAGTTTTGTACGGGACAAACAAAACTGAAGATTTTGGTCCTCCCTCTGTCTCGGTAATAGTAGTCCTGGGTTGTTCTTTAGGTTCTGTACATTTGTAGGGTATTTTTATTATTAGTTGTTTTATCGGATTTGTGCTTGATGTTTCTTTTGTGAATTGTTTTGTTTTCGGTATTTATGGTTATACGATTATTGGTTTTAACGACTCTTCCGGTAAATCTTGGGAGTTATTTGTTTCTTTTTGCAGTTCTCCTTGTGTAGATTTTTGTACAAGGTTTGTAAGTGATTGGAATGTCCCTATTTAAGTTCTTCTTTTCTATTGCTCGCTCTTTAGTTTCCTGAATTTTCTTATTTATTTGCTTGTACATTTCTTTTGTTTGCTCTTTGTGGTTTGATGTGTAATTGTTTAAGAGAGTTTTTTAATATTAATGTCCAGAGGATTCTGTGCTTCTAGGTGTTCTGTTAATACATCAATTGGTTTTTGTTGAGTTGCTGAGTGAATCGTGTTGCTATACCCCAGGATAGCGTACAGCATATGTTCTTTAATACTGGATGATTTTCTCCTTTCTCTTAGGATTCTAAGATTTTCTAATAAAGTAAAGTGTAAGCATTCAATCATCCCATTTGACTGAGGGTTATCAGGGGTAGTGGATAAAGATTTTGTGTGTATCTACAAATTCTTGCATAAGACCATTTTTGAATTCGGTTCCATTGTCTGTGACGATTATATGTGGGATTCCATGGTGAGTAATAAAGATCAAAAGTGCGTTGAGGACGTTGATTGCGTTAGATCCCTCGATAGCGTAAGCTTGTCCATATTTCGAGAATGCGTCTATTATGGTAAGAAACTTTTGACCATTTGCTTGAAAGGTATCCAGATGAACAATTTCCATTGGTTTCGTCGGAGTTGGTGTAATCAGAAACTTGGGCTTAGGTGGACGCCTGTCGTACCTATTTATATGACAAGTGTCGCACAAGTTTATGACTTCTTCGATATCTTTTCTGAGGGTTGGCCAATAATAATGTTTGCGAATTTCCACTTCGGTTTCGTTAATCTCCCTGTGATTAGTTTTTCCGTTATGATAGTCCAAAATAATTTTCCTTTGTCTTTCAGGACAGTTTATATCTTCCAGTTTGTAGTTGCATTTAACAAGATTGTAGGCAGTGTTTTTGAATGTCTTTCGAACGATGTTGCACAGGTAAGGATATAAGTCGTTATCTTCGAAATAAAGGGCGTATTTCTTCTTTGGGTCCAAATAATCTTTGAATAGGGAAAATATGTTATTTTCAAGGTTATCCTTGCCTAGTTGGATATGAAGTCTTCTTTTGTTGACGAAGGCTTGTTCCGTGACTGGAGATGCTGGGTTGTAGTTGACAAGGGTTAAAATTACTTGTATTGTTGAAATAATTGAGAGGCTTTTCACTAATAGCTATGCCTAATATGGGGTCTTCAGTAGATATGTGCCTTGTTACGTCGCTAGTGATGTCTTGGGATATTCGTTTTTTGTCTTCTTTTAAGAGTTCGTCGATTATTTCGAGCTCTTGTGGATTTAAGTCAGTTACTGGATTATTTGTAATTGTCTCCAATGGGTTATGCGTAGATGATGGATGGTTATATAATGATGCGTTGTCAGTATCTTCTAATTCTAGCTTTTCGTTAAAATCTTTAATGTACTTTTCTAGTTCTTCTGTATTAATTTCAATTCTTGAGAGGGCGTCGGCATTTGTATTAGCTTTTCCCTTTTTATAAACAACCTCATAGTCGAATTCTTCGAGTTTCAGTCTCCATCGTACAAGTTTGGAGTTTGGATCTTTAAGGGAAAATAGCCATTGAAGCGGTCTGTGATCGAAAAGGATTTTGAATTTTCTTCCAAAGAGGTATGGCCTAAAGTACTTAGTGGCCCAAACTATGGCTAACATCTCCTTTTCGATGGTTGAATATCGGAGTTCTGTTTCGTTTAAAGTTCTTGACGCATATGCAATTGGCTTGCCGCTTTCAATTGGGCCTTGGGATAGGATTGCTCCTATGGCGAAGTTGCTTGCATCGGTTGTAAGGTTTAATGGTTTCTTGAAATCAGAATATTGTAAAAGTGGTTCATTTGTTAGTAAATTCTCACAAGTTTTTATACAGTTCAGGAACTCTGGGGTATGTTCTATTAGAGCATCTTTCTTGGGACACAACGTAAGAGGCTTCGTTATTTTGGCAAAGTCTTTGATGAATTTTCTGTAATAACCCAGGAGTCCTAGGAAGCTTTTAATTTCTTTTGTTGTTTTCGGAATCGGATAATCTAAGATGGCTTTGACTTTGCTTGGATTTGGTTTTATTCCCTCTGGCGTCACAATGTGTCCTAGGAAGCTCACTTCTTTTCTGAGAAATTCGCATTTGTCCATTTGGATTTTGAAGCCAGATTATCGAAGTCTTTGGAATATTTTTGAAAGATTTACAAGATGTTCTTGTAATGAGGTCGAATAGATGATGATATCGTCCATATATACAAGGCAAATTTCTCCTTGTAGCCCTTTTAAGATGTTATCCATCACACGTTGAAAGGTGGTGGGAGCGTTCTTTAGGCCAAATTGCATTCTAACGTATTCGTAATGCCCATTTTTTACGTTAAATGCGGTCTTTTGGATCTCTTCTTCCGCCATTTCTATCTGGTGGAATCCGCTGGCAAGATCTAGTGTAGAGAAGTATTGGCAGCGTCCCAATTTATCATGGATGTCGGTAATATTTGGAATTCGATACCGGTCATCTATGGTTTTCTCATTCACCTTCCTATAATCAACCACAATTCTCTACTTTGTTTTTCCGGAGGCGTCTGGTTTCTTAGAAACGACCCATATCGAAGATGACCATGGTGACTGGCTGGGTCGAATAACTCCCTGGTTTAGCATTGATGAGATTTGCTTTTGACCTCTTTCTTATGTATTGGGGGATAACTGTATGATCTTGTAAAAACTGGAATTTTATCTTTGGTCCTGATGTGGTGTTTAATCTGGTTGGTAAAAGTTAGATGAGATTCTGGATGATGGAAAATATCTGAATTGAGATGGTCTGTTCTTATGAAGGGATCGATTTCGAATGGTATATGTTCATGCATTCGAGATGTAACGTCGGAGGTATAGAGATCATAATCTCGCAGATCAATTTTATTACTCGTTATTGGTTCTGTTAGAGCTAGCTGTACTGTCTCGTCTGTAGGGTTGATTATTTCGGTCCAAGCTAGTTTATTGTAGGCATTTGTCAGCGACTCACGAATGAAGTATCTCTTGTCTAGGTAATAATATAGTTCCTTGTTCTTCGCTAATTGGTATTCTTACTTAGGTAATGGTTTGTGGTTCTAACTTCATTGTGTAGAATTGAGAACTCTGTGTTTCATAGTATTGGATAGGAAGAGTAACATTTTCGGTTACTAACTTTGATTTAGGAAAGTTAACTTTGGCTTTAAGATATTTAAGATTATCAAGGCCTATTAGACCATCAAATGTCTTGTGGAATTTGAATAGGTAAAATTTGAAAGTTTTGTCTGAGTTAAACTCAGGAAAAATGGGAATTTCTGCACAGTATTCTTGTGAGTGAATTTGGAAGATTGACGTAACTACAAAGGGTTCGTGTTTGATGAAATTTTTGTAGAATTTAGAGGCGACATTGGGGTTCAGAAAGGATTTCGTGGCTCCAGTGTCGATAAGAAGTTTTAATGAAGGTTTGGATATTTTGATATACGGAAGCTCTTTTTTATCTTCGTAGGAATGTAGTTCGACTATGTTTCTTTGATTGCCATTGGGTCGTTTGAAAAATTTACAGCTTCTTTTTCGAGGTTTTAATCGGTGGACTCTGCTAATTTGGGCGGTGAATTCTGGCAATTCTGGGTAAGAATTGGTGTAATATTCATCCCCATGGTATGTTTCTGAGTAGTAGGTATTAGGTTCTTCTGTTTGTTCGATATTGAATAGTTCTTCTACGGCAAACTTTGGGGTTGAAGGTGCGTACTGAGTTGGCCGGGTGATTGGATGAGCTCTATTTTGCGAGGTAGCTTTAGTGCTAATGCTCATTGGCGTTGGCTTGTAGGCTTGGGGTGGATTTGCCCTATTGAACAGTTGATTTGTTGGAAGCTGTGGCCTGGCAAATGGATTGGTTTGGTTTTGCATCATTGGTTGTCTATGTCCAATTTGCTGGGGTTGTTGGTTCCATTGGGGCCTCTGTTGCCATTGTGAACGAAAGTTGGCGAATTGGTTTTGTCCCACTGGTCTTGGTAAGTACGTCTGATTCTGAGGTGAAGCGATCAGAGGTTTATTTTTCGGCGTTGATTGAGTGTCGAATCCCCTTTGAAGAATAGCTTTTTACTCATTTTTATGACTTCATTTTCTACGTGCAACTCGATGTAGTTTGATATGGTATTTAACAGTTCCATAACTATTTCGTGAAAGTGTTAAGGGATTTCGGTTGGTCCTTGACGTAGGTTAAAGAGGTCTCTGGTTAGCGAGTTTTCGTTCCTTTGGTCCGCAAAATGTTGGATTAAGGTATTCTTGATCTCTGTCCAATCTTTACATCCAAAAACTGATATAACTTCTTTGGCTCTTCCTTTCAATTTGCTAAGAAGTCCTTAGATCAGCATTTGGTTTAGGAAGCAATCTTGGGTTTCTCGGTCCCAGTAGTAGTTTAAGAGCATGGTTGCTGCATCGATAAAGAAGTGAATTTCATTTGGATTTCCGTTGAATTCAGGAATGATATTAAGGTCTTTTACGTCGAAGGTATTATGATGTTGGGTAGAGGTAGTGAACTTTGTGGGGTTAAAATTAAGGTTGGTTGTTTAAGGATTTTTCGTTTAGGAGGAGTATTAAACATATGAATATCTTACAGAAAAAGTATGATGTATACAAGCATGTCCTAATCTTTTTTTCTTCTTACCGTCTACTTCTTTCTTCTTAAACGTCTACTTCTTTCTTTTTAACGTCTACTTCTTTATTTTTAACGTTTACTTCTTTTTTCTTAGCGTCTCCTTTTTTCTTCTTAACTTTAAATGGGTGAACTTACGACGATTTTCCAGGGATGTGGTAGCTTTGCTAGTAGACGAACATTTAACAACGACGAGGATCTTTAAAGACTCTTCTAGTAGCCTAGTGACTGCGCCAAATAAATACTTGTTGCACAAAGGGTACTTTTTAAAAAGGCTCTTTATAAATTACGACAAATACACGAGTTACTAAATAATTAGAACTAAAAAACTTAAATCTATCTATAACTATTTATAATAAAATTATTTTATTATCAGCACAAAAATATGCAATAGTGCAGAATTTCAATATTGCACTTTAACCGCGCGTTGACCGGCAGGAATTTGTGGAATTTCCGATACCGGAACAAAGGTTTATTGAACTGTAACTACATAAAAGTGTTTTGATGGCAGGAAACTTAAAAGTTTAACTTTAAATAGGGATGCTTACCCCTTGCCTCACATTGAGATTGTTTTAAGGCAACTTATGGATACTCGATTTATTTCTAGTATTGATTTGAGACATGCATTTTATCAGATTCCTTTAAAAAAATCATCTCATCCAAAGACTGCTTTTGCTGTCAGAGGACTTGGTTTGTTTGAGTATGTTGCAACACCATTTGGATTAGTCTGCTTCGGCTTCAATGTGTCGATTAATGGATTTAGTTATTGGTCTATTTTTGGAACCTTTGGTTTTTACTATTTGGATGATATAATTATTTGTACTGCGACACATTAAAATTTTATATAAAGTTTTTAAAAAATTACGAGACTCTAATTTAACTGTGAATCATGAGAAATGTCAATTTTGCCGCCCTTTATGAAAATATCTTGGTTATGTTTTAGGTTAAAATGCATTACGTACAGATCTTAATAAAATCGTTAAATTTGTGAGTACCCAGTACCGAAAACATCTTCTTAAGTTCGTAGATTTTTAGGAATGGTATTGTACTATAGGAGATTTCTCAACTTTGTCCGCTTTCATATCAGATCTTTTGCATGATCGCAAAAAATATCAACCTATAACTTGGACGACAAAAGCTATTCAAGCTTTTAAACGTATCAAAGTCGCATAAACAACAACACCAATTCTTACTAGTCCAGATTTCAGTAAGGATTTTTTTTATGTATGTGATGCTAGTGACGTAAGAGTAGGAAGTGTACTCTTTCAACTGGAAGATGGTTTAAAACACCCTTTAGCCTATAGGAGTAAGAAAGTTGGTACAAGGTACAAAGGAACTATAGCACTACTGAGCGTGAATTGCTCGCAGTTTTGTTAGGTATTGACCATTTTTGATATTACTTGACTGGAAGAAAGTTTACGGTAATTACAGATCACTCTTCGTTTATTTGGATTTATAACATGAAAAAATCTTTACCTCGCCTTGCATGCTAAATCCTCCAGTTATCTCAATATGACTTCTCTATTGTTCATCGCAAAGCCACAGGCATCGTGGTAGCTGATGCTTTGTCGCGTATTTCTGGAGGTATTATTTTACATATTTCTTTGTTAAAACCTGATAGTTGGTATATTAATATGATTAGTAAAGTTCAGACTTCACCTGAAAAGTTTCCAAACTTTAAAGTTGAAAATAATATTTTGTATAAGCATATATTTAATAAATTTGAGTCTTTTAGTAATGTTAGCAATTGGAAATTAGTGGTACCGAAGAAAAATAGAGAAGCTATTTTAAAATAATTTCATGATTAACTTACTTCAGCTTACTTTGGTATTTAAAAGATATTAGAAAGAATTTGTGAATTGTACTATTGGCTCAAGATGAGACAAACAGTTTATCGCTATATTCAACGTTGTAAAGTTTACGCTGCCTGCAGACCTACAAATTTAGCTTAAGCGGATCTAATGGTACAATATCGCAATATTTTTTTACTTTTTCAGTTGATACCTTGTGATTTTATAGAACCGTATTGACGTTCTCATAATCAGCATAAAATTTTCTTAAAGTTTTTCGACCAGATCTATTACAAAGTTAAAATATAAATGAGAGAAAATTATTAATGCAGTCCAATTAGACTTTGTTAACAATAATTATTAAGCTACGATTTTTAAAAATTACTATAAATATAAAGTGAAAATAAATTATTACAAAAATAAAATATTACTATTATACTGACCCACTAACAAATGTTTCTAAGAAATCATTTTCAAGAGAAGGGGTACATATTTCTTTTGGTAAAATGGGTTTTGGCATGGTTTCTTTACTTTTGGCCTTTGATTTTTTATTGTGAAAAAAATTGTCTGAACTATCTTCGTCATAATCAGTATAAAATTTTTTCCTAGTTTTTCGACCAGATCTATTACAAAGTTGAAATATAAATGAGAGAAAATTGTTAAATGCAGTCCAATTTGACTATGTTAACAATAATTAATAAGCTACGATTTTTAAACATAAACATTTATTTAAAGTAAAAATAAATTATCACAAAAATAAAATAATATTTTTGTACTGACCTACTAACATATGTTTCTTCAAACTTATTTTTCATGTCAAGAAAAGGGGTACATGTTATTTTTGGTAAAATTAGTTTTGGAATGGTTACTTTACTTTTGGACTTTGATTTTTTATAGAGAAAAAAGTTATCTGAGCTATCTGGAACAGGTGAAGAAACTACTCGCAACCATTCCTCCATCCACTAATGCCAAGCCGGTAACTAAAAGGCAGCGATCCGATGAGGACGGCGATCGGCTGGTGAAGACGCCTAATCAAGGGCCCTTACCGAAGTCACGTCCCAACAGTGCTGTCGTCCAGGGCCACCTTATAAGGGCCAATGTTAACAGGAGCCATTCTAAAGGCAATATCTTACAGGAGAACTGGAGACTAGTCGAGAATGCTCTGCAATGTGGTCATGCGGATTTTATAAAAAAATCCCAGGACCTCCCCCACAATTTACCGACACAGGCTGGTTCCAGGGCCGCCTCAAACTACTTTACTGTACAAACATGAAGTCAGCAAACTTCCTGGAAAGTAAAATAAAAAAACTTGGCGAAATCTGGCCAGGTGCAAGGTTGTAAGCCGTCACGAAGGAAGATATGCCACACAGACCAAGATTCAGGTCCTGGATACCCGAAGAAACATCTGAGCCAGATCGGATTCTGGAGTTAATCAGGTTGAGTAACCCTGACCTACCTACCCACAACTGGCAAGTAGCCAAGGTGGGAAAGCCCAGTAAGGGCAAGAGGCAGGCAGTTATCATCCACAACAGCGAGTCACTACCTCGTCTAGCCGAGAAAAAAGAACTCGTCCACTTGGGTTTTATAGCCGTAAACTTGCAGGTTTATAGCACGCACGCCAAAGCAATGGCCACGACCGTGGCCCTGACGGAGGCAACGTGTGACAAGAACCTGCTCGTAGACGATACCAGAAGTATCGTCTCGGAGACAACACAGTTGTTAAACCAGCTCTCTGCAGCCGACGAAGAACAGCTGCTCCAATCAGGGGAGAAGGACCTTGGGCTCAGCAGCGGAAATAAGAGCTCTCCAAATAAACCTCCACCATAGTAAAGCAACATCAGCTGCGCTGCTCCTCCGCCTGTCAAAAACTGCGGAGGAGATCATTTTCGTCCAAAAACCGTGGGTCGTAGAGCCACGAATTTGCGGACTTAAAATGGATGGCTACCAGACCATCTACCTACAAGGTAAGGAAACACGTAGGGTTTGCATTCTTATAATTAAGCAATTCAACCCATTTATCTTACCTCATTTCTGCAACAGAGACAACGTCCGCATAGCGGTACAACTCAACGCACGGACCGTCTAGCTAATATAATCATACATGCCGTGTGAGGCTGACGAACCACCTCTAAATCGCTTACGGGCAGTTATTTAAGTGGCAGAGAATAGACAAGTCCCCGTCATAGTCGGAGCTGACGTTAATGCACACCATACAATGTGGGGCAGCACTGACACCAACGAAAGAGGTGAGTTACTTTTAGAATTTATTGTAGCTCACAACCTTTATATATGTAATAAAGGCAATAAACCCACGTTTATCACGTCGGTTATGCGAGAAGTTCTGGATTTAACCATGGTCAACGAACAAGCATCTGACTTGGTAAAATCGTGGAGAATCTTACAAGATCACTCCTTGTCGAGTCATCAATACCTTGAATTTGACATAGAGGCATCTAAGCCAAGGGTTATACCTTTACTAAATAAGTGGGGACTGGAAACAGTACAAATCCCATCTTTCCCCTTTCAGAAATTGGAAGACAAACTATTAATCTTTTAAAGTGAGCTAGGTATCCGGGCCTGACCCTGGACCAAAAGCTGCTGTGAAGGGATAATATGGAGAAAAGGGTAAGGAAAGCCACTGTGGCGACCAATACCTGCAGAAGGGCTATCGGCAGACAATGGGAACTACAACCCCATGTTAGTCATTGGCTCTATATTACTGTCATAAGACCAATTCTAATGTATGGATCGTTAGTTGGTGGCCAGCCCTAGAGAAGGGAGTCAACCATACAAAGGTAGGAAAAGTCCAGAGATTGGCATGTCTGCTGATCACAAGATGTCTACGTGCCACCCCAACAAAAGCCTTTGAAACGATTCTACATCTACTACCAGTAGATCTGTTTGGGAAAAAATGCGTAACTAGTGTGGCTCTCAGATTTAATGCTGTAACCCCATGGATCAAAACGCACTTTGGTCACTCTAGAATCATAAAAAAATACGACCTGTGCACAAAAAACACTGATTGCACTAAACCTACCCCTATGTTCAAAGGCGACCTATCACTGGAAATTCCATCCAGAGAATCTAGTAAATCCTCAAGGCGCAGTATTTTATACGGATGGCTTCAAACTAGAGGGAAGAGTAGGTTGCGGTATCTTTTCTGAGCAGCCAGACTGCTATTAAATAACTGAACTTGGTCTACTTGACCTCTAGGCAGCGGTGCAATGCCGTGCCGCCCTGTTAAGCTGGGAACCAAGTTTAAAATTCACATTGTCTGGGTACCTGGACACAGGGACATACCAGGCAACTGTAAGGCTGACGAGCTAGCAAGAAAGGGGACCACCCTCAAAGCTGTATCTGTCTCATCTCAGCAAGGATTACCGATTGCAAATTTCCGGCTCCTCCTGCACACCAAATTAGTTCGAAAAGCCAACTTCAAGTGGCAAAATGAACACACATGCACATCATTGAAACAGATCTGGCCTAAACTAGATCTACGTCGAACTAATGATGTTTTAACTCTATCCAGGGAGTTCATTGGAAATGCGATCGCGGCCATAACAGGACACTGGGCAGGTAAAACCTTTGCACAGCGCATAGGAATCGCAGAGCTACGACACGACTTCAGTAGAAACTGTCACGATGAGAAAGAGAAGGAAACAAAAGTACATCTTCTCTGCCACTGCCCTGCTCTATGCAGAAAACGGCTTTTTATACTACCGCAACCGAACTTCGATGACTTATCTGATCTCAACTCAGTTAGCATCAAAGACTTTTTACACTTTTTATTATGAGTTCCAACTGGTTCTCACGGTAGAGGGGGAACGCACCACCGTCCTTCACGGTATCACAACGGGCCAAAAGGCCTAAGTGGGTTCCTTTGAACCGCCGTTTTAACCTAACCTAACCTAACCTATCTGAGCTGTCTAAACTTTCTTCATTATAATCGGTATAAAAATTTTTTTTAGTTTTTTAACCAGATCTATTACAAAGTTACAATATAAACAACGTTTAACAAATCCATTATTTTTATTTTATCCATGGTACCTACAAGAGTCAGTTTTTAATTATCTTTAAAAATTCTCCTCTGCAACAGAAAACCAGTACACAACTGCCACAACCTACTCCTGGTTAGATGACTAATAATCCTGGCTTCCCTGGCTTCCCACCAAATCAAGAACAAAAAACAGTTACAGTAATCTGCATTACACATTCCAATAATACGGTTAAAAAGTAGCCTTTATAATTATAATACATGGAGCCACTATTAGGAGGCATTTTAGTTCGTATGTGCTTTCCATCTATGGCGCCGATGCAATTAGGAAAGCATAGTTTTCAAATCCTTCCGCTATCCGTATTCAATATTCTGTAGAAAATAACGGTATATAAAATTTAGACAGACAAGACCATATTGTTTCACAAATTTCTTTTACAATCACACTAGCAGTAGACTTTCCAACTCAAAAGTTATAGTGCAGTTCAGCACAGGAACAACCTGTAGCCAGATACCTACAAAAAAAATCCAACTTGCACTTTGGAAATTTGTAAAATTTGAAATTAAACTGCATAATAGAACAGTTGTACGAACTATAACATGGTACTATTTATTTTCAGGACAGCTCATTAAAAAAAATGAAAGAACATCCGCGATACCTTCTCCAGGCAAATACAAGGCAAAAAAAAACTCGGTAGATGGTGCCCGCAAAAAAATCCTTACATGTATTATCAACAATTAACGTTTCTGATGGATACAGTCACACCCCAAACCACCAGGAACTCCTAAGAAGAGACAAGTACTGAAACAGAACCGGTCGAATAACTAAATCTTACTACCGCTGGATCTTTCACCGCAGTCAGAATTGGCAAGAAAAGGCAACATCAAATTAAAGAAAACTTTTTAAATACGTTGGACAAATATAAAAAAAACCAACACTGAAAGTGTTGAAGATGATAACAGGTATTTTGTGTAATCGTTATTACCATTCCTTGCAGCACTGCCACGAACGGCGAATTTAAATTACAGACTTGAAATAATGCAAGTTTTTAACAAATATGGTAATTGTGAAGTTCAACAGCAATCAACTTTAAGATTCCCCTTTAAACTGAGTCCACTACATCAGATCAGAAAAGTCCACGCCAATTTCATCCTCTACAGTCAACGCCGTCTAGCCACCCACTACCTTATTCATAACAACATACACAACTCTGCCAATACCCACAAGCTGCAAGAGACCCATTTCAATATTCCCAACAAAATATCAGCCAACAACTACCAACATACCCAAATCTACATGCCCAACAGCGTAATCAAGAAGTCAAATATTCTATCCAAACACAGCTTGAACGAAAAGAAGCTTAAGTGTCTACTCTAAAATAAAATTAAGCACTGGATTTCGAACTGCCTACGCCTTCTCTAGCAGGATCCTACTTTTTAAATGTCACAGAGGAAGAATCACTGTTCTTATATAATTCAGCTTTTTTGCGAGTTGTTATTATGGTGATGCAAAATAAATCCATAGAGTTATAATTAAGTTTTCTTCTGGTGGAATGCAAGATCTCAATCTAGTGTTCCTCTTTGTTATTGCTGCTTTTTATAATCATAAGTAATACTTCAAAAGAACGTTAAGGCATCCAAGCAAAATTAAAAAAAAAATTATCTTCGCTTATTTCCTTGAATACAGTATAAAAATGACCTCTTTTTAATCTAACGTCAAGTATTGGATGTATCCACATGCTTCGTTTTTTTATCTTTTTCTTTATCCATTGCAAATACAAAAGGGATATCATTGCAGCAACCTCTTCCTGTGTATGTGCACTTGCTTGCATCATCAGTCGAACTGGCCGAGTAAGAAACCGCCTCGGGCAAAACCGCTAAGTGTGTCTTTACCCTTAGGGAAAGCATAATAAAAGACATTGATCCAAAAGCGTCCAGAGAGGTATTGATTTTTTGAAAACTCGCCTTCCTTCTAAAAACAATTTGGATTAATATAAAAAAAGGCAGCAGTCGCGAAAAAGTTAGTTTAGTTTTGAAGTCAAGTATTTGAAGTAATTATAAGTTATACAATTGTACATTTATAAATGATTTGTAAAAAAAAATTTATTGTGTTGAAATATTAGAATAAAAGTTATTTAGTTATTGTACTGAGAGTTTAGAATTACCGAACCCAAGGAGTAAATATCGTAACAATATTTATTACATTATTCCAAGATTTTTAAATTTTTTGTCAAATTCTTGCTGGGACAAACATTTACAGTTTCAAACGCCCAATAAATTTCCAGGCTTTTTCCAAAGTGTGCACTAGATATAAACAAAAATTTCATAAAGTAAAATATTTACGCGAAAATGAAATATAGCGAAATTTGTTTATATTATTTGGCTATTATTTAATTCCATTTCAATGGAAAATACATTGCTCGTTTTCATTTTCATTAATCAATCCGTTAGTGCTGATTGGTAATATACCATAAAAAAGTTGTTGAAAAAGCTGACAAAATAATTGATGACTGGCCGACATTCGCCAACAATGATTAATAGGAAAGATTTAAAATGTGTTAAAATAGAGATTGACAATAATGAAAACATCTCGTCTAGAAATATTATGACAAATGTAATGGGATTAGTTTTTAACTGCATATATTAAATTTGATTTTTTAATAGTTACTATCATGTTAGGATTTTTAAAAGTTATTAGGATTCCCTTGTAGATCGTTAGGTTATTTAAAATAATTTTTAATATTTAATGAATAGTATTTTCTTTATTTATCTATAAATAACGGGAAGTACTTTTTTGCCACTACTATACAAAGCGTAAATAAGGCAGTAATAAAAGTAAGTTTAGAGTATTATTTTCATATTAAAATTTTGCTCTTTAAAATCCATATGCTTTATAACAACAGTCCTCTAAATATCCCTTTCAAAGCAGTGCTTTACAAGCTAATGTTTACAAGATTCTCTAGCCACATTCATCCTAACACCATTATTATATCTTAAGTTTTAAACATAAGATATATTACACATTATGGAAATAATCCAAGGATTTGCTATTCTGTGCTGGAAATTTTGGAGCATATAAGGTTTTGTAGTCGATAAATGAAAACAACATTTCATTACTTATTCCAATTACAAGATTAGAAAAATATAATTACCGATGGTATTTATTACAGTAATAAAGTTAACGGTCAAATTTTACTTGGGTATAAATAAATATGTTAGCTGCATCTTAAGATAAATAGTTTAAAAGATTATTTTATCAGCAAACTCCGTCAAAAACATGAAATATTAAAATTTACATGCAAAATTTGTTTCTTGGACTCGAAGGGCGATATATTTATTTAAAAAGTTCATATCGCCCTTATCCCCGCCTATTGATTCTATTTTAAATACCACAATTTTATAAAATGGAATGCATGTTAAATAAAAGTATATTACACACCTAGAGCAGTAAAGTAAGACAGAGTGTTGACAAAGGCGAAGCCGAAGTCATAATACATGGGTTCTGAGACATTTCTTATTTTAATGCCCGTGGTGTGTATACTATTTTTCTCCCTACTGTAGGCGGAAAGCGGCAACTTCGTATTGCGTAGAAAAAGTATTAACTCTCCGCGGCCCACACGATAGGTCTACCCTTTTTGCGACTATTTTCAGTAAAAAAAAAGAAATCTAGAACTAAACTATAAATCATAACTGGATCATTTGTTTACATTATCATAGGCTCCTTTTATGTCTAAAAATATTGCTTTTGTTGACTGTTGATTTGAAAAGGAGATGTTAATGTCTGTAATCAAATTTCCTAGATTTTCTATCGTTGAGTGATCTCTTCTGAATCCAAACTGGGTTTTTTAGAGAATATTATTGGATTCCAGCCAAAACTCTTGTCTTGCTTTGATCATTCTTCTAAATGTTTTTAATAAACATGATCCCAATGAGATGCACCTACATGATTCTGGTTTTAAAGGATCTTTTTTGGGTTTTAGTATAGATTCTTTTCCCAAATATGGTTACATAAATTTAATAGAATAACTTTACTAGTAAACGGTAAGTTACGAAGCATAACATAGTGAATTCTATTCATTCCTGGAGAAGTATTTTTATTATTTAAAGACTATTTTCTAACCCTATCATAAAAAATGTCTTACATAGAAAATTATCTGAGTCTGAATGTTCGATTACGATATTCTTTTCTGGAACCCAAGGGGGAGCTATCTTATTAAAAATCATTTCTACTCAATTATCTACTGATATATTATTTCTAGAAACATTATATATACTTTTTAATTTTGTAATTTCATACCACAAGTGTTTTATAGATGTACTTCTATTTAAATTACAACAAAATTTATACCAAGAAGTCCTTTTACTTTCCTGGATGATTGATTTTTTATAAGCCACTAATCTATTAATATTGATGTAAATATTTATATTTAAATTTTGTTTGAAAATCAAAAAGGCTTCTTTTTCTTGTTTGATTGCATTTTCATAATTTGAATTCCACCATAATTTACAAAATTTGGGATTAGCAATTGTTTTCTTTTCTGAAATAGATAAGTGATTGATTTCATTGAACTTGTTAATGATTTGATTGTAATTTACATTAGTTAAATTATTTTCAAAAGCAAATTTATCGAATAATTAATAAAACAATTGCCAATTTGCTTTATTCAGATTCCATTATTTATTTATTTATCTAATAGAAATCTACTGCTGTAAAAAGTAATAGTATTTTTTTACAGAATGGCAACACCGCCATAGCCGTCGTCGCGATCCAGTCTGAATAAATTATATCCTGAAAATTTAATTTTTGTTGCTTTTTTACTATGTTTCACTTAATAAAGCCACCTAAATATTATTATTAAACAAATATTTCCCTAAAAGACCTTTATTTGGGATAACCGATCTAGCATGCCATTGCAGTCTTTTAACTACAAACATTATTAGGTTAGGTTAGGTTAGACTGGAAGATATTTCAATCTTTGGTTTCCTGCTGAAAACACCGGCCCCAACTCCATCTGGGGTTTTTGAGCCGTCTGTGTACATTACGTATTCAGTCTCTGGGAAGAGGATTTGTCCCCTCATCCATTCGTCTCTCTTCGGAAAGAGGATTTTGAACGACTTTTCTACGTGTATTTTTGTGGCTAGCAGGTCAGGAACCATCCCGAGAATTTGGTGGATTTTTGTTTCACTCAGTATCCCGGAGTGATCCCCGAGTTGCTCTCCATTTATTTGCGTTTCCAAAGACAGAAATCTATAGGAAACTATCCTGGCCTTCCTCTCTAAGAGAATATCTAGGGGAGGGAGATGTAGGAGGTGTTCCATCGCTGCCGTTGGTGTGCTGGACATAGCTCCAGTTATGGCTAGGCATGCCAGCCGCTGAAGGCCAGCAAGCTTTACTCTAGCTGTCTGTTGTAACCCTTTGGTTCACCAGACTACTGAACCATACGTGACCATAGATATTATCATTGTTTGATAAATCCAGTAAATCTGTTTGCGGTTCATTCCCCAAGATTTGCCACATACTCTTCCGAGATTCCAGAGAGAAAATCTGGCTTTGTTTATTGTTTTTTCCAAGTGGGCGTTCCAGGTGAGTCTTTTATCCAGAACTACACCCAGTTATTTCACTTCCGTCGCAAATGGAATGCACTCTCCGTATAGGACAGGCTGCCAAAGCTTATCTAGCTTTTTCCTTTTTGCAAAAGGAATAATTACAGTTTTTCGGGGGTTTACAGACATCTGTTCCCTCTCGCATCATCTTTATACTGTGTTAAGGGCTTCTTGGAGGACGTTTGAGATCGTCGCCTCAAATTTACCTCTAACTATTATAACCAGATCATCCGCATAGCATTGAAAATCTACTCCCTGCATGGAAAGCTCGCTCAGCAGAGAGTCGACTAGAAGTGACCACATTAGGGGGGAAAGTACCCCGCCTTGTGGACACCCCTTCGCCGCCCTGAACCTAACCGACTCTCCATGCAGTGATAATATTATATATCTGTTTTCAATCATGTTTTTGATCCAGTTACAGATTTTACTGTCTATCCCTAATTGATGTATAGAGTGACTGTGGTAAGGCGTTATTAAACGCTCCTTCTATATCTAGAAAAGCTGCCAGCGCAATTTCCTTATGTTTAAGGGAATGGCCGATCTTTCCTACTAGATTGTTTAGAGCTAAATCCGTAGATTTGCCTGTTTGGTAGGCATATTGGTGGGGGTTTAAGGGATGTTCCCTAAGATAAACTGTGTACTAATAGTTATGTCTAGAACTTCTCCGCAAATTCTGTTCACGAAGGTTGGTTCCGAGCCTACGTTGTTTACTGCTAGCCCTTCACCTATTATATAATTATATAAGTACTCACCTCTTTCATTGATGTCGCTGCTGCCCCAATCCAAATGGTGGGAATTTGCGTCGCATCCAATGATCAGTTGCCTGTTGTTCCTCTTGCAGAAGGCGACTAGATCTCGCACTGCTGCTGGAGGAGGGTGTTCTTTTCGGTCTCCAGGGAAGTAAGCAGAGCAGACGACTACATCTACACTACTGTCTCCTCCTGAGATCGAAAGCTGTGCTGCAACCACATCAGGGGTGCAAAACTGTGTTAACATAAAATAGTTCATGTTTTTCCTGATGAGTATGCATGCTCTTGGCTTACCACCTAGAGTACACGCTATTAACTTACCGGAGCAGTTTCCTAGGCCGCTTATTCTGCCTGTATTGGAAGTCCAGGGTTCCTGGATTAGTGCCACATCGAGTTGCTCCTTGGTGAACCTTCTGCTGAGGACATATGAAGCCGCTCTAGCATGTTGAATGTTCGCCTGAAGAAATTGGATGTGGTTAGCCATTTCTACTTAAAGGTAGAGTGGGGAGGTTTACTTTCCTTCCCCGCATTGTTTCCTGGTGTAGGCCATTTTGTCGGCGCTTAACCATGAAGGGGTTTTTTCCCTTTTCCGGCTTTTTTGCTGGTTTTGGCCGGCTGTCGCCGCCGAGGTAGATTTACCTTCCTCTTTGGTTCTAATGGTTACCACCGAAGACTTTGGAATTTCCACCGATGTTGGTACTTTCTTGGCTTCCTTGGGCCGGAATTGCACCTGTCCAAAGCCAAAATATGGGCGGAAATTTAGCTGCTCCAAATCTTTAATGGATACCTCATCCATTGAGATCGTCCACATTTGACCAGGTCCTGCGTTTTCCCTGTGTAGAATGGTCCACTCCTGGGTATGCAGGGTACGGTTCATCTTCCGCAGACGGTTGGTTACCTGTTCTTCCGTCAGTCTGGGTAGTCCCTCATCGTCTGGGATGAAAGCCACACAGATGTGGGGTTTCGGTATGTCTTCCTTCTGAACCAACTTCAGCTGGGCGTTTTCCCAGGGTTAAAGGGAGCATATCACTTCCTTCATCCACTTGACCGTCTCAGCGTCCGTACAGGACAGAGGGAGGATTCCAGGTCGAATGGTCAGCTCTGAAATCGCACTTGTGGACCATCGTCCGGTAGTTTGTCTACAGTGTCCATAATGGATCGCTGTAGCAGCCGTAGCTGTTCGTTTGACAGCTGAGCATTTGGGTGTTCTGGGTGGATTATGCCCACCTTGATGCCCTGAGCTACAGCTGCAAAGGAGCGTTTTTGCCCTTCTGGGTCCTCCATAGTGCGTGGCTTTTTCGCCGCCGCTTCTGGAGTTCTACCATACGAGCGTATTCGCTTGCTGGTGAGAGCAGGGGGAGATTGATCCCCGCTCCTTTTCTCATCCCGCTCTTTTAGTATTTGATCTAAGGCGGTTTTGTAAGGTACCCCGCTCTTTATCAATCGGCTAAGACATTTTCTCGTCGCGCCGGCAAGTTTGACCTTCTTGTCCAGGTTTATGCTGGCCGTTTGCTTAGCATCGCCCCCTGTTTTCAGGTCCGTTTTTTTGGGAGTGGGGATTTTAAATGTACCCTCTCAGCTTCCTGTGAGATTTGGTTGCTAGGAGGGTCTGTAGTAGACACCTCCATTTGCATTTTTTTGTCTGCGAGAAGATTGCCTTCGTCGCAGATGGTTTCACGAGTAGCTAGAGAAAAAATGGTCGACTACGGCAGAGCTCTGCATTACCGTAGCAAGGCAAAAATACTACCGGGAGGTTGCCTGGTATCCCAGAGGCTCCGTTTGCGATATTTGTTTGGGGCAGGCACAGATATCATACATATAGTACGCCCCTTGGCACGGGTCGCATGACACCTTGAGCAAATCCTGATGATCTCGGTAAGCTTGGCTGACTTAAAACAAACCAACTGCACCTTTCTAGTTTGAATACAAGGAAGTGATCTCCCTTGTACTCAAAGGTAGTAATGATATAGCCGCTGCCCTATATCATGTCCTTAGTAGATCCGCGGGTGTTTATTCTTTAATATTAGACACCTTTCCTGTAAGCCAGGAAGTTCCCTATCAGCCATTGGGACGCGCCTTGTTGGGGTTAAGGACATCCCCGCAAACATTATTAATAATTGGGGATATATTTTTTTAATATTTCTAATATTTCATTATCTGTAAATAAAATTTTTTTTATACCATTTATAATTAAATCACACAATAGCAAATTTCGAATTATTTTAGTTGGATCATTTTGAAACCGGGAAGTCGAAGGGATGGGTTGACTATGAGGTAATTTATGGTAGTGGGAAGTATTCTTTCAAAAACGGGAATAGACTGAATTTTAGAATTGACTAATATATCTTTGTGTTCTTGAATAATGATATTAACTGTTATTGGACTTGCAGCTAGACGCTTACGTTTTGGTGATATTGAGTATTTAGAACTTTAAGTTCTTGTATTTGTAATTGTTGCGTAAGTCGATTTATTGATAGCCTCTGAATAACTTATATTTTCAGCAATCATTTGTTTTACGTTTTTTTGCAGTATGATTACCTGAACACAAAACACAGACGGGATTATTTTTTTCTGAGCATTTATCACGATCTTGCAGAACTTGCATCTAACCTTACACTTGCAATGCTTACTGATATGTCCATGACGTAGGCAATTTAGACATATATTTTTCTACGTCATAAATTATTCTTTTTATTATAACTTGATTTAAAATTGTTTGTCCTCTAAATGAAAATATAATAGTCCCTGTTAGAAATAATTTTGCTTAGATTTTTTGAACATTCTATTAACATTACTAAATGTTATAGCTGTGTCGAATTGACCCTCAATGATATTTTTATATATATATATATATATATATATATATATATATATATATATATATGATTGGACATGTAGACCTTTTCAGACTTGGAATTGAAAAATATCATTGAGGGTCAATTCGACACAGCTATAACATTTAGTAATGTTAATAGAATGTTCAAAAAATATGAGCAAAATTATTTCTAACAGGGACTATTATATTTTCATTTAGAGGACAAACAATTTTAAATCAAGTTATAATAAAAAGAATAATTTATGACGTAGAAAAATATATGTCTAAATTGCTTACGTCATGGACATATCAGTAAGCATTGCAAGTGTAAGGTTAGATGCAAGTTCTGCAAGATCATGATAAATGCTCAGAAAAAAATAATCCCGTCTGTGTTTTGTGTTCAGGTAATCATACTCAAAAAAACGTAAAACAAATGATTGCTGAAAATATAAGTTATTCAGAGGCTATATATATATATATATATATATATATATATATATATATATATATATATATATATATATATATATATATATATATATATATATATATATATAAATATGGGAAAAATGTATAACTGATTTTTTAAAAACCAGTTATACATTTTTCTCATCTATTGACGCTGTCAAAATTTTTTTATAGTCTACTATAATAATATTATAGTTCTCTATAAATTTTGCTTATATATATATATATATATATATATATATATATATATATCGTAGTTGTTTTTTTAATGATTTTGAATTAACCAATTTATCTGCACTATTAAATGAATTTAATTCCATTTTAACCTTGTTTTTGCCTATAACCACGATGTATATAATATTTTTCTGGATTTCAGGTTCAGATTTAAAAATTAATCTCGCTGTCCCAATTCTATGCATTTTTTCGATATTTCCTGTTTTATTTTCTAAGAGTACATAATCCACTATCTCCGAATGAATGGTAATTCTTTTCTTTATTAATTTCTCTATTAATTTGATTATTAGTACTTATCACTGTATTTTTTTTATTTATATACTGACTTTGAGGATTTAAATTATCTGATGCATTTTAAAATTCCTTAATGAATATTGTTTAGTATCCTATATTGATGTTGCTCCTATTTGGCGGAATATCTTAACTATCCATATCCATATTAAAATATAAATAACCTTATCTGGATAGTAAAAACTAGTTTTGATAAGAACACTCACAACAGACTTATCTGGGAGTAAGAACGAAGAAAACTGATAACACCGGAACAGACTGGGTTTAAAAAACATAAAAGTACAATAGACAACATCATTGACCTAAAAAGTGACATGCATGAGGCCTAAGCAAATAATCAAAAATGCATAGCTGTGTTCTTTTATATAAACAAGGCCTTTGACAACACCTGGAGACCAAATATAATAAAAACGTTGCAAAAATGGAACATCAATGTACATAATCCAAAATTTTCTAAAAAATAAAAGTTTTCAAGTTAGGATAAATGGTGCTATCTATAACCACAAAAAATAACAGCATGGATTGCCACAGAGATCAGTTATAAGCCTAAACCTATTTCTGATACCTATTACCACCATTACTATTACCTTACAGAAGCCGGTAAAAGTCAGACTATATGCGGATGACCTGGTAATGTATACAAAAAGTAAAAACCTAAAAACCATGCAATTACTACTACAAGCACACATAAATATTTTAGAATAATGGTCCAGAGATTCTGGTTTCTGTTTCTCTGTGGCTAATATAAAATGTGTTTTGTTTTCTAAAAAATAAGTAGAGCAAAAACCAATTCTGGAACTAAATGGCAGCGCTCTTCAATATGTATCTAAAATAAAATTTTTAGGAATGCTTTTTGACACACAATTAAACTGAGAAAAGCATATTAAAGAACTCGTTGTTAGATGTCAAAATAGATTAGCTCTGATCGAGAGACCTAACTCCTAATTTACAGACACCTCATTAAATTGAGTACGGGTCCATCGCCTTTGCCTGCACAAAAAAAGCACTTACTGAAATATTTAGATACCATAGCGAACAAAACATTACGTTTTATTTCTGGAGCATTCAGCGAACATTCCCCATCGAAAGCTTGCAAGTAGAACTAGGAGAGTCGTCACTTACTAAAAGAAGACAGTACCTAACCTTATCGTATGCCAGTGCTGTAATGCATAATCCGGAACACACAAAAGATAATAATACAGTTGCAAATAGATATTAAAATACTGACGAAATGCGGAAAAGAGTAGACTATACATTTTATCAGCGAGTCTCCTGATATCTAAATTAATTAGATATACAACTCCCCCCAATCCTACAGCCAAGTATTAATACACCACCACCATGGCTGATCAAACCCCCAGGCATTGATACAAGCTTAACCATCTTTAATAAAGCAGAAAAACCAGCCGCCAAAATACATAAGAATTTTTTCTTAAACTCTCTAAAATGATGCATCCAAAACCTTAAATGGAGTTAAGGCTGCTGTTATCACCACTTACAAGCCTCCATTAAAATTTAAATTACCCAGCAAATTTTTTATAAACACAGGAGAAATATATGCCATCTTACAAGCTTTGATCGAAATACAAATAGCAAATCTCCAAAAAGCTGTAATAATTACAGACTCTCTAAGTGCCCTAAACATCTTCAAACATATTTACACCGATAACCCTATAGCTCTTTAAAAAAAGACTCATCTATATAAATTACAGGATATATCGGATGTCAGGTTCCTATGGGTTCCCTTTCACCAAGGACAAACGGTAACGAAAAAGCTGACAAATACGCAAAGAAAGCCGCATTTGGAAATAGTGCTCATAGAGTTAACAGTACTGTTATAAGTGACGTGAAAGCCTTCATCAAAACAAAAATCGTTTCACAGTGGCAATCGAAGTGGCAAGAATCAGTTAGACATTTAAGGCAGACAAAAGAAAGTGTGAAACAGTGGCCGAGACTATGCAGTAATCGTTCCAAACAGGTCGTAATATCTAGACTTAGACTAGGACACACTAAAATTACCCATGAATACTTACAAAGCAAATCAGACAAACCTAGATGTATACATTGTAACTGAGAACTCTCTGTTAAACATTTACTATTAGAATGTACATTAAACACATTGCAAAATAAACAGTACAATTTTCCAGAAAAGATTGCAATGTGGATAATATCTATAATTATCTGTTAAATACCTCTTTGCTTAAAAAGCTGTTAATCAATAAATTCATAGGTTATTAAAACCACCACTAATAACCAATATGGTTGATTCGGTAAATCATAAAAAAAAGTTTGAGAATTGTAAAAGCCATTCAAGTAAGAAATCGTAAATATTGCCATTGAAGTGTGTGGTGTAAGTAAAAGAAGGAAAGGATGCAAGTTACACAAAATGTGCGTGGAGGTTAAAAAAGCAGTGTAAGAGAAGTGGAAAGCCTGGCTGGATTGGCTGGATACAAAAGCCAATTAAAGAACGCAAAAGGCAACGATTGAGGATGTTAACAAAGCAAAGAATGGGTATAAAAGATTAAAAGGTGTGGTAAAAGAGGTTGTGTGATAGAAGAAGATTGATAAAGATTAATTTGATAGAAGGTTATCTGACGATATCCAGAACAATATTAAACTCCTTAAGGTTAGCCAGAGTTAAAAATACTACCTTACAACTAAAAAAAATCGGGAACCAAGAAGATACACAAGCACAGGCCCCATTCGGAAACATGAGTGAAAGTTGCAATAAAAGTGAAATTAGTACGACAAAAATTGTGAAAGCGTTAAACAGTGTTGAATTGGGTAAAGCTGCTGGGTACGACAGGATAACGGTTGAAATGCTGAATGCTGGACAAAGCGTGATAACTAGTCTGCTGTACCGCCTTTTTAACCTTTGTTGGAGGAGTGGTAGCGTACCAGACGACTGGTGCAAGGCCAATATCGTGCCGCTTTACAAGGAAAAAGGTCCGCAGCAAGACTGTAAGAACTACCAAGGTATTAGTTTACTCAGCATAATCGGAAAACTGTATGCAAAGATATTAATTAAAGGAGTGAAGAATGAAACTGAAAAGATAATATGGTATGTGCAAGCAGGATTTAGAAGAGGAAGGAGATGTATGGATCAGGTCTTTTCATTACGGGGCGTAGTCAAAATTTTTTTGGGTAAAAGTCAGAAGGTCTATCGCGCTTTTATAGACTTGGATAAGGCCTATGGCAGAGTGGTGAGGAGTGAATTGATGTCGACATTGTCTATGTATGGGGTGAGCGGTAGTTTAATATGAGCACTAAAATCACTTTACGAGGATTCCACTGCTTGTGTCAGGATAAACGGAGCTTACACGACTGGTTTAACATCGAAAAAGGTGTGAGACAGTGATGTGTGGCTTCGCCATAGCTGTTTAACTTAAACATAAACGATTGTTTAAAAGATTTAAATGAGAGTGCGTATGGATTAAAAATGAATGATTTAATCGTCAAATGCCTTCTTTACGCCTATGATCAAGTCATATTAGCGTCATCTGAAGAGGAGTTGTAGGCGACGGTTGATGTTATGCATGATGCCCTTAAAATTAAAGAAATGAAAATAAATTTAAGCAAAATGAAAGTAATTGTTTTTGAAAGAGAAGAAAGTATAACAAACTGTGAGGTTCTGATTAAGGGAGAAACATTGGAATAAGTAAATGAGTTTGTATAATTGGGTTTAAAGTTTACGAGAGATGGAAAGTATGACCGTGACATTTAGCGAAGGGTGTTGGCAGGAAAACACTACATAGCTTTATGAACATCCAGAAAGTGTCAAAAAAGGCACGTCTAGCTGTCCATAGAGAAGTGTTTGTTCCTACACATATGTCGAAGTGAAACAAGTATGGTGCAAAAGCCCAGAAGATATTAATTACTTCCGTAGAGAAGAAAGTTCTGCAACATCTTATGTGCTGTGAACCAATATCTTTTTTTTTTAAATTCCAGCTTTATTTACAATCTGTTACAATGTACATATAACAATAAGTAAATTGTGTGTTCATATGAAGAAACTTGTAGAAATCAGTTCATCAACTGTTTCCTATATTTACATTAGTAATATTATAATATAACTACAGTGAACGTGAATTAAGAGTCTGCTAAAAATGGTACAGTGAGTCACCTGGGTAGTGACGTTTCAGACGTCTATGTGGCACTAATTGTGTTAGGTCCGTCACGATAGGGTTTGGATGAGCTTCTGGCCTTGTAAATATTTTATGTATTGTTGTTTGATTTCCTCTTTTACTGTTGGTACTTTGAGATCTCGTGCAATTAAGCTGTTAGGAACAAACCATGGCCCTTGTGAGATAATTCTGTGCATCTTATCATGGAACCTTTCCAGGATTTCTAGGTTAGAGTTGGAAGCTAATTTCCAGAGTTCTAATCCATATGTCCAAACGGGTTTAAAAATAATTTTATAGATTAATAGTTTGTTTACCAAAAATAGCTCTGATTTGGGACCGATTAGCCAATAGTGTTTGTGCAACATTGAGCCGAGCTCTTCGTGAAAATGTGTTTCTTCCATGTCATTCTTCGATCCAAGTGGATACCAAGATACTTCACCTCTTCTCGCTGAGGGATTTGGATATTTTTTAATCTAACTGGAGGACAGGTGTTTTTACGATTTGTGAAAGTTACATGTACTGATTTACTCTCGTTGACTTTGATCCTTCATTTAATCAGCCAAGACTGGATTTAAAGTAGGTATAATTGCAGTTGATGTGAAGCCATATTTTCGTTTACATGTGAGGTTAAGATGGTTGTGTTATTAGCAAAAATCGCAACAGTGGCGTTCCGAGCGGTTGGTAAATCGGATGTGTAAAGGAGGTACAGGAGAGGACCAAGGACTTTTCCTTGAGGCACGCCAGCATTAATGGGGTGGAAGGGTGAGAATTCGTTCAGGTATTTTACACGGTAGTGGCGGTCTTGTAGGTAAGATTTTAGGATGCAAAAATAATTGACGGGAAGTATTTTTCTTAGTTTGTACATCAGCCCTTGGTTCCAGACTCTGTCAAAGGCTTGTTTGATGTCAAGAAACATAGCAGAACAATATTTCTTTTCTTTAAGATCTAGCGAGATTCTTTTAACAATTCGATGAATTTGCTCAATTGTGGAGTGTTGTCTTCTAAAGCCGAACTGGAAGGTGGGTATTATCTGAAGTTCTTTTAAAATTGGTTCTAGTCCATTATTTAATAGTGATTTAAATAGTTTGGACATTAGGGGTAGTAGGCTTATGGGCCTGTAGAATGTTATTTCTTCAGGAGGTTTACCTGGTTTCTGGATTAAAATTATCTTCGCTGTTTTCCACTGGATTGGAAAATGTCCGGTTCTAATTATGGAGTTAAAAATATAGGTCAAAAGCGTCAATGCTTTACTGTGTAATTCAGATAAGATTGTTGTTGTTATTAAGTCACAACCGGGTGATTTTTTAGGATTTAATGACGGATGGCTTGAGAAATCTGCGACAGCTTTAGGTATTTTAAAGGAAGTTCAAGCTGATATGATGATTCAAAAATACTAGTATGTGGAACGTCGATGTGTTCAATCGGATGGGGTTGAAATACACTTTCCAGGTGGTCGGCAAAAGATTTGGCTTTTTCTAAGGTACTTTTTATCCATTTTTCGTCTTTTGTGCGAATGGGAGGATTGTATAATTAAGGTCGCTTTATTTTCTTCGTCGCCTAAGTATACAGTCAGAGTTTTCGGATGCAGTTAGGTTCCTCAGATAATTTTGAATACTATTATTTTTATAATTGTTGAGCATAGTTTTAATTTCGCGAATAGCTGTATTGAGTTTTTTTTTGTTTTCCGGTGACCTTGTTATTTGCCAGTTTTTTCTTAATTTTCGTTTTTGCATAATTTTTTCTCTAATGTCCGTAGGTAATAAGTTAGACTTAATTTGCTTAGAGATTTCAGGTGTGGCTTCCCAAGCTGCAATCTGAATGGTTGTGGTAAGGTGTTCTACAGCATCGGTAATGTCAGATGGAGTTTTTAGAGGAACCATTATGTCTAAATTGTTTTGAATGATTTCACGAAATTTGATCCAGTTTGTATGTCTATTACATAAGGTTGGAGGATTGCTTGTTTGTTGGATTGTAGTGTCTGATGACAATTCTAGGCTGGAAGTTGCTCTACATTGGCTTGTTGGTATTCCTTTCACTATACAAAAGTCGACCAGGTCTGGTAGCTTGTTAGGGTCAGTTGGCCAGTAGGTTGGTTCGCCTGTGGATAGGTAGTTAAGATTATATTTCTGCAAAGTCAAGTGAAGCTGTCTTCCTTTTGGATTGATCAGTCTGGAACCCCAAAATGTATGTTTGGAGTTGTAATCTCCTCCTGCTATGAACCGGTTTCCTAGCGTGTTGAAGAATTCCGAAAATTGCTCGCTTTTAATTAAGTGCATAGGTGGACAATATATGGCTGCTATCGTACGTGGACCTAACCGGTCTTCGATTATCAAGTTAATAGCTTGTAGGTAATCTTTTATGTATTTGTGTGATTCATAATGTTTTATTGAGTTTTTTTTATTATTCCTGTTTCACCATGGGCAGTGCTATCGGGGTGGTTTGTTAGGTAGGTAGTATATATATTCATTCTAAAATGGCTTCTATTTGTTGCATGGGTTTCTGAAATAAGCATAATATCAATGTTGTTTGTGAGGATAAATGTCTTTATCTCCTCAGCGTGTTGTGTAAGACCATTAGCGTTCCAGATTGTTATGTTTGAATATTTGTTCATTTTGAGAGTTTTGTTATGACGGTAGTTAAAAGATTTAACATGGTTGCTATTTGTTCAGTGAGGGTTTTCATCATATTCTTGAGTTCAGAGAGATCATTTGTTTGCAAGTGAGCTTTATATGTGAATGTTGGATTTGGGACTGGATCTTGTTGGATAGTCGTTGCTTGAGCGTAACTAATTCCGGATTCAACATTTCCAAATTGTTGTAGTGTCTGATTTTTTTGTCGTAAGCTCGGATATCTTTTTTAAATTAGATCCTTGTAGACTGCGCATCCCTTGTAGTTTGCTGAATGGTTACCCTCGCAAAGCACACACTTTACGTTTGCGGATTTTTCTTTCCTTGGACAATTTTTGGTAGCGTGATCACCAATACACTTCACACCCCTTGGTCTTAGATGGAAAAATGATTTAGTGTGTCCATAGCATTGGCAGTTGGCGCACTGTGGAATATCTCTTTTGTATCGTGGTGCTTCTACGGTTACTTTTTGGTTAAGAAGATACTAAATGTCATAAATCCCTTTGTTATTTGTAGCAGGTTTTAAATCTATAAAAAACATTGGAAGTGGATCTTTTGTTTTATAATTTTTAATATTCCAGATGTTATTAACTAAGTGTCCAAAGTTTTCTATTTCTTTTTTAAGATCTTTTAATTGTACGGAATAATGGATATTTTTAAGCACCACTCGAAAGTTTCTTTCTTCCTTGACTTTGTATGTGAAAAATTAAGTATTTTTGTTGGCCAGTTCTTTAGTAATTACTGTGTAAGTGTTGTTTGTTTTTGGTTGTATTCTGACTTGATTGAAGTTTAGGACTTTAAGCTCGTAATTATTTTCTGCTATTTGATTTAGTAAACTGATCAAAGAAGAACAATTAAAGAAAAGGAAAAAGAGTACAAGAAGATCCAGTAACAGATTAGGAAAAAGATTAAAGAAGCAAAATAAAAAGAAGCAGCAGAGAAATACGCTGAAATAGAAATACTGCAAGCCAGACAAGACAGCTTCAACCTACACAAAAAAATAAAAGAGGCAACTGGAACCTTGAGAAAACGACAAGGTATAAAGATCGTAGACAATAATGGAAAAATTATCATTAACAAAGATGACCTGAAAAACGCTTGGAAGTCATACATAAAAAAGCTTTTTAAAGATCAAAGACCGGAAACCACTTACTCATTATCGGAAGAAGCTACAGGTCCACCCATACTAATCCAAGAGGTTGAAATAGCAATAAAGCAAATGAAAACCAAAAAACAGCGGGACCAGACAACATAGAGGCGGAATTTCTAAAGCTGCTCGATGATGAAGGAATAGCCTGGATTACCGACATCTTCAACAGAATCTATAACTCTGGAAATTTCCCCGAAAAATGGCTGCAATCAGAATTCATAGCAATACCCAAAAAATCTGGAGCAAAAAAGTGCGAGGAATACCGGACCATAAGTCTAATGAGTCATATGTTGAAATTATTTCTTAAGATCATACACAAAAGAATTTACAACAAATGCGAAGAACAGATATCCGAAAATTAATTTGGTTTTATCAATGGAGTCGGAACCAGAGAGGCACTCTTTGGAGTTCAAGTCCTAATCCAGAGATGCAGAGACGTCAACTGCGACGTATACGCTTGTCTAATCGATTATGAAAAGGCATTTGATCGCGTTCAACATCATAAAATGATCAATATTCTGGAAGAGACTGGCCTAGACGATAAAGATATCCGAATAATTTCAAATCTCTATTGGAATCAGACAGCATGCGTAAGAAGTGATGGAGATCGTACAGAACAGGTGAAAATACTACGGGGGGTCAGACAGGGATGTGTCCTTTCGCCGCTTATATTGAACTTGTATTCCGAAAGAATTATCAACGAAGCACTTAACGGTGTAGAAGAGGGTATCCTTCTAAACGGAGTCAGACTGAATAATATTTGGTACGCCGACGATACCATGGTGATAGCAGATAGCTTGGAAGCATTGCAAAGATTAATGAACAATATCACGCAGTATAGTCAACAATATGGTCTTAATATCAACGTAAAGAAAACAAGAAAAATTATCATTAGCAAAAGAGATATAAATGGAGCTCACCTATATATCAACGGAACTCGAATTGAACGTGTTCAACAATATTACTACCTTGGAACCATCATAAACGAACAATGGGACAGTGCACAAGAGGTAAAATGTCGTATAGGAAAAGCCAGTACGGTTTTAACAAAATGAGTGTCATCTTCAAAAGTCACAACATATCCCTAGAAACGAAAATAAGACACTTAAGATGCTATGTTTTTTCTGTTCTATTGTATGGAGTAGAATCCTGGACACTCACAGAAACCACGACTAAAAAAGTGGAAGCATTTGAGATGTGGCTGTATAGGAGAATGTTCCAAATACCATGGACAGCTCACGTTACAAATTTAAAAGTGCTAAAGAAAATGAAAAAATATCTAGAAATCATGTACATCAATAAAAAAAGAAAACTAGAATACCTAGGGAACGTGTACAAACAAAGTTATAATTGCCAACATGATTGCCAACATCCAAAACGGATAGGTACCCGAAGAAGAGAAATTGATCAAGGGGGAAATGTTTTTAACCCCGTTTACAAAAAAAGGTGGTGTTTTAATTGGTTTTGTTTTATTCGTGGAATTATTTTCATCAGTACTGTTGTTATCCTCAGGAGTTTTATTTTCAAGTTGTTGAAATTTATTTGATGTTGGGACTGGCGAGTTTAACCAATAATCATTAATTTTTGTCTGCTTTGTTTGTCTCTTGTCTGGGCTATTGCGAGATCTTTTTTTGGAATTTTCAACGACGGTCCATGTATCTTCGGTACTTGGTTGGGAGATGATTTGATTTGGGATGATAGGGAGTATATTTGGTAATTGTTGCTGTAAAGGTTAAGGAATGTTTATATAATTATAATTGTTACCTTGTAATTGTTGGTTTGGATCAGAGTAGGATTTACCTTGCTGGGGATACGCTGTTGTCTAAGATAGTTGATAATTTGGATGCACTGGTTGTTCATTGTTATATAATACTGGATTTGGTGTTTGGTAATAATATTGTTAACTAGCCATATTACTAACTGTTTTCTCTTTTGTCGATGTTTCTCCACAAACACATCACATAAGTTGTCGGAAGCGCTCGGAATATTTATCGATTTAGTTAATTAAACTTTATGTTTATATATCTTATCGCACTTGATAACACCAGCAAAGCCCGGTCAGCGACACGTCTTTATACTGCGAAAGTCGATACACGAGTTATATGATACCTATTGTCCTGAGAACTGCAACATCAGCGTAGATAAAACACATTTCTAAGAATATTAATATTTAGCTAAGGTTTCATTTTCATAAGCTCTAATATATAAAAAATTATATTATTCATTCTTATTCTAACTGTTACAAGGTATAGTTGTAATTTACGTAAATAAAACTTTTATAATTTTTTTTAAAAAATAAATTTTCAAAAAGAAAATTAAAATTGGCGCAGTCAGTAGGATCTGCACGAGTCGTAAAAAAACTAAAAATGGTAAAAACAAAAAAAAAATTACGGCTTCAACGTTTCAAAGTTTAAGTGCGGATTTTAAAGAACATTTCTTTCGTGAATTATCAACTACCTACATCAGCCCTTTAGTGGACATTCCAGTAGAACGAAGAATCGGAGAAGAGGATTTTGGAAGCCTGTTTCTTCTGCAAACGTAAGTGCCAAATTTTCCCTTTTTGCCCTTCTCGAACCATTCTTAGGTTTTCGGAAAGATAGGAATTATAATATTTATTATAAATAATTAATAAAAAATATATAATAATAGCTTTTTATGATAAAATCAGACATTGATAACTTAGTAGAAGCTTTAGGAAATATTTCTTTGAATTTTAATATTTCAAATAAACAAAATACAGAAAATATGCCTGTAGGAGAGCAACCGACGCAATGAACTGGGACCTTTTTAAATCTAAGTTGAATAATATTAAACCTTTTAATGGTGATAGCGATTATTTAAATAAGTTTATTACAAGATGCGAAAACTTAATTGATACATATAGAGTTTATAATGATGTAGAATTAAACGCGCATTTATTTGAATGCATACAAGAAAAATTAGAGGGTAGAGCCAAATTTATGGTAGGTAATAGAGTAGAAATTGATACATGGCAAAAACTAAAAGACGCATTATTACAATGCTTTTCAGACAGACGAGATCTAGACTGTCTTGTCCAAGAACTTACCAGAAGTAAACCCCTTAAGGGTGAACATTTAATTAACTTCGGTAGTAGATTACAATTAATAAGAGGTAGTGTGTTACAAAGAATTAGCAATGATACAAACTTAAATCAAAATGAAAAGATATGTCAAATCAACCATTACAATAAAACTGCACTTAATACTTTTATTGCTAGTTGTAACGGCACATTAAAATACAACATGCATTTAAAAAAGCCAGAATCTTTAGAAGATGCTATGGCATACGTAACAGAATATGAAAACTTTGAAAAAACGTATGGAAATTTACCTGAGAGAAATTTTCAACAAAATAAATTTGTAAATAACAATAGTAGACAAAATACACAATTTCAAAATTTTCCTAGAACAAATAATTTTAATCAAAATCAAAACAATTTTCACAATAATACGCCTAATAACCAACCAATAAGCAATTACCCACGATTCCAAAATTTTCAACAAAATAATGCACAAAATGGGCAATATTGGCCTAACCAACCAATAAATGTACAACCAGTAACGCAGAAAAAAAATACTTTACAAATCGCCAGGTTTTTGGCCCACCAAAAAATGTATTTAGACCGAATTAAATACACGAAAGCCATTTGTCAAAATTAAAACCAATGTCGACAACATCGCGAAATCCAAGTTTCCAATCAAGGAAACCATCGGGTTATAATAATTTTTCCAAAATTCTAACCTAAATTCAAAATCTAATTTTGTTTTTGAAGAGCTGCACTTAAACCAGTACAGTGATTCAAACCCACAAAATGAATATGATTTGGACTTTTATCCAAACAGTTTTAATAATTCTAATCAACATCAAAATCAATACAAAGATTTTAATGATGATCAATTCAAAAATAACGAATCAAACATAGAGTTAATGCGAGAAAAAAAATTTCGGGAACCCGGCCCTTCAACACAGAACCCTTGATAGAAATAAATACTTTTTCAAATAACCCTTTAGGTTAGGTTAGGTTTCATGTGAGTGGGGCGTGGTCGCCCCTCCACCTCGACCCTTAGTAGGTCTATTGTGGCTCACCGTTAGAGGCTACAGTTTACCTAATAATCCAGCCCTTCTTACGAAGTTCATGGTTGTATAGGGTGAGATTTTTTTAAAATCGGTAGGTTCTAGGTTAGTCTAACCAAATATGTTGAACCTTATTCTTCCCAGGCCGGGGCATGAACATAGTATATGTTCAGCAGTTTCGTCTTCCACGCAGCAGAACCGACAGTCCGTTTGTTGGTTCAGATCTATCTTTCTGCGGTGGTATCTTAGACGACAGTGTCCCGTAAGCAGTCTTGTTAGAATACGCAGGTCATTTCTGCTCCATTCTAGGATCTGCTTAGTTGTGTTTCATGAGGCTTGTAACGGTAAAAACGCCTTCGAGTGGGTTAGCCCTGGTATGTCGGACCAGTACGTGAGTATTTTCCTCTCCGCCCAGTCCGAAATAATTGTTTTGGCGGCACTTGTGGTGACTCCAAAAACCGGTTCTGGTCCAGTGAACGCAGATTCGGCCCCCTGTTTTGCAAGGGAAAAAAATAACCCTTTACCCTATATCGAAATCAATCAACCCAAACTTAAACTATTGATTAATACAGGTAGCTCTATGTATGTAATTAAACCCTCAGTTATCGAAAACCTTTATCCCCATACTTTTTACCATTCTAACGTAGTAATTAGTACTAGTTTGGGAAGTAAAAACGTAAGATTCCAAGCAATGGTACCAGCATTCCCTGAATTTAAATGTAACTATAATATTAACTATATTTTATACGACTTTCACTATTTTTTTGATGGAGTAATAGGTGTAAAAGATTTAAGAAATATGAACTTAAATATTAACCTCGTTAAACAAAAATTAGTCGGACCTTATGCCGAAATACCATTTAAATATAGACAGGTTAATTCTTTTCAGCCTTCACAATGCGAACTTTTTAACTTTAAAAACTTTGTTGGTAATTATAACGAAAAAGATCAAGTAAAATATGTAAAAGATAAAAGTAACCAAGCAGCAGATGCTCTTTCTCGTTACCCAGATCTAAATACTTTAGAAACCACATCATTAGATGTAAATCAAATATACTTTACAAGTGTCCATATTAACAATTTAAAAATTACCAGAGAAAAAATATTCAAAAACCTTAGATTGTATGTTACATTACCAAAATTCGACATAAAACAAAAGTTTAAAAAATTTCATTGAAAAACAAGAGGAAGAAAAACGCATAAAAATCAAAACAATATTAGTAATAGTTATAGTATAAACAAAAATGAAAATTATAATAAAAGCGAAGTTACAATAAAGAAATATTTAAATATTTAGAAAATGTATTTTATAAAACAACACAAATTAGGGAGAGAAGAGATTGTCTATAAAGAATTTAAATGGGACTGATTGATAAAAAAAAAATAACATAAAAAGAATAATGAAATAAACAAGTTTGTGAATCTGAATTTATAAAAGTATCTGAACAAATATGTTTATAAATTTAAATTTTAATATTATTTATAATAAGAATATCGAATTTTAATTATTTGGCGAGGAAAATGAAATATAAATATAAAGTTATGAAGGTACAGAATTTAAAAATTACGACCTTTAAGATTTTTGTAAACTTCATTTTATCGAACTACACTTTACGACCGTGAAAAATAGCAACTCAAATTTACCAGTTTAAAGATTTCACTAAGTATTTTGGAACATTATAGATGTTTGCAAGAAGAAAACAAAGAATTGACACCTGATCAAATTATTAAATATGCAATTATAAGTTATAATAACTTAATCCATACAGTTACTAAATTTACACCCTTTGAAATAATTAAAGGTCATATAAATAACCCAGACCCATTTGATCTAGACATCATTTAATTATTTCTCATTTCGTACAAAATCACAAAGAAACTAGCAAACAATTATATTCAAAAATTAAAGAACGTAACGAAAAAACAAAACTAAAATTATAGACAAATTAAATAAAAATAGATCAGACCCACCTGACTATTTAAACCAAAATACCGTTTATGTTCGTACTAAATTAAGAAACAAAAAACTTCCAAAATTTAAAATTGCCAAAATAATTAAAGACAAAAACATTCTAATTAAAACGAATAAAGGCACTTATTATAAAAGCAGTGCAAAACGACCAAAAAATAATTCAAATAAATTGTTACAGGACACAGATTAACATAAAGATCCTAATAATATACCTAACACTTCGGGTACATTAAATGATCTGTAATGAAGAAGATATACAAATTATAAAATTAGAAAACCTCCTACTTCCTATTGAATTAGAGAACGCCAGACTAATTTATAATAAACATACATTTTTACACTATTTAGACTAAGGTGTTTTAGTTAAGCAAATAGATAGTTTAGTGCAACACTTCAGATTAGTAAAAAATAGTATTTTACATGTTAATTATACAAACCCCTTATCATATCATGCATTATCCCAGAGTATGTTAACAAGAACAGAATATTTAATTAATATTGTACAGAAAAAATTAGAGAATTTAAATCCCCATATCAGAAACCGAAGAGGCTTAAGTAACGCCGCCTGTAAAATAAACAAATGGCTTTTTGGGAATCTTGATTCGGATGACGAAATAAGATACGATAAGGCTATCAGCTCATTACAACAAAATTAAAAAAATCTCATACATGTAACAAATTTGCAAATTTCACCTTATAAAAAACTTATTGATCATTACAATAAATCAATCATCATTTTAAGTGAAAATCAAGAAAAATTTAATGATGATTTAGAAAGGTTTACAGCCTCCATTTATAATAAAATTGAAACACTAGGACACTATTTGAGCTTTCAAGGCGTTTTATCCCAAATTAATTTAGACTGTCAATCGACAATAACATTTATTGATAATTTAGAAAACGTGATTGTATTTTCAAAACTTAACTCATTACACAACTCAATAATTTCTAGTTCCGAAATAATGGATATGATAAATTATTTACATAAAATATATGATGATCGACAAATACCAAAATTTAAAAGTATTTTAACTTATTACCAATTTTTGGGTACTCAAAGTATCAATCTCTGATTCAAAATTAATTTTTGCTATACATATTCCTATACTTAAACCTGAAACCTTCGAATTTTACCACTTGTACCCAATAATCCAAGACCATAAAATGTGCACTCCTAATTACCCCTATTTGGTACAAAAGCAATGGGAAATCCAGTCCCAAAAAGAAGAATGTCCGTAGCTAGAAAATAACCATTACTGTCAACAAAGTCTCACTCCACAAGACAACTGTACCCTTTATTTACTAGAGGGCAATACCCCTGAAAACTGCCATATTTTAGACGTAAACGTTCAAGAAATTATCACCTATCAAGTTACCATGGTCCAAGTCTTAATAATACCATCCAAAGAAGAAAAGATTCTTTTAAAATGTAAAACCAATCGATTTGTAGAAATAACAACACCAATTTTAATCAAAATTCCAAAATCTTGCGAAATTTGGGCCAATGAAAAGAGGTATATAAACAACGTTCAACTTAGACGAGGAAAACCATTTGTGTTACCAAAATTTGAAGCAACCCGAATTCTACCATCCACACAATATCAAAGATCCAACATTTCGAAAATCGATTTCTATAACCTTTACGAAATTAACGAAATTTCAAGAAATTAAAGCCAGTTGAAGAAATTATTAACACCAATTACCATACGTCGATACTTTGGACAATATTGGGATTATTATTCATCGAACTCATCATATTAACTGTATTTAAGTTTAAAAATCGAATTTCAAATTTAAGAAAAAAAAAACGAAAAAGAAGCCGATAGGACCCATTCGAAAAGTCAATCCATACTTATCGAAACTTAAGGAGGGAGGAGTTATATGATACCTATTGTCCTGAGAACTACAACATTAGCGTAGATAAAACACATTTCTTAGAATATTATTAAGCTATCGTTTCATTTTCATAAGCTCTTAGATATAAAACATTATATTATTCATTCTTATTCTAACTGTTACAAGGTATAGTTGTAATTTACGTAAATAAAACTTTTATAATTTTTTTTTTAAAATAAATTTTCAAAAAGAAAATTAAAATTCACGATACCAATACCTGAATCATCGAGAATCTTGATGACTCTACCACCAGAATACAATCACTTTTATAGTGCTGAAGAAAGAAGAAACTTAAATAGTTTGACATCAAGACTGCTCCTGGAAGAATCTAGGATCTCAATGCAATGTCAAAAAAAGGAGAAAGTCGCCCTTATAATGGTGAAACCAGGCCAATATAAATCGAAGCCTTTGTAAAGTAAAACATTAAAGCCACCTGCAAAATGCTTTGTTTGCGGAAAAAGGGGTCATTGGAAGTGAGATTGCTGGATTCAAAAGAATTCAACTAACAAAAACCCTAAAACAGCAAATTTACTAGAACTACATGAATTATTAACAGATCATCAAGAATATTCGTAACAAACTAAAAGTAATGATTGGTTCATGGATTCCGGTGCCAGTAATCACATGACGAAAAGGTTCAAATGGTTCTATAAGTACAAATCTTTGCATCTTTCCCGTATCAAAAATGGTGAATGTGTTTATGCTTTAGGAAAAGGTTCCAAAAAAATCCACAGTTTGGTTACTAAAAAATGGACGATAAAACTACTAGTCAATGTTTTGTATAATCCTGATATTAAAATAAACTTATTCTCTTCTGGAGCTGCGTTGAACAAGGGATTACAGATGACGTTTGACTAACGTCAAATACGCTAGTCGTGTTTAAGTCGTTTCGGAGAAAGTTAATAATATTTTCGATAGTAAACACAATTTAATTCTCCCGATAAGTATAAGAGCTACTAGAACCAAACGGCCAACAAAAACAAATAAAAACAACATCCAAATCCAAAAAACTAAGAAGAGAAAGTAAAAACCGCTAGGGCTTCGAGAAGATTCCCAGTAAAAGTTAAGCTGGCAAATAAATAAAAGGAAAACATCAGAAAGTTTTCGAATAGAACGACTTGGTCGCCAGAGTCCAAAATAACATATGACAGATAGGTGACTTTTAAAATATTTTAATTGATAAGTCTTATTTATTCCGTTTTAATATCAATTTTATTTCTCGGACTTATAATTTATAAAAAAAATAATTATAAAAATCATTATATATTGTACATTCACTGGAAGTTTTCTATTACAGCAAATAAAAGCATTCATAGATCAGTTTTATCCCTAAGAACAATAATTTAATTGCTAATGCGCCAATTTTCTATTGTCTGTCGACTTGAATTTTTTTGACATTTAAATTAAATCTGGCTTGGTAAAGTCTACCATACATTTATTTTTAGTATAAATTTGTTTGCTGTAGTTTTCCGAAATTGCGCTTAATATATTTCCTAAAAGATTTAAAATTTTATTTGTTCTGTCAGATTAAGATTTTCTTTGATATTTATTTAACTTTAATTTTAATGTGATATGTATTTATTTCAGTATATATTGTATTTATCTCATGAGAAGCTATGAGTAATAGTCGTATTGACTATAACTAAAACAATAGCGATGGGGCCACCTGTTATGTCATGCTTCCTGTGGGGGCGAAACGTGAACTGCGGACAGTCACTTTGCTACTTTGAATGTGAGGGGAGGATTAAATGATAAAATTAATAAAATTTACACAATAATAGAAGAAAGACGGATTGATGTTCTTTGTTTAAATAAAACCAAGCGAAAAGGATGTGAAACCACTACACATAGACCTTATACAGCCTACTGGTCAGAAGTTCCGGAAACCAGCAGAGGTTCTCAGGGCGTTGGTATGATACTCTCTGCTAGAATGAATGAATGTGTGGTTGATTTTAAATGTGTAAGCCCAAAACTCCTCTGTATGAGGCTAAAGGTTGGTCTTTTTTTTTGCTAGTGGTTTATGCCCCAGAAGATGCGCAGTGGAACCATTCTTTAAAAGCTAAAAAGAAAAGTAAACATTTTGGGGTAGTGTGACAGATATTCTAAATAAGTGTAACCAGAATAAAAAAATTGTAATGTTGGGTGATTTTAATAGTTAGGTAGGAGTAAAGCGTAATGGATATGACAGTGTTCTGGGAATGTACGGTGACGGCAAAGTAAATGAAAACAAAGAAAGTCTACTTGAAGTATGTTTGGAGTGGAATCTTGTGTTAACAAACACAATGTTTAACCATAAAAGGATCCACTTGTACACACGACAAGAAGGGCAGTTGAGAAGTATAATTGATTTTGTAATTGTGGATAAAAGATTAAAAAAAAAATAATTGACACTCAGGCATACCGCGGTCCAGGTATTGACATAGACCACTTCTTAGTAATAAGCCGAATAAAAGGTCTCTTTAAGCGGTGGCGGCATCGTGTGCAGGAATCAAGTAGTGTACTAGAGCGTATAAAAGTTAAAAATTTGCAAGAAGAAGGTATTAAAAAGCCATTCAAGGAAGGAATCGTGGATATTGCTATTCAAGTGTGTGGTGTAAGTAAAAGAAGGAAAGGATGCAAGCCTGGCTGGATTGGCTAGATACAAAAGCCAATTAAAAAACGCAAAAGGCAACGATTAAGAATGTAAACAAGGCAAAAAGGTTAAAAGGTGTGGAAAAAGAGGTTGTGGCAAAAAATAAGAAGAGTGATAAAGATAAATTTCATAGAAGGTTATCTGACGATTTCTGAAACAATATTTAACTCTTCTGGAAGTCCATAAAAACAGCCAGAGATAAAAATACTACTCTGCAATTAGAAAGAATCAGAAGCCAAGATGGTAGTATGGTAAAAGCAGAGGAATGCATGTAAAAGAGATTCGAAAGTTTATTTAAAAAAAGAGAATACACAAGTACAGGCCCCATTCGGAAACATAACTGAAATTTGCAATAAAAGTGAAATTACTACGATAGAAATTGTGAAAGCGTTGAACAGTTTAACATTGGGTAAAGCTGCTGGGTATGACAGGATAACAGTTGAAATGCTAAAGGCTGGATAAAACGTGGTAGCTAGTTGCCTCGTTTTTTTTTGGTTCTCTAAAGAGTACTCTGCTAGTGGTCTCTCTACTGGCAAATTATGCCCGAGCTCAGCCGTAGAGGGTAGAAGAAAAAAATCTAAAAGTGAGCCGCGCCACCGACTTAAAACAGTACAAGCCGGAAACCCCTAGGTCTTGTAGGCACCAGCAGAGCCACGCGAAAAACAACAAACAATTATGGTGAACTAGATAAATTAAACTATATTTACAATTACTGCAATATATTAATTAAGTAAAAATGATGTTCTGATTTTTTACAATAAATTCTGTATTTTCGTAAAGTGGTTTAAACGAATTTAATACACTTTCTTAAAATAATATTTAAATTAATTATAACAATCTTCCAGACAATAATAAAAACCTAATGAGGTACAAAAGAAAATTAAAATAAAAAAAAAAAAAAACAACAACAAAAAGAAAATGTTCACAATGTTTAAAATTTCGAAAATAATTGGTTTTATATAAAACTCCTGAAAGCAAAAGATTAACACAACAAAAAAAAAGAAATACCAAATAAATGGACTTGCTACAAAAATAATATTTTAAAACCCTTACAATATCCACATAAATTATATTCAGTGATATATAAATTCAGATTCAGCTTGGAGCCGGTACAAATTTAACGAAAAATAATTTGGTTACTTTTAAACTATTGAAAACTTTATTGGGACGTCACTGGGAGCAGGTACAAATTAAATGAGAATAACTTGTTACTTTTAAATTATTGAAAACACTTAGATCAAGCACATAATAACTGATAAGTTGATAAAATCAAACTCCACACCATGTAACCAATTGAAAACCTCACTAAGACGTCACGGTAACATCGATGATCCAAGAACCGAAACACCAAATAGTATTATCAATAATTTCTGCTAAAATTACCAGGCAAGTCTTTATAACGCTGAAATTTATCGTCGATGTGGATGGAACGGCACGTGGTACTTCACGATGGCTTCACTTCATCAAATCCCACAAGTGGTGATCTTAACTCGACCCCAATATCCAAAAATATTCACCACATAGGCACGACAGAATGGTCAAGTTAAGAATTAAATGGTTTATCTTCCTAATACAATAAAGATGGCCCCAAATACAGCCAGATATGGAAGAAGAAACCGTAGAAGTTCCGCTCCCGTGTTAATATTAAACCGTTCCAAAAACTCTCAACCGACTTCCACCACTGCCACCAAACGAATCATCACTGCCCGCTCCCAGACCGGACATCAGAAAATGTCCCGGGACACGCGTCAGCCAACCTTTCCATGTATAAGTCCCTAGTTCATAAACGCGCTCGTTCGCATCAGTTGCCAGCCCAAGCAAACCAACAATAATATATCTAACAACACACGACAATCGAGGCCAATAATCAAGGCGAAGTCCAATAAGAGAGACAAAAATGTCACAGCTATCAATAATCGAATTCTATCACTACTACATAGGCAACACTACATACAACGAACCCAAATGCAGACTATTATAATAATGAAACGGCAGATGGGAGAAGAAAAAAAAATAGGCACGTGACAACATCCCCTCTCCAAAGAAAGTAGGAAATCTTTCTAAAGATTTACGACGATGACGCAAACAAAAAAAAAACAAGAAGTGAACGAAAGAAAAAAAAATATCCTAAACGAACCAAGTGTGTTATTCCACATCTGAAGATGGAGACTCATAGAACGGTTTCAGATCTTGCACATGCCAAACACCTTTAGAATTACCTGAATCGTCTTGGAGTTCATATGACCAAGACCCACACCTACGTTTAATGATGAAAGGACCTACATATACCGGAGCTAATTTAGCACTATAATAATTTAGAGCATCCGATAAAGACTTATTCCTTCGCCAGACTTTGTCTCCACAATTAAAAGAAAGTGGACGTCGACGTAAATTATAGCGATCAGCATTATTCTTTTGTGTAGTCTTGATGCGCCCCTGTATTTGACGATATAATTTAGCATATCCTTCACAACGATTTTTAACGAAAGTATCTACAGGAATTGACTTGGAAGGAACTTTAGTTTGATGGTCAGTACCATAAAGTTTATGCTCTCTGCCGAATAAAATGAAATAAGGACTATACTTAGTAGTTTCACTAGGCGAAGTTCGAATAGCACAACCTATCTCATTCAGATGTTCGTCCCACGTTCGATGATTATCCTGTTTTACGAAGGTACGCAGCATCGTTTTGATTACCCTATTATGACGTTCGGTGGGGTTAGCTCGAGGGTTATAAGAAGCTGTGAAAAATATCCGAGTGTTAAACCTCTCACACAATTTACGAAATTCGTTAGATTTCATTTGAACCCCATTATCACAAGTCAACGTCATCGGAGTCCCGTACAAAAGAAAGAAGCTCTCCATAATTTCGACTAAAGATTTAGCTGTAGCTGCTCGGCAGGGGTATAAAAAGACTGCTTTACTAAAATAATCCGACACGACAAGAATATACTGGTAGCCCCGTTTCGACCGTGGAAGTGGTCCTATATAATCAAGACTAATGGCTTGGAAGGGTTCGGTTATTTTTGGTCGTTCTCCCATCAACCCAGTAGGCAACTTCTGTTCCACCTTATTCTGAGCACAACTATTGTAAGACTTTACATATTTAGCTACATCCGTTCTCATCTTAGGCCAGTAATAGTTTTGGCGCAGTTTTCCATAAGTCTTAAAGACACCTATATGACCAGCAGAGGGTAAATTATGACAACGTTGAAGAACAGACAGCCGTTTGTCCTTGGGAACTACTATTTTCCAGTCATCAGAAGGTGAAGAGAGATCAGGAATCGATGGTTTTACGAGTTTATATAAAGTGTCATTGTATACTCGCCACAAGGAATATTTTAACGGACTTGTTTGTACCGATCGGATCATTGATGAGTACCATTTGTCGTTAGTGGTCATAGGAGGATCTAAAGTGGATATAGCATCGACGGAAACAGGTACTGCTCGAGAGAGAAAATCGGGAACTAAATGATCTTTACCTTTACGGTGGATCAACTCAAAATCATATTGCTGCAAGCGCAAATGCCAGCGTGCAAGCCTACCTTGGGGATCTTTTAATCGATGGAGCCATAGCAACGACGCATGATCGGTGAGAACAACGAAATGTACATGATCTAAGTAATGACGTAGTTTTTCGACGGACCAAATAACCGCAAGACACTCTCTTTCAGTAACCGACAACTTCATTTCCTGTTTGGACATAGATCTAGACAGATAACAGATAACCTTTTCGCCTTCTTCATACTGCTGGGTTAGAACAGCACCAAGACCGTAATTCGAGGCATCAGTTTGCAAATAAAACGTTTTTTCAAAGTCGGGAGCTGTGAGAATAGGAGCAGACACTAAACACTCCTTAAGGATGGTAAATGAACGTTGACAATCTGTTGTCCAATTCCAATTGGCATTCTTCTTGGTCAATTTGAGGATCGGAGCTAATAGAGAGGAGAAGTTGAGTACAAATCGTCTATACCACGAAGCTGTCCCTACAAACCTACGTATTTCGTTAACATTACGAGGTGGCGGAATATTCACTATAGCCTCTACCTTCTCAGCATCCGGACGCAGACCTTTATCGTCAACTACGTAGCCGAGATATTTTAACTGCGGCTTACAAAAATGACACTTCTCCTTCGACACAACAAAACCGGCCTTGCGCAAACGGTCAAAAACTTCCCCCAAGAGTCGTAAGTGGTCAGGAAAGTTATTCGTAATAACAATGATGTCGTCGAGGTATACCATAACGTTTGGTTCGAGCTCGGGACCTAAAATGGTGTCTACGATCCTCTGCCAGGTTGCAGGAGCATTTGAAAGTCCAAACGGAATTCGACGAAACTGGAAAAGACCTCTACCAGGAACAGTAAAAGCTGTATACTCGCGCGATGACTCACTAAGTGGTACTTGCCAAAAGGCAGATTTGATATCGATGGAACTAATGTAACGAGTATCTCTCAAGCGATCTAGGATAGTGGAGATATAAGGAATCGGATATGCATCCTTCTTAGTGACCGAATTGACTTTACGAAAATCAACACAGAATCTATACGAATCATCTTTCTTACGAACAAGACACACTGGACTAGACCATGGACTATTCGACCTTTCGATAACACCTAAATTCAACATCTCTGTAACCTCGTCGTCGATGATCTTCTGTTTAAAAGGGGACACAGGATAATAACGCTGCTTAATCGGCTTGGTTCCGGGTTCTAAAACGATGTCGTGCTCCGCTACCTTACAACAACCAAGAACAGCGCCTATTTCTGACATTTTACAGGTAACCATTTCATCTAGGGCACTCCTTTCCAATGGATTTAAGTTGTCAGCACTCTTTATATGCGATACATTGATGTCAGCTGAGGGTTCGGAAAAACGCCACACATCCTGCCTAAGGTCCAGAATAATCTCCGTTGCCTTCCAAAAATCTATTCCCAAAATGATGTTATGTGAAAGTTCCGGAAGTACTAAAATATCTATAATCCTAGTTTTGTTCAACAAGGTGACAGGTGTTGGTAAATAACCAATGCTATGACAAGTCTCACCATTCGCAACTGTACAGGTAGAAGAGTGCTTAATGAGTTTAAGACCTAAACTTAAAAGTATTTCAAATCCTGGCAATCCTACTATAGTTCGACTAGCATCAGAATCAAGAAGGCCTAGCATAGAATAGCCCAACACATCAACTTTAAGATAGGGACGCTGATCACCTTGAGCATGTGAGATGACAAAATCTAAAACTAATTTATTAGGGAAAGTATAATCGGTCGTTAATGTTGGGGAGAGAAAGTCACGACCTAACGGCTCTCCCTTGTTCCGTTTCCCGAACTACTGCATTTCGGACAAGTCCTAACTGTGACATTAGGCGTTCCACAACGAAAACAATGTATTCTCCGAGGATTTGGACAGTTCCGGTTTATGTGTCCCGTAGCCTGACAATTCCAACAAACGATATTCCTGTTTGGACGACTACTATCAGGTGTATCTATCCTATTAACGCCGACAGAACTATTATCAAGATTCGAAAGATGTTGTGAACCGGCTGCCGTGGATCCTACATCTACAAAAGCGAAGTCAGGTTCCACAAATTGATTTTTCCTACGAGAAGGAGGTACGTAGTGGTCAACACGATACTTTTTAGTCTATAGTTTAAGACATTCTGCTTCAAGCTCCTCAATGGTTTGAACGACAGGAAGCTGCGTGATGTAAAAAGGTGACAAATTACGAATCAAAAGGTCTAATTGGACTCCATCAGGGAGGTCACCATGGCGCCTAAACATTGCCTGCATACAAGAAAGATATTCAACTATGCCTTCGGAAGGGTCTTGAGTTCGTTCGATGATTTCTTTGAAAAGTCGAGATCTATAATCGGGAGGTTCGAAATGACGACGAAGTAGGTCTGATAAACTAATCCAATCGTGAAACCTATCTATATTGGCTCGATACCAATTCAAAGCCTTACCAGTAAATAGATCTATAGAGCTATCGAATAACTGACGTTCCGAAATATTACGAGCCCTACTCAGTTCTTAAACCCTCTCTAGAAAATTATGTACCGACAAATTAGCATCTCCTGTAAATTTGAGATTCCACTTCTCCAGGTTTGGGGGTTTATAACTGGACGGTATCGACGTAGCCTGAAGACGAGGATTATATCTCGACACATTGGGTGAGGATTGGAGCTCCTCATCGGATTCATGCAGGATTACGCTAAGTTCGGGATTACCTCTAGCTGTGGTTTCCAATGAGTCCAATGTACTCAGCACTTCCATCTGCAGACTAGCTCTCTCCGAAATCTCTTCTGGGATCAACCCAGATTCAGGTATCCGTTGGACGCGAAGGTAAAGATGTACTAACTTAGAAAGAGAAGAATGGTATTTCTGCTGAGAATTGTCAGCATCAATGGTCGAAATAGTTTCCCTAACCTTATCTAACAGAGACTTAATCTGAATCTTTTCATCGCTAAATTTTAAAGAAAATGGGGGTGGAGTGAAGGATCCCCTCTTCTCCATCTGTAAGATGGGCCTCAGTGCAGCTCTCAATTGATCAACTGTTTGACTAGAATTGGCCGCAACACACCGGCACACACATCAAGTTCATAAATGAGCATATCCTTTATCAAATAATTCACGTCCATCTTGTAGTCCATCGTGATGTGGAAAGAAGAACGGTTCAAACACAACAACACACAGAATACAAACAAAACAAACTAGCACAAATACCCCTACTACAAAGAGAAAACAAACATATAAACGCAATAGATAAATATAAAAATATATCAAAATCACAATCAATCAATAAATAATCAATAAACAAATCACTCAATAAATAAATCACTCAATAAATAATTCAAGCAATATCACAATATATCAAATCTAAAACAATACATAAGCTATCAGTGAATCAAAGCAATCCGAAAATAAAACATAAACATCTATCAAAAAAAATTTTTTACTTAGTTCACCATAAATACTATAAAAATGAAATCTACTTGACCCGCAAAAAGAAAAAAATAGACGTTGGGCGCCAAAATTTGCCACGTCTTTTTTTGGTTCTCTAAAGAGTACTCTGCTAGTGGTCTCTCTACTGGCAAATTATGCCCGAGCTCAGCCGTAGAGGGTAGAAGAAAAAAATCTAAAAGTGAGCCGCGCCACCGACTTAAAACGGTACAAGCCGGAAACCCCTAGGTCTTGTAGGCACCAGCAGAGCCACGCGAAAAACAACAAACAATTATGGTGAACTAGATAAATAAAACTATATTTACAATTACTGCAATATATTAATTAAGTAAAAATGATGTTCTGATTTTTTACAATAAATTCTGTATTTTCGTAAAGTGGTTTAAACGAATTTAATACACTTTCTTAAAATAATATTTAAATTAATTATAACAATCTTCCAGACAGTAATAAAAACCTAATGAGGTACAAAAGAGAATTAAAATAAAAAAAAAAAAACAAAAACAAAATGTTCACAATATTTAAAATTTCGAAAATAATTGGTTTTATATAAAACTCCTGATAGCAAAAGATTAACACAACAAAAAAAAGAAATACTAAATAAATGGACTTGCTACAAAAATAATATTTTAAAACCCTTACAATATCCACATAAATTATATTCAGTGATATATAAATTTAGATTCAGCTTGGAGCCGGTACAAATTTAACGAAAAATAATTTGGTTACTTTTAAACTATTGAAAACTTTATTGGGACGTCACTGGGAGCAGGTAAAAATTAAATGAAAATAACTTGTTACTTTTAAATTATTGAAAACACTTAGATCAAGCACATAATAACTGATAAGTTGATAAAATCAAACTCCACACCATGTAACCAATTGAAAACCTCACTGAGACGTTACGGTAACATCGATGATCCAAGAACCGAAACACCAAATAGTATTATCAATAATTTCTGCTAAAATTACCAGGCAAGTCTTTATAACGCTGAAATTTATCGTCGATGTGGATGGAACGGCACGTGGTACTTCACGATGGCTTCACTTCATCAAATCCCACAAGTGGTGATCTTAACTCGACCCCAATATCCAAAAATATTCACCACATAGGCACGACAGAATGGTCAAGTTAAGAATTAAATGGTTTATCTTCCTAATCCAATAAAGATGGCCCCAAACACAGCCAGATATGGAAGAAGAAACCGTAGAAGTTCCGCTCCCGTGTTAATACTAAACCGTTCCAAAAACTCTCAACCGACTTCCACCACTGCCACCAAACGAATCATCACTGCCCGCTCCCAGACCGGACATCAGAAAATGTCCCGGGACACGCGTCAGCCAACCTTTCCATGTATAAGTCCCTAGTTCATAAACGCGCTCGTTCGCATCAGTTGCCAGCCCAAGCAAACCAACAATAATATATCTAACAACACACGACAATCGAGGCCAATAATCAAGGCGAAGTCCAATAAGAGAGACAAAAATGTCACAGCTATCAATAATCGAATTCTATCACTACTACATAGGCAACACTACATACAACGAACCCAAATGCAGACTATTATAATAATGAAACGGCAGATGGGAGAAGAAAAAAAAAATAGGCCCGTGACATAGTCTACTGAACCGCCTTTTTAACCTTTGTTGGAGGAGTGTTAGCGTACCAGATAACTGGTGCAAAGCCGTTATCGTGCTGCTTTACAAGGAAAAAGGTTTGCAGCAGGACTGTATGAACTATCAAGATATTAGTTTACTCAGATTAGTAGGCAAACTGTATGCAAAGATATTGATTAAAAGAGTAACGAATGAAATTCAAAAATGATATGGGATGTGCAAGCAGGATTAAGAAGAGGCAGGAGATGTATGGATCAGGTCTTTTTATTACGAGGTACAGTTGAAAAATTCTTGGCTAGAAGTCAGAAGGTCTATTGCGCTTTTATAGACTTGGAAATAGTCTATAACAAAGTGGTGACGAGTGAATTGTGGTCAACATTGTCTATGTATGGGGTGAGCGGTAGTTTATTACGAGCACTGAAATCACTTTATGAAGATTCCTCTGCTTGACTTAGGATAAACGGAGCTTGCACGGACTGGTTAAATATTAAAAAAGGCGTAAGACAGGGATGTGTGGCTTTGCCATGGCTGTTTAACTAATACAGAGACGATTGTTTAAAATATTTAAAAGAGAGTGCGTATGGATTGAAAATGAATGATTTGATCATCAAATTCCCTCTTCACGCCGATGATCAAGTCATATTAGCGTCATCTGAAGAGGAGTAGCAAGCGATGGTTAATGTTATGCATAATGCCCTGAAAATCAGAAAGATGAAAGTAAATGTAAGCAAAACGAAAGTAATGGTTTTTAAAAGAGAAGAAAGCATGACACACTGTTAAGTTTCGATTGAGTGAGAAAGAGTGAACAAGTAAATGAATTTGTGTACTTGAGTTTAAAGTTTACGAGAGATGAAAAGTATGACAGTGACGTTAAGCGAAGGATGTTGGCAGAAAACAGATAAATGATGCACTGCATAGCTTTATAAACAGTCAAAAAGTGTCAAAAAAGGCACGTCTGGCTGTGCATAGAGGTGTGTTGGTTCCTGCGCTGTGTTGTAAAAGAAGATGTGGTTACAAAGATAGATAAGGAAATGCTGGGTCACGTAGAAAAAATGGATAAAGAAAGCTTGACAAAACAAATTTATAAGGCGAGTGTAAATGAACAAGTCGGTAGAGGTCGACCTCGGTGAACGTATTTTGATCAGATTTACAATGTTTTAAAGTAAGGCCAGGTCAAGAGTACCAACAACCGACGAGCATGCATGAGAGCCCTGATGAAAGTATAGGAAGCAAAAGATGTGTGTAAGAACCGTAGGAAGTGGAAGAAAGTGGTCTCTGCCTTCTTCTACGGGAAAAAGGCGTGACTATATGTATGTATGTATGTATGTCTGACTATAAAAAGTGTATTTTTACCAAGACCAAAGAAGTAGTTGCTGTAGGGGTGAGGCAAGAAAAATTGTTTCGTATGCAGTTTAAAGTTATCTCACCTGATGATTGGAAGAAAGATTATGTAGCCAATAAGTACTTTCCTTTACGCTTGTGGCGTGAAAGATTAGGTTACCAAAATATTAGACAAGTTCAATATATTTTAACGGAAAACAAAATAAAATTAAGCTCAGCTGAAGGCAATCTGTGATTCTTGTCAATTAAAAAAACAACGATGAAATCCTTTTCCACGAAGTGAAAAGCCGTGGAGAACTCGTCCATACAGATTTATGCAGTCCTATCCAAAATATTTCAGTTGCTGGTTTAAAGTATTTTCTGCTATTTAAAGATTATTTTTCCCATTACAGAATGGTATATTTTCTAAAAGAGAAAGTGAATTTGCTAAAAAATTTATTTAACTTTTGTTAATACTCAATTTGGGACTGATGTAAAAAAAATAATATTAATATAATTGTATGGATCGATATAGAATTTATAAGTATTCTATATTCATTATTATATTTAATGATTTCGTTACAATTTTGGCGCCCAACGTGGGGAAAATTTAAAAGATGAGAAAATTCAAAAGGCCAAGAAAATTTTTATAAGCTAAAAAATTTAAAAAGTGAGAAAATTTAGAAACAAATAAAACATTAAAACTCCATAAAACATAAATATATTTAATAATAATAATAAATCACAAAATAATTTTTTATTTATTTCATAAACAAATTTTAAATAAATATTGTATAATTGTACATTGCATAAAAGAAATTACAATAAATAAAGATCTTATGAAAGAAGAAAATTATTAAACAAGCGAAGAATTAAGAAGAGAGATAAATAAAAATAAAGAATATCATAAGAAGTTAGAAGAAATTAAAAGACAAATAGAAAACAAGAATGTTATGATACACACAACAGCAAATGGAAATTATCATATGATTGATAATTTAAAATTTGATGAAAATAAAAGAAAAATTCATCCTAAAATATTTATTAAAGCAATTGAAAATAAGATAAAAAATTGGTCTAATTTTGATGACCAGAGTGAAATTATTAGATGATTTTTGACAGGAGAGGCACAGACATAGTTTACTTGTACCTAAGAAATTTAATCTAGTTAATTTTGAACGTTTTTAAGAAATCTTTTCAAAACAATATTGGGGTAAAATGAATTAAGGTCAAGTTAAAGAGAAATTGTATTTTGAAAAGTATAAAGAAAATAAGAATACTATGGACATTATGCGTTATATATACACAAGTTAAATTTCAAGATCCTGCTCTTAGGAAGGAGAAAATAATAACTTTCATCGTAAGACACTTTTGACCTCAAATAGCAGAAACGAATGTCATTATTAATATTAAAAATTTTAATCAGTTAACTTCATATTTAATGAGGGTTGAGACGAATTTTCAGAGAGATACAAATTTAAATTCAAATAAATATAGAAATAGGCAAAATAATTTTGGTCTTATATTAATTATAATTGGAACAATCAGAATAGTAATAACAATAAATATTAATAATAATCAAAATAGAAATTTTTTAATAATCAACATAAAAATAATAATAAACAAAATAAAAATTATAATAACAATCAAAATGGGAATTATTATTTTAATCAAAATAGAAATTATTATAATTACAATAGGAATAATAACAGAAATAATTTAAATAAAAAAAATAGACAAAATTTTAATAATAATGACACATATAGATATCATAATGAACAATTTGGGAATAAAAATCAAAGTAATAGGGAAAACTTGATAAATTATCCAAATGATAGACAGTCAAATAATGAATATCGCAATAACAGGGAAAGTAACAATCGTTCTAACAATAGACATAAGAACGAGCTCGAAAAGTGACTTGAGACAGTTTAATGATGAAAACAATGATAATGATAAACAAAATAATTATAATAATAATAAAAATAGAATAGTACAAATTCAAAGAAGACTATGTTTAGAGTTAAACCAAAATAATATGTCTTAAAGTTTTGATGAAGAACAACCAAGTGACGATGTTTCGACAACAAATCATCAGCATCAGCATTTTCATAAGAGGGTGATAATAACAGTGATCTATATAGTTACTGTCATCCACGTGAGATCCTTTTTACAGAAGATCACCTGAAAGTGCAATAATTATTTTAATTAATAACTTTTAATGCTTTAATTAACAATCACACTGTTAGTATATTTAGATACAGGCTCTAAAATTTCATTAATTCAGAAAGCATTAGTTAAGAAATTAAATTTAAACAATTATGTAATGAATATTTCAAAAATAAGTTTAATTAACTATGAACTCGAGAAAGATAGCTGAGTCTAATTAGTCAGTAATAACAAATTTGGAAATAGAAGGCAGTGAGATTGCTTTACAATTAATAATAATTAAACATGGATTGTGATATATCGTTGGGGTCGGATGAATTAAATCATCATCAGAAAGAAATAAATAATGCGAAATGAACATTTAAGATAAAAGATATAATAATGATTTTTAATATGAATGTTAAGAATAAGAAAGAAAATAAGATTAATCATGTATTAAGGGAAGAGGAAGAAGATTTAACTAAAGATAAAGGACAGGATGAGAAGGAAGTTTTTGAAGAAAGTAATATAGAAGAATTAAAAGGAAATTGGACAAATAATGAATATAATTTTAATTGGAGAGGTATTGATATGATATGTGATTAGGAATATGAAAATGAAATAAGAGAATTAATGAAAAAGTATGAAGGTTTTTTTTCAGAAGCAGCGATAGTAGCTAAGAACTATGTACATGAGTTAAAGGTTAAAAACATTAAGACTTTCAAATCGATAAATTATCCAATCCCATATAAATATAAAGATGAAATGAGAAAAGCTATAAAAACATTATTAAAAGATGTTATAATTGAATACAGTAAACACCATATATCAAAACTCAAAACAAGGAATAACATCATACAAAAACTCTGTGGCACTTCATGGGGATCCTCTGCAACGACGCTTCGATGTTCCGCGTTAGGGCTGCTCTACTCTACGGCGGAATATTGTGCTCCGGTCTGGCTAAACAGCCCTCATGTCAAAATGGTCGACGTTCAATTGAATCACACGATGCGTTTAATCTCGGGCACAATTAAATCTACACCGAGTTATTGGCTACCAGTTCTAAGCCATATCCCTCCTCCATCGATACGGAGATCCACTGCACTTGTCAGAGAGTACAACAAGGTTATTCAAAACCCACACCTACCAATAAACAGAGACATCGAGGACATAGACAGGAATAGGTTGCGTTCAAGAAAACCCCCCATCAAAACGGCTCTAAACTTGGAGGCCGTTGACTTCAACCCAATAAATGAGTGGAGGCAGAAATGGACCGAAGCAGCCCAACCGGAATTTCTCAACATGCCGTGCATAACAACTCCCCCAGCCGGCTTTGAACTACCACGCAAGACATGGGTAGCACTTAACCGGATTAGGACCAACCACGGCAGGTGTGCCGATGCCTTCTACAAGTGGAACATAATACCCTCCCCACAGTGTGACTGCGGCGCTGAAAGGCAGACGATCCGCCACATCACGGAAGATTGCAACCTGAGGGCATATGGAGGTCAGCCAAATGAGTTCCTGACAGCGACACCAGAATCAATTGATTATATTAATAACTTAGACATTCAACTGTAATTATGCTATATTTTCGTGTTTTTATACTTTACATTTTTACACTGTTTGTACATTGTGCTATATGTTGTCCTGTTAACTTATACAATATTTTATGTGATGTATGCCATACGATAAATAAAACCATATATAAATCCTATTGTTATTACTGTTTTTAGTAATTTACAAAAAATTATCGTTGCCAACCAAAACTAACAAAATTTAATTAATAAAATATAAAAAAGCCATAAGACATTTTATTAAGGACTTATATCAGTTAAAATTCTAATTAAATTTGACTCATAATGTAAAATTCGAAAATTGATTAACTTACCTTATTGAAAAAATATAATTGTTTGAATTTAGTATCTGTAAGTCCAATAGTCTAATTGAATTTTCCAATTTTGAACTTAAAGCTAACTATGATTTTGGTATTACTATATATAGGATTGGGACAAAAAATTCTGGGCAGTCCATCGCCAATCAAGTGCCTGTTTAGTGTTAATCATGTGTATTTTTGTTTCCAAGGGCAGCCAATACCCTTGCTAAAAAAATTAATTCTCAAGTTAATAATTTTATCAAAACTTTGTTGAAAAGAAACATTACTGCAAACATACCTATTTTGTCATAATTGTTAGCAATTTTAAATTCTGAAAACTCAAACTATGACAAAGAGACTCCGCCATGTTTAAAAACGCCATTGTAGGGATAATGATCTGAGATCGATTTCTTGGACCGAAAACTGCTTTACTGGCAAGAAAAAAAAAACTTGATTTGTCATCCTGTTTCCCCAACAGCTATGAAGCATATGTTTATCGTGGGGTCACCTTTACCTTGTGAGCGCCTTTTTTCGATTGCCGGTAGCATCGCAAATGATAAGCGGAACCGTTTAGATCCCAGTAGACTAGACAGACTGCTATTCCTGAAAATCTTAAAAATTAGGCACTGGGAATTATAAACTCTAATATTATCAATAAATTTTTAAAATAAAATTGTCTTTTTTTATACATTAAGGTGGCAGACAAATATATTGCCTGATGTTAAGTAGACACTGCTTGCTTGGTATTTCGGGTGTGATGCCAACCCTAATACCTGTTCACTTTAACCTGATTGATGTGATAAAAAAATAACTTTAATTTGTTAAAAACTATGAAAAATCGATAATTATGATGTCCTTTTTGTTTTCCACAATATGGATTTATACTTATATTATAAATAAAAGCTCAAAAAAATTGATTTTTGGGAAACCAATCTTTTACACCTCGATTCTTGTATGAATCGATTTATTGGATTTCGATTCGAATCGATTTTAAAACCGATATTTTTCGGAAAGAATTGCCACTCCTACGCCATTGTTAGAAAAAAATTTAATCAAAGTGCAAAAAAAATTTATTTCAATTACTAATATAAAAGTGACAGTAACACTTACCTTCTGCGAACTTCACCAGTATTCAGGACTAAGGTAACATTATCACTTTATTTGTGAGAGAGTTTTGCATTTAATTCAAGCAATATCAAGTGGCTAGTGGAACGCCATTTTCCCGTTTAATATTAATGAATACTAATCAAAAAGAAACAATTAAGTTGACATTTTGACGTATGTCAATATATCCAGTGTTACCAGTTTATTTAATTTTTATGTATTACTGTGACAATATTTAATAACATTTAATAAGGTTTAATTCATTTTGTTAAAAAAAAATAACAAAATATAATTAAATTAATAAAAAAAAAAAAAATTGATTGTAAAATATACTGGTTTATAATTTTAATTTGTGTATGAATTAGAGAGTGTTTGTCTATTTTTAGCAATTAGGTTCATTTATTTTTTACCTCTTGTAAAATTCTTTTATTCTTTGTTTACATTAGTTTGTTGTTTTTTATTTAAATTTATGTGCATACACAGAAATGTTGGTGTTAATAAACAAATTAATAATTTTATATTTATTTTCTTTTAAACTAAACCGACTACAGGGGATTAACAGGTCTCAGCTTTTGAAAACAATATATACAGTAAAAATGCTTCTTATCGGTAAAGCGTTTTTATTGGGGATTTTTATGTTTTATTTGAAGGACGTTTTGGTAAGTCTAGGTGTGATATCCTTAATGAACAGTAAGGAGGCATAGAAAAAATGTTGTTACTATTATCTACATTTTAAGAATTTTCTAATGGAGGTCGGGGTGAGTGTAAGATTTGAGTATTATATATATATATATATATATATATATATATATATATATATATATATATATATATATATATATATATATATATATATATATATTGAGATGATATAATATTAAAGTAAGAAAATTTAAAACAAATAACATGGAAATAATCACTATTACATTGAAAGAGTTTTGATCGAGAATCTCAAAAGATCTATTAGAAAGGTTTTTAGACAAAACAAAATAGAGACATGAAATATTAACCTGTTTAATATCAAGTCTATGTATCAATTTAATATAATAGCTGTAAATTTTATATATCTTTGTAAGAATAATGTTAATTTGGGTGATTTAATAATTTTATAGCATTAAAAATTTTGTTTGTCAAAAGGTAATATCGTAGAAAGGATATTTTCTTTAATTTGACCTTTACAGAGACAGGAAGTATACCAAAGTAATCAGGTGGTCTCCTTTATCTGAAAATAGCAATATCGGTTGATATTAAGAAAAACAAATTAATAGTTATGAGATACCCTGTATAGTATCAGTGTTCCTAAAACGAGTACCAATATAAAAAATCTTCCAAAACTTTGGTAATTTAGAGAGGATTTCCATTGCCAACCCAGGATTAACAATATTTATATAAAAAAATATGTAAAGATTATAAGATAGTTTATCGAGTAATCATAATAATTTGATTTCTATTTAATTTGAATTTATAATGTAAAATACAGAAGTGTTAAATTTAACCTTATTTAGAAGATTTTGTAGTTTAAAATTAGTTACCAAAAGATCCAATGATTTATTTGGTTTTCATATTTTGAAGTCATAGCCTTCTGAGATTTTAAGATTCATATAAATATGTTAGCACCAAAGAGATCGGGGTCAGTCCTAGGCATTCCATGGCCCAAATAGTATAATTCTTGTGTGTTTTCTTAACAAAAAGAACGGCCATATTTTGCTAAAAAATTAATTAATTTGTGAAGTACATCATCTAAAAGGTAACATAACTGTTGGGTCACATGTTTGAACACAGTTATTAAGTATTTTTATTATATTTAAATAGTATAATTTTAACAGAGCTTTTTTGTGATAAACAAACCTCTCCAGAAAGGAGACAGTCATGTTTAAAATCGCCATATTTAAAAATTTAAGTGCAGTTATAGTTAAAATTAATAAATTCTACATTTTAAACAACAGTGTTAGTGAGCAGACTTACCATTGATCTAAAGGTATCAAGTAATTTGACTAAGGTAACACTTTTTAATTTATGTAAAAAATAATTCCTGTTTCTCAAGACCCATCTAGTTATTGTTGAATAACACTTTACACATAAATCACGGATCATTAATATTGACACATTTGACACAAGAAAAATATTTCAAACGTTGCCATGTCTTGTGATACATAAGATAGACTTTTTTAAGCGTTGCCACATTTTTTTTTAATTTCCATAAATTTTTTGTTGTAACAACTTTTTGTAAAATTCATCTGTTTAAAAAACCTTATTTATTAAAAATAAAGAAATAAAAAGGAATGTAATTAAAAAAAAAGTATTTAATAGTTTGAATTGTAATTTGTAAATTTAAATGGTGTGAAAGTGTATGCGTGGTTGCATAATTTAGTTTATTTATTTATATACGTTTGGAAAATTTTTCAAATTAAACCGGCACTGGGAAAAAGAAATCTTAGCTCTGGATATTAATAATAATTTTAATAATAAAAAAAAATTAATTATTTTTTATTGTTTAAAAAAAAAAAAAACAATTGGCGCTCAAGGTACGTTAATTTTTATTCATTTATTTTAAAAGTAACGAAATTATAATTTTCAAAACAATTTAATTTTATAATATTAATTTTTCTTTATATCGGTACAATTTTTAGAATCGATATAGAAACTTTCGGATATTCTATATTGATATTGTATTCGATATAAAGTATTGTGTTACAAAATATATATATATATATATATATATATATATATATATATATATATATATATATATATATATATATATATATATATATATATATATATATATATATATTTCCCAAACATTGCTTCAAAAATAAGTTTTAAAAATCCTCAATGTTATTAATATGTGTTATTTTATTTTTCAAAGCTTTATAAATATTTTCGGATGTATTTTTTAAATATTTCCTTCAAATTTATTATTCGATTGTATAATATGTATAGTTAAGATATTTTTAGTAAATAAATTATGGTTACTTTTGTCATGCTCTAAATCCTTTAATTTTGTTTTTATTCTATTAACTTTCTTTGATATTCATTTCTGTTACTACTTTCTTCTACATGTAATTCTTGGATTATTATTTCTTCTATTTGTTTTATCTCTTTTTCATTTTGGTTAATTTTTTTTGTGCAATAATATAATTTTTGTTTTGTCTGTTTTTCTATTCTATCTACTTTTTTTTAAATTTCCTTTTGTATATTTCCTATAACTTCTTTCATGTATCTTATTCATTCATTAATATCTTTTTGTATTTGTCTCCTATATCCATCTCTATCTTGCATCATCTCTTGTTTTAATTGTTTAAATTTATTTCTAAATTTTTGTTTAATCTACCATTCTATTGCATATATCCTTTATATTTCTATGTAATTTTGTTTTTCTTTTGTACATAGTTTCTTCTAGTATACCCATATTTTTTTTATAGTTATACATTCAGTGTTTTAATTATCTTTATACAGACAAATAAATTGAAATTAACTGTTTTTTTTTAAATTTATTTTTTAAATCTAAATCATAGATTTTTAAAAATACCTTGATATTAAAATATCCTACAAAAACACAATAATATAAATGACAGGGTTTAAATTCATACCATAGGTAGTAAAAAGCGAAGTAATCTTTTTATTCCAATTGTTGCGTACATTCGGCTCGTAGGCCTGAGGGACCAAAATGTTGCGTATAGTGATATTTTATACAAAATTTAAGGAAAGAAACAGGAACGTAAGTTAAACATGCAATTACCAAAATGCTTTTCTTCTGATATCCCAATTGTCCTTTCTGAAGCGCCGATGAGGCAGTGCTAGTACTATAATATTGAATTAAATTGGAAGCAGTGCGACAATAGCGATATTGCGATAACGGTTTGTCACGTGCCTATTTTTTTTCCCTTCTACGGTTACATTATTAATTGGATCTCTGATGGTTTTGTTTTCTCAGGTGCTCGTAAATGGTTTCGCTTACCGTGTTTTGTTGTGATTTGGGTTTGTCACTCGTTGTAAATAGTGTTGCATACCTAGTAGTGTAAGGATTTAATTATTAATGGCTGTGACATTTTTGTTAATTGGAGTGGGAGTCTTTGTTATTAGATTTTGCCTTGATTTTTGGCCTCGATTGTCGTGTGTTCTCAGCTACATTATTGTTTGGTTTGCTTTTCTGTGCGGATGGGCTGGCTATCAACACGGACGAGCGCGATTATGAGTTGGGAACATAGTTTTGCAAAGGTTGGCTGACGCGTGTCCCGTGTCATTTTCTGATATCCGGCCTGGGAGTGAGCAGTTGAGGATAGTCGCTTGGTGTCAGTCGTGGAAGTCGGGTGAGAGTTTTTGGAACGATTTGATATTAACACGTGAGCAGAACTTCTACGGTTTTTTCTTTCATATCTAGCTGTATTTGGGCCATCTTAATTGGATTTTGAAGAAAAAACATTTAATTTTTAACTTGACCATTCTGTCTTGCCTTTGTTGTGGATATTTTGGATATTGGGGTCGAGTTAAAATGACCGCGTGCGGGATCTGATGGAGGGAAGCCATTGTTAAGTACCAGGTGCAGTTCCATAATCAATCCGGCCACAGGATTAGTAAATTCGTATACCCACAGGTTACAAGTGATTTATTTTAGAATATTTAAACGACGTGATTTGTTTTTGACACCGCGATTAAGTTTTGTTTTAATATTTATTGCATTGGATAATATGCCAAGTCTGAACTTTGATTAAAGTAATATTCTCAATAGTTCTTTGTGTCCAAGTAAAAACGTTTATTCATACTTATTTGTAAATATCCTACAATATTGCTATTTTGAAGGACAGCCATCGTAAAAAGAAATATTTTTAAATAAGCTCGATTGTTTTAACAGTGTAAATCTTTAAAAATACTACTTGGTGTTTCTGTTTCTTGGATCATCGATGTAACAGTGGCGTCTCAATGAAGTTTTCAATTGGTTACATAGTATTGAGTTTAATTTTATCAACTTATCAGTTATTATGTGCTGGATCTAAGTGTTTTCAATAGTTTAAAAGTAACAAATTATTTTCATTAAATTTGTACCTGCTCCAAGTTGAATCTGAATTTATACATTACTGAATATACTTTATGTAGTTATTGTGATGGTTTCAAATTATTATTTTTGTTGCAAGTCCGTTTATTTTGTATTTTTTTTTAATCTTTTGCTATCAGGAATTCTATATAAAACCAATCATTTTTTTTTGAAATTTTAAATATTGTGAACATTTTTTTTGTTTTTAATTCTCTTTTGTACATCATTAGGTTTATATTATTGTCTGAAAGATTGTTATAATTAATTTAAATAATATTTTAAGAAAAGTGTATTAAATTCGTTTAATCCACTTTACAAAAATACAGAATTTGTTGTAAAAAATCAAAACATCATTTTTACTTAATTAATATATTGCAGGAATTGTAAATATAGTTTTATTTATCTAGTTCACCATAATTGTTTGTTGTTTATCGTGTGGCTCTGCTAGTGCCTACTAGACCTAGTGGTTTCCGGCTTGTACTGTCTAAGTCGGTGGCGCGGCTCACTTTTATATATTTTTTTTCTTCTACCCTCTACGGCTGAGCTCGGGCATAATTTGCCAGTAGAGAGACCACTGGCAGAGTACTCTTTAGAGAACTAAAAGACGTGGCAGGTTAGCGGATTTGGGATGCGAAACATTCCGTAGTTCTCGAATGAATCGCATACCTTTCCGTTCTTCTGCTTGAGGGCGTTTTAAGTGCGTAATTTAACTTGAGTTAAATGCGCGAAATATTTGTATGTGACATTTAAGTAATTAGAAGATAAAGTATTTAATGAAAACCAATAAAATTATAATACCAATAACATACATACATATAGTCACGATTTTTGCCCGTAGGGGTAGGCAGAGACCACTTCCTTCCACTTGCTACGGTTCTTACACACATATTTTGCTTTCTCTACTTTCATTAGTGCTCTCATACATGCTCGTCTGTTGTTGGTACTTTTGACCTGGCCTTTCTTTAAATAACAATAACAAACATAAATAATTCTAGTGAACGGAGACTGAATACCAATAGTAAGCAGACTGTTTAAGATCATACAAATCTTTGCTCAATTTCTTAATTTTTTTTTGCTAGATTACTCAATAATAATCCAATGGAATTGTACCTGGATATTGGTAAGAATATTTCCTAATATTGCATATCTTTCCTGTTTTGTTATCATACAATTATTGTTGTCCTTATTGTACCAATGCCACTTTATAGGTATTTAGTTTATCCACCGCAGTTAGATTTTCTTCTATGTTTCTATTTGTTAGAGATCTTGGAGTCATATCGCTATGTTCTTCCACAACTAGGTTTCTAACTGAATGAATAAGTAACACCATTATTTTTAAAACTCTGCATACTATCATCTGATAAAAATTCTAGAGGATCAAGTTCATCTAATGTATTTTCTTATGGAGACATAAGCTGGTCTTTCAGAGCCCGTCCATTAATTTGTATTTTAACAAAGATTTGTTTTTCTTTTGTTATACTGCTAAGCTCATTAATTTTTACATCTCTTGACATATTTAACTTTTTTTATTTTTGTCATACATTCTATAATTTTATTGACTATACCCAACTAATACCAATTTGGTACCTTTCTTTTTTAATTTTTTTCCTTTTCCCTTTTAATTACGGACATACCCCACTAAATTAAATATTTTTTAGTCCGTAATTGGCGTGTATAGCACGCAACCTGAACAATAACAATCAAGATGAGATAAATTCTTAGAAAGCCGTTTAAGAATAACGAATAATCGTAAAACTTTGAAATTTACTCTTACTATAAATTACCCTTTTAACAAATAATTTGATTTACTAGTAAACTATGTCTTGGTCTGTGAATTTTGTAGAGCAGAGCAGCAAGAAAAAAAAATTAACCTCCAAATTTTAAATTTTTTCAAGACAAAAAATATTATTATGTTTACAAAAATATAGGTATCTATTAAAAATATGATTAGTGGTCTAAAGATCTTATTCAGAAGAAAAAGAGTAATAAAATGTGTATACGAAAATATTGTTAATACTTTAACATAGTAATACAAAACTTACCAGAGCCGAAAATATACCAATAATAAAGAGAACAAAAATTTTGCAAGTACTAATTTTTTCTTGGGAGAAGCAGGATCAAAGATCAGCGCATTTAGATAAGACGAGATAGTTTGTTGGAAAAGACAGAAATACGCAAATTGGGAGTAGATGAAAAACGAATATTTTATTTAAATAAAACCTGGTTGAATAAAGAATATACTGTTAACAAAATTTTGGCAACAAATTATTTAAAAATTCTAGGCAAGCGTTTTAAGAAGGTTTATCAACGGTATTTGAAGTCTTAATTAGTTTATTAAGGTTTTTGTTACGTACGATATGTAACCTAATTATCGTACCAATAGTCCAATAAACGTAGCTCTGAAATCGAAATCTCATGGTTAAGATTGCATTTCAATATTATCTTAAGATTTTCATCTTAAAACTTAATGCAAAATAACGAAGATATAAACCTCCGGGAAATCGTTAAAATCTATAAAAATTACTGTTTTAGCAAATTTATTTAAAACCTTTAGGAATATTAAAAAAAATTAGCCAAATTAGCTTTTGGAGTACCTAACCAGCGACGAACAAACATACCACTAATGTAAGCTGTTCTGATTAGTCCGTTTTGCATGGTACTGTAGTACCGGAATGTTGGGAACCTATCTAGCTTAAAGAAAGAGGCAGAAGGTTATTTTTGTTTCCGAATGGTTGGTTGAGTAGTAGAATTCGGGAAGCTACAGGTGTCTAGCCATACAGGTGCTCCTGGTTTTGTTCGGCTGACAAATCTTATATTTGTGAAGCGATTCTTAATGGAATTTCCGTTTTACTCATCTCACCAGCAACTCCAACGTCCTGACTTTTGATAAAGGCCTATATTGTACATATTGGCATAAGCCAATATTACATTTAACGCCTTTTTGAGGCGTGGGGACTTTATGAAGAAAGAACCACCGTAGACTCTTTTTAACTTCTTAAAATATCTAGAAATAGTGACTCGTTCAAAAGGTAAATCGGACATAATTTGTTGAGCATCTACGGCTCAAAAATGCATTTATGAATTACTCTCTTTACTTTCCTGATTGCATTCAGGGGCCAATATTGCACACTAACATTAGCAAGGACAGTTTGGGCACCAGCGTGACCCAATCAGATATGCTCACGTTTAAGCAAAAGGGAAACTACATAATTTTTTGTAGGGAGAAGTATGGGGTGTTTTTGGGGTTTAGGGACGTCTGCATGATGTAAACGCCCTTGCTCATTCAGGAAATAGTTAAGGGCTAATATACCTTTGTCAGAAATTGATTTCGAGCATTTTAACACGGAAATTTCTTTAAAAAAGTATTGGGACTGTAAATTGCGAAGGACCAGCACTAAAAAAAAATTAATTTTATATGTGGACAAAGGACAGATCAATTTAGTGTCCTTGTTTTTGGAGTTGGACAAAAAACGAAAAATATATGCTACTGTTTGTAGTACATTTTTAAGGACGAGAATCCTTTAAATAATTTATTCCAAAATTCGTATTTAGCTTGAATACTTGTAACTAGCACTTGCTGCTTGTTTGTGTTTTGCTCAGGTACAACACTTGGAGGAGGTTTCAAGATGAATTTAGAAAAGTCCAAATTTACTTCGGAGAAATCAGGACCATGCCACCACAGTTCTAGATTCAGTAGGTAAGGAGCTAATACACCTCTGGAAAGTAAGTCAGTGAGATTTTTAGAAAAACGAACATGTATCCATTGAGCTTGTGGCAGGGACACTCGGTTGGCCACGAAAGTGTGCCGACGGAATGGATGGAACTGATTCTAGTACAGAGCTATCTGCGAATCCGTCCACAAATTTATAGATTCGCAAACTAAATTTTTGTTAAAAATTTTGATAATTTTTTGCGTGAGCTTGGTAAACAATATTACACAATTTAAGTCGAGAAAGGGGAACAGTTTTCAGCGGTGCTACTCTGGATTTGGAAGTGACTAAGCGACAGTATCGTCGGAATAAGCGGTTCTGAAGTACAAACAGCAACCGGCTGCAAGTCTGAATTCTGGCGGAATCTTCAAGCTATTTTTGTTAACCGGAATTCTGGGTAATTTGAAAGTAATTATTGGGAGTACTGCACAAGACACCTTGACTTTGAAGTTCTCATGGGTATTAGAACGACTAACAATATCTAAAAAAAATTTAGAAACAGTGGGAGTGCATTTTATGCCGGAAAATTAAAGACTGTCGAAAGTTTTATTATTTAATTTTCTTACGAATTATCCAGTAGCGAAGAAACATTGACTACCATTGTGTAGGATTAGCCTAGCTTTAACGGGATAACCGTTTTAGGAGAAAAAGCTACGACCGCTGTGGCCAGTAGAATTTCAAAATATTTTTAACCTGCAAGAACTGCGAATGGCATCGAAGATGCCGGAGAGTCACTTGAGCTCCGGGCTCAAGAGATCGGAAGGAAGCTGTGTTGTCAGAATCTTAAGTTAAAAAATGTGAAAAGGATATTGCCAAATTTGGCTAAAACTTGTATTATAAACAGATCGCTTATTTTGGCTGGAACTTGTTTTTTGAACGGATCGCCAATTTTGACTGGAACTTGTATTTTAAGCTAATTTCAGAATTGCCTCCGTACTATTTTAAGGCCTGAAACTATTTCAGACTATAATTTGAATTTTAAAAATTGTTTAGAAAAGAATCCTAAAAAAAATTTTTGTTAAGTAGGGTGTGGTTTTTTCTACCACACAGGGTACAACTATTTGACTACACTCTGTCAGCAGGTGTTTGCACCCAGACAGTTAAAACAGAGCAATAAGGACTAATTTTCTCATCAGTGCTAATTTTTTAAATATTTAATACTATGACATAGTGGTGAGGTAAATTGTGGTCAACATTTTTTATATATGGGGTGAGCGGTAGTTTAATACGAGCACTGAAATCACTTTACGAGGATTGCACTGCTTCTGTCAGGATAAACGGAGCTTTCACGGACTGGTTTAACATCGAAAAAGGAGTGAGAAAGAGATGTGTGGCTTTGCCATGGCTGTTTAACTTTTACATATACGATTGTTTAAAAGATTTAAAAAAGAGCGTATGGATTGAAAACAAATGTTTTGATCGTCAAATCCCTTTTTTACGCCGATGATCAAGTCATATTAGCATCATCTGAAGAGAATTTGCAGGCAATAGTTAATCCTATGCATGATGCTCTAAAAATCAAAGAGATGAAAATAAATGTAGGCAAAACGAAAGAATTGGTTTTTAAAAGAGAAGAAAGCATGACAAACTGTGAAGTTTCGATTGAGGAAGAAAGAGTGGAACAAGTAAATGAATTTGTGTACCTAGGTCCAAAGTTTACGAGAGCTGAAAAGTTTGACAGTGACATTGAGCAAAGGGTGTTGGCAGGAAAACAAATGAATGGGGCTTTATGAACAGCCAGAAAGTGTCAAAAAAGGCACGTCTGGCTGTGCATAGAGGTGTGTTGTTTCCTACACTTATGTATGGTAGTAAATGTTGGGTTAGGTAGGAGAAGCATGAAAATGGGAATAATGCTGCGGAGATGAGTAGTCTAAAAAGTATACCCAAAGTGACTAGTTTAAATAAAATAAAGAATAGTGAGATAAGAGAACGCTGTGGTGTAAAAGAAGATGTGATTACAAAGATAGACGAAGGAATGCTTAGATGATTTGGACACGTAAAAAGAATGGATAAAGGAAGATTGACGAAACAAATTTGTAAGGCGAGTGTAAATGGACAAGTCGGTAAAAGTCGACCTCGGCGAACATATCTCGATCAGATTAACATTGTTTTAAAGGTCAAGAGTACCAACAACCGACAAACATGTATAAGAGCACTGATGAAAGTAGAGGAAGTAAAAGATGTGTGTAAGAACCGTAGCAAGTGAAAGGAAGTGGTCTCTGCCTACCCCTACGGGAAAAAGGCGTGACTATGTGTATGTATGTATGTAAACATTATGATCAGGAACCTAACAGTACCAACAAGTTCGTCGCTTACTTGTGAGAGAACCAGAAGAACTACTATTTATAAGTAAAGCGGTTTTTAAACTTGTCCCTGGGACCTTTTCTGATTTTAACTTAAGCGACGCGGAATGAAAGAAATAAGTTAAGGACTCTAAGGTTCTACATCTGGTCTCAATAATGTCAAAAAGTTTCTTTAAAGTAGGATTAATTTTTAAATCTTAATACTCTTTTTTAGTACCGTACTATTTGGAATGGAAAGAGAAGACAAAAGGGGAGCAGGAGGAACAGTTAAACTGTTAATTCTTTTTTCTGAGCCTTAAAACGGATAAGTCAAAATTATTTTGTATAATAGCTCCATCTTCCTTATCAGAATTTTTTAAATCTAATTTCTTAATTTTATTTTGAGCAATAATATACTTATTAATTTTATTTTTTTAATTATCTTTTGAAATAGAAACAAATCATTTTCGGACTATAAATTCTGAGTAACTTTGGGTTTGATTTATCGCAGGTCATAGCATTTTTTTTTTATTTTTTTAAAGGACTGCATTGCGTGTATAAAATTAAAATATTCTAAATTAAAAAAAACCACGCAGGATTCTGTGAAAAAAACACTATGCTCTACTTTTCCCGACGTGGATTTAAAATTTCACTTTCAGCACAATTTTTTCATACTGAAAGTTAGCAAATGTTTTTCCTAAAGTTTTTACACAGAAATAATAACGCTAGAAAGTTTTTTATAATTGGGACATAAATCAACTTAAAGTCAAAAAATATCAGTTTGCGAAAAATATCAATGAAAGAATGTATCAAAAAAAATGCATAAAAAAGAATCAAATATGTACAGTAAAATCAAAATGTTATAGTCGACTTAATTTAAAAAATCTTAATCTTAATTGCTAGGTACGGAAAGAAGTCTGCGTATTTTTCAACACGGCCTCGGAGTATTAAACTAATTATTTTAAATTAAATTTTTTAATTTGCATTAAATATTTATTACTTTTTATTTTTTGACAGAAAAAGAATCAACTCTTTTTGGAGATGTTTCTAGAAAGAGTCAATGAAAATATTTTAAATTAATTAACTTAACACACAGCAATATCTTATCTAATATTAACTTGCAAGAAAAAAATAATCAGAACGGTAAATACGAATTTGTACAAAACGTTTTTAAATGTAAGTAATACTGGGCTGCCGCAGATTGTTTTCTATCGATGTCCTCAAATGAAACTGGAAATTGTTTTTCTAGTAATACAACTAGGAAACAGGAACAATCAGGAATAATGTTGTTTAAACAACATGTATCGAAGAAATGAGTTTAAAGGACCAAATTTACGGAAAAGAAATATAATTCCTTTTTTCGCACACGGGGAAATTATACTCTTCTTTAATAACAGTGGACTGGTTTAAATCGTAAGTCGCTGATTTTTAAAGTTTGTATTATTACCAAATAAATTTTTTTCTTTAAAATACACCATGCACTTGTACCACTAATGATTTGCTTTTTATGTAAATTTACCTTTATTGGATGACTTGAAAGAAGTAACAAACGCCGAAATAATTCGAATGGCGTGAATAAACAGGAAAATGGATCGCTTTGATCTTAAGTAGAAAGAATATCGACTAACTTGGTTGGCCCCTTCCAGAAACTTCAGCCTTTTGCAGAAAAGCGCTGAGCATTCGCAAAGCAAATGTTCTGCAGTTTCAGCGAAGTTCTCGCAGTAGCGGCAAGTATCACTTTCTGTCTTTCTTGTCCAACTCAAGAAGCTGTTTAGCTTTCCTTGTCGAAAGACTTACTAGCCTTTTCGCTTGCCTTTGTCCTGGCACTTTATGCCAGTGAGATTTCATTTCATCTGTTTCCCAGCGTCGAACCTCTTTTTTCAAGTGGGCTTTGGAAAGTCCACAGAAGGGCTCTGGGCCGGAAAATTTTGTATTTGCTCCTTCTTTGGCAACGCAATCTGCTTCTTTGTTGCCTTTAACTCCCTTGTGACCTGAAACCCACATGAGAGTAACCTGATTGTTTGCTGCCAGTTGTCTCAGGGACTGTTTACAGTCCCAAGTCAGCTAAGACTCACAAGTGTATGACTTCAGAGCTTTTAGTGCTGCTTGGCTATCTGATAAAATATAGATTTCTGCCCTTCGGGTGTTTCTTTCGATGCACTCCTGGGCACATGTCTCTATGGCATGTAATTCTGCTTGAAAGATGGTTGGGGTGTTACCAAGGGGTTTTGAGAGCCTAAAATTCGGCCCTATAACGCCCACTTCAACCCTTTCATCTAACTTGGATCCATCAGTGTTACACACTAAAACATCCCTTCCTAGTTGAGGTCCGTTCTCTGTGCAAACTTGGTGGTTGTTTATAACCACTTAAAACTGCATTTCGAAGTCGTACCAAACTGGCATGATATCTGTCGGCTTAGACATAGATTCTAGGGTAATATTATCCAAAATGTTCAAATGTCCATTCCGATTTCTTGCTTTAAGATTTGTTGTCTGGCTCAGTCTGAAGGCACTGATTGCTGCTTTTTTTCTTTACATATAAGTGCAATGGTGGAAGGTTCAGCATTACTTCTACGGCTGCAGTAGGGCACGTAAATGTTGCACCTGTGATTCCCAGACAAGCTAGCCGCTGCACTTTCTGCAGCTTGACTTGTAACAAAATTTGTTGCATTTTTGGCCACCATACCAATGAAGCATAGGTCTCAGGGTGTTGGTGTAATACTCTTTGCTAGAATGAATGAAAGTGTGGTTGATTTTGAATGTGTAAGCCCAAGACTCCTCTGGGTGAGGCTAAAGGTTAATCTTACTCGAATCCTTTTGCTAGGGATGCTCTACAGTATGCGCAGTGAAACCAATCTTTAAAAGCACAAATAGAGAGGCGGAAGTTTTGGGATAGTGTAACAGATATTCCAAATAAGTGTAATCAGAATGAAAGAATTGTAAGTTGGTTGATTTTAAAAGTTGGGTAGGAGTAAAGCGTGATGGATATGACAGTGTTTTGGGTATGTAGGGTGACGGCAGAGTAAATTAAAAAAAAAAGTCCACTTGAAGTATGTTTGGAGTGGAATATTGTGGTAAAAACCAAAATGTTAAACCATAAAAGGATCCACTTGTACACTAGACAAGAAGTATACCAGAAAAGTATAATTAATTTCTTAATTGTGGATTAAAGATTGAAAGAGAAATTAGTGGACACTCAGGCATACCGCGGTGCAGGTAATGACACAGACCACTTCTTAGTAATGAGCCGAATAAGAGGTCTCTTTTAGCGGTGGCGCCATCGTGTGCAGGAATCAAGTAGTGTACTAGAACGTATAAAACTTGAGAATTTGCATGAAAAAGGTATAAAAAAGGAGTTCGTTAGTGAATTGACCGATAAATTTGACAGTTTAGATGAAGCATGTGAGGTTAAAGAATTGTGGAAGCCATTCAAGAAAGAAATCGTAGATATTGCTATTGAAGTATGTGGTCTAAGTAAAGGAAGAAAAGGATGCAGGTTACAGAAAATGTGCGTAGAGGTTTAAAAAGCAGTGTCAGAAAAGAAGAAAGCCTGGCTGGAATGGCTAGCTGCAAAAGCCAATCAAAAAACGCAAAAGGCAACGATTAAGGATGTAAACAAGGCAAAGAATGATTATAAAACGTTAAAAGGTGTGGCAAGAAAGAAGGAAAGTGGTAAAGATGAATTTGATAGAAGGTTATTTGACGATTTCCAAAACAATATTTAACTCTTCTGGAAGTCCATAAGAACAGCCAGTGGTAAAGATACTACCTTGCAACTGGAAAAAATCAGAAACCAAGATGGTAGTATGGTAAAAGAATAGGAATGCGTATTAAAGAGATAAAATGAATACTTCGAAAGTTTATTTGAGAAAGAGGATACACAAGTACAGGCCCCATTCGGAGAAATGAGTGAAAGTTGCAATGAAAGTAAAATTACTACGACAGAAATTGTGAAAGCGTTAAACAGTATGAAATTGGGTAAAGCTGCCGGGTACGACAGTATAACAGTTGAAATACTGAAGGCTGGACAAAACGTGGTAGCTATTCTGCTGTACCGCCTTTTTAACCTTTGTTGGAGGAGTGGTAGCGTACCAGACGACTGGTGCAAGGCCGTTATCGTGCCACTTTACAAGGGAAAAGGTCCGCAGCAAGACTGTAAGAACTACCGAGGTATAAGTTTACTTAGCATAGTCGGCAAGCTGTATGCAAAGATATTTATTAAAAGAGTAACGAATGAAACTGAGAAAATGATATGGGATGTGCAAGCAGGATTTAGAAGAGAAGGAGATGTATGGATCAGGTCTTTTCATTACGAGGTTTAGTCGAAAAATTCATGGCTAGAAGTCAGGTATATTGCGCTTTTATAGACTTTATAGGCATATGACAGAGTGGTGAGAAGTAAATTGTGGTCGACACTGTCTATGAATGGGGTTAGCGGTAGTTTAATACGAGCATTGAAATCACTTTACGAGGATTCCACTGCTTGTGTCAGGATAAACGGAGCTTGCACGGACTGGTTTAACATCGAAAAGGCGTGAGACAGGGATGTGTGGCTTCGCCATGGCTGTTTAACTTATACATAGACGATTGTTTAAAAGATTTGATAGAGAGTGCGTATGGATTGAAAATGAATAATTTGATCGTCAAATTCCTTTTTTACGCCTATGATCAAGACATATTAGCGTCGTCTGAAAAGGAGTTGCAGGCGATGGTTAATGTTATGCATGATGCCCTAAAAATCAAAGTAATGAAAAAAAATGTAAGCAAAAAGAAAGTAATGGTTTTTGAAAGAGAAGAATGCATGACAAACTGTGGAAGTTTCGATTGAGGGAGAAAGAGTGAAACAAGTAAATGAATTTGTGTACTTGGGTTCAAAGTTTACGAGTTATGGAAAGTATGACAGTGACATTGAGCGAAGGGTGTTGGCAATAAAACAAACGAATGGGGCACTTCATAGCTTTATAAACAACCAGAAAGTGTCAGAAAAGGCACGTTTGGCTGTGCATGGAGATGTGTTGGTTCCTACACTATGGTAGTAAATGTTGGGTTTGGCAGAAGAAGCATGAAAATAGAAATAATGCTGCGGAGATGAGTAGTCTGTAAAGTTTAGCCAGAGTGACTCGCTTGGATAACGTAAAGAATAGACAAAGGAATGCTTAGATGGTTTGGACAAGTATAAAGAATGGATGAAGGAAGATTGACGAAAATTGTGTGAATGGACAAAAGTCAGTAGAGGTCGACCTCAGCAAACATATCTTGATCAGATCAACATTGTTTTAAAGAAAGGCCAGGTCAGGAGTACCAACAACCGACGAGCATGTATGAGAGCACTGATAAAAGTAGAGGAAGCAAAATATTTGTGTAAGAACCGTAGCAAGTGGAAGAAAGTGGTCTCTGCCTACCCCTACGGGAAAAAGGCGTGACTATATGTATGTATGTATTAACCAAAATAATAATTTATTTTTAAAAATTTGCTTTTTTAATAAAGCGATATTTTTTTGTGCCCAATCTGGGTATTTTTTTATAATTACAATCTGATCATGAAGATCAATAAGCAATTTTTTTAAACCTAACTTAACTAAGGTGGAAATTTTTTAAAATTCCAAGGTCCAACTCATTAGTATACCTTGGTGTCTAATATTTTTAGCAACACTACCGTTAACGTGTTTTGTGAGATTTGCACAATACTCTTCTTTTAACTAACACAGTCACTTAAACTACTTCACTTACTCAAACGGTTTGTTCCTGTTGAGTCTTCTCACTAAATTGGTATTGTCGAGGAGCGGGATAACCTCAACGTTCCCATGTTGTAATAACCGTTGTTCATGGCTTCTGGCGAATTTGGCTATAGTCTGGTCAACAGTTTCTACATCGAGGTCCCTATGGAGATTACTGTAACGACAGTAGCAAGGTACATCAACGATGTTCCTCAATACTTTATTCTGAAAACGTTGTATCAGTTGAATATTGCTTTTGCTGGCACAGCCCCAATGCTGTATACCATATGTCCAGACAGGTTTCAATATATGTTTGTAGAGAAGCAGTTTGTTGTGTATGGACGATTTTGAGTTTTTTACTAGTACTAGTAGTACTACATCTTTTTATATTTTATACCAAGCTCTTCGCGTTTCTTTTTAACGTGGACTTTCCAGCGAAGTCTAGCGTCAAGTGTCATTTCGAAATACTTTGCAGTGTCAGCATAAGGAATTTGAGCATTGTTGATTGTTACTTGGATATTTCGTTTTCGTTTGTTGGTAAAGTTAACATGAGCAGATTTGTTTTTGTTTAACTTGGTACGCCATCTATTAGTCCAAGTGTTAATCTGGTCTATGGATGTTTGTAATTTTATATTGGCTTCTTCGTGGTATTTTTCAACGGTGAAAATGGCAGTATCATCTGCAAACGTTGCAATAGTATCATGTTCAGGATTTGGTATATCGCTGGTGTACAGTAAGTAAAGAAAAGAGCCTAGTACACTACCTTGAGGTAGTCCTGCCTTGATTTCTGTTAGATGAGAGTATGCTTTTTCCTATTTTATTCTAAAATATCTGTCTGATATATAAGATTTTATTAATTCTGAATATTGGCGTGGTAGTAACATACTCAACTTGTTATTTAAGCCCTTATGCCAAACTTTATTAAAGGCCTGAGCCACGTCTAAGAAAGCTGTAAAGCACAGTTTATTTTCTTTTAGGGACTTTTCGATTACGTTTGTTATTCTATGAATTTGGTCGATGGTTGAGTGCTTTTCTCGAAAACCAAATTGATGGGAAGGAATGATGTTATTTTCTTCTATTATATGTTTTAATCTCTTAAGGAGCAATTTTTCAAACAATTTTGAAATAACAGGTAGTAAAGAGATAGGCATGTAGGTGTAACTTCCTGGGGCAGTCTACCTGGCTTAGGTATCATTATAACCTTTGCTATTTTCCATAGCTGAGGTACGTATCTCAGTCTGAATGACGCATTAATAAGGTTGGTTAATTTGACTATAGCTTTGCGTGAAAGTTGCTTCAGGATTTCCCCGGTGATGAGGTCAAATCCAGGGGCTTTTTTAGGATTTATGTTTGTTCTAATTTTCATACAAATTCTTGTGGAGAAGTAGGTCTAACAATTAAATCGTCCTGTTCTGGCTCATTCCAGTCTTGTGGTTCTTCACCTTCGTTGGTCTGGAAAGTTTTTTCCAAGTGTTCGGCGAATCTATTTGCTTTTTGCATATTATCCCGTGCCCAACTTCCATCTTTCTTTCTAATTGGTGGGTTAAGAAGAATAGGCCTTTTTAATCGCTTGGTTGAGATCCCTGATCTCTTTTGGGTATTTATTCCCTTTTGTTCTGTATTTAATTGCAGGGGTGTTCTCCCAAGCTGCTTGCTGAATATTTTTTACAAGACGTTCTACTTCCTGATCTAATTGTTCTTCCGTTTATAGTGGAACTGAGAGATAAATTATCTGCTCACGACTAATTTTAAAGCTCCGCCAGTCCGTTCTTTTGTTTACTAGTTTAGATGCATTTTCTTTTTGTATCACACTATCACTCAGTGTAAGAAGTATGGAAGAGTGGTCCGAATTCAAATCCAAGGCCTCTTTTTTTTTCATATAATTTAAGGATACATTCCTGATTATAAAGAAATCTATAAGATCAGGAATCATATTCGTATCTGTGGGCCAATATGTTGCCTTTCCAGTTAATAAGGTTTGTTATTTAAGATTATTGCATGCTGCTAAGAGTTCTTTATCTTTAGTTGTTGTCAGTCTAGATCCCCAGTGGGTGTGTTTTGCATTGAAATCTTCTCCCACTATGAATCTGTATCTTTGGCTATCCAGGAAGTCAGTATATTTTTATTTCCTTATAGCATATCTCGTTGGACTGTATAAAGCTGTAATTATCACCTCATAAGTTTTTGTTTTGATTTTAACAGATGTTCCTTATGATGTAATATAGATTACCATATTCGTGCTTTCGCCTTTTTCGGCATTCTCTGGGTGAATAGTATGATACACGTTATATCCATTAAATTTGATGAATGACTCCTTTGTAAAATGCGTTTCTGCAATGAGGCAGACATCAATTTTTTGTAACTCTAGAATTATTTGTAGTTCTTGCTGGTGCTGTAGTAACCCGTTTGCATTTTATTCTAGGATTCTGATTTGTTCAGCCATTTTTAACTTTAAGAATCACTCCTTAGGCACGGTACTTTAAGTTTGAAATGCGCTTATCCATCTTATCCAGTCTATCTAAGATTCTCTGTAGCATAGCATCAGTATTTGATCTTAGTGGCGGTGGTTGTTGAATATGAGGGTTTTTTTCTTTATTTATGATTTTTAGTTTGTGCTCTTTGTCCTCTCTTTTATTATTTTCATTTGTTTTATTTTCTTTGTGAGGTTGAGCAGGAGTAGTGGGCTTTTTCATTTACTTATTCTTAATTTGTTGTAGTTCTTTGGCTACTTCGCATCCGGGATAAGTAGCCGGATAACCTTCACCTCAGTGAACACATTTTGGTGGAGTATCTTTTGGTTTATTACATTTCGCTGTTAGATAGTTTCCTGTACATCTTACGCATCTAGGTTCCTTTGAGCAATATATTTTTGTATGGCCATATGCCTGACAAGATTTACATTGTGGTAATAGTCTGCTTTTTTAAATAGGCTGTATTTCAACCCTTATGCTTATAATATCTGTAATACTGAATATTTTGTTTATATCTTGTCTAAATGTCAGCATAAACATATTCAGCGGCTAATTTGTTTTATATTTTAGTTTTCTAGTTGCTTCAACGAGTTTATAACCTCTCTTTCGCAGTTCAGTAACTATGTAATTAGGATCACAAGGGTGATGCAATTTAGTTACCATCACGTTTATTAACCTATTTTGTTTATTTTTGAAGGAGTACCATGAGTAGTTCTCCTCTGCTGGTGTTTTGGTTAGAGCTTGGTAACTTTCTCTACCTATAACGTTGATCTTGATGTTTTTATCATTAATTAATCTTATTTGGAAATGACTCGCTCTGCTAGATATGAGTTCACGAAGACTATTAAAGTTTTCAATTCCATCTACAATTATTGGAGGTGTTTGGTGTACTTTTTTGGGTTTTTTTCTGTTCGTTTTTTTGGTTATTTGAACTGTGTTGTGGAGGAGTTAGTGATGTACCCATTTGTCACTTATTACGGTTCCTCTTTCTGACCCACTCTAGCCAATTCTTCCTCATCTGTATAGTATCCTGGTGACTTTTGTTCATGATTTTGTATTATTGGACTTTGTGCCACATTTCTTCCATCAGCAGAATATTTGTTCTGCAGTTCGTTTAATGCTTTATGCATTTGTTCTATTTGAAGTTGCATTGTTTTTAGCCTATTAATTACACCCTCCTTTTAATATTCGGATGTTTTGCATGCATTGTACAATGCTTGTTCATTTTGCGATTTTTGATACAGACCGTCACGAAACGTGTTTACTGCTCGAATTTTAAATTTATACTTATATGGAGGGATATAAAATAATAATAATATTAGTATATTATATTATATTATATTATATTATATTATATTATATTATATTATATTATATTATATTATATTATATTATATTATATTATATTATATTATATTATATTATATTATATTATATTATATTATATTATATTATATTATATTATATTATGTTTTTTCATCCATGTTTATTGAAATTTGTTCTAAACAAGGAATTTCCCGTTAATACTTCAATCTGTGACTTCACGAGAATAACTGAAGCAAGTATTACAAGTATGAACATTTAAACATTTTTTAATCAAATATTCACATACATAATTAAAAGAATTTTTAATAATGGCTGGTTTTTGACAATAATCGGTATCTGATAGTGATACAGCTTTTATTAATATACTGTAGCATTTGAAATTGCTACCTGTTAATTTTGTTTTTTATATATAATAAATTTTTCATTTATTGGGCATTGTAGCATTTGAAATTGCTACCTGTTAATTTTGTTTTTTATATATAATAAATTTTTCATTTATTGGGCATTGTACTTACAGAGAACATTCAGTTTTGATATCAAATTCCTGAATAAAACATCTATTAAAACCACTATTTCAAAACAAACATCACATATAGTTGAATACTAATAAATTCACAAGTTTCCAACACTAGGTAATACTCTTGCTTCTGACATTCTAAGGGCTGTTGAAAGTGATGTAATTAAGCTGCAGGAATCTTATGATTTCTGGCTATCTGTCTGATCCTAGGCCTGAAATTGAAGATAGTAAAGTCAATAAAAACATCCATTCACATGTGAGCAGACGACATACCGTTGTGTTCTCTAGTGTGGTGAATTCTAGGCTATTGAAGGTTGTCCCAGGATTTTGTTGATTCTGAATGAGATCTCTGGGTATTTACTGGGTTTTTTTCTCTATTTTTCATAATATAATCTTATAGGTTATATTTATTTTCTATTTTTCGATGTCACTGCCTGAGTTGTCATAGTTCTTCTTTCATAGAACTTCTGTCATCGATCTTCGGTCTCAAGTCGGTTAGCCGTTAATGTTTCGTGCCCATAGTGGAAAAGAAAGAAGAAGAATGGCCTTTTAGATTACATTCGTTGGAATTCATTCTGTCAATCAATAGCATTTATGGTTCTGACCAATGAGAGGCTAGGAATTCAAAACTGGCGCTGATTTCATACAGGATGTGCAGTTTTTTTGGCAACTGTTAGAAATAGAAATAGAAATATCTGTCCTCGTGGTGGTCGGAGGAGTTCTTTTTTGGTGCGGCCATAATGAGGTGCGCTTGACTCGTTTTTGGGATTCTTTTTCGGTGTTTAACTGGAAATTAACCCTTTGGGGGAATGTACGAAGTGCCGTTTGGACCGAGTTCAAGTCGCACCCATCGTTTGTGGTTTTTTTGGAGCCTTTATATGGGGATTTGTGCCAACCACCGGTATACTGCCATGCGGTAGGAACGCCGCCATTTTGTCCTGATGTCCTGTTAGTCCTGTTTGCTGTTTTGGATATCTTCTAGTTTTACCTTCCTTCTCAGAAGGGTGTTAGGGTACAGCTTAGCCCTCATCATCAGACTTCTGGCAATCGTCAGACAACCACCGGATGAGGACTAGTAGTAGCCGGTAGAGGCTGGAGACCTGCTGAGCTGCATCATCGACCCCTGGCTGACCTGGAAGGTTGAGCCTTTCTTCTTACCTTCTCTTCGTTTTGCTGTCTGTTTCCTGTATTCTTCCTGTCTTCGTTTTTGTGTCTTCAACTACATCAAGTGGACCTTGGATAGAGGCTACATATATGGACCATTGGACCTTAACACCAGGTTATTTTACACCTTCAGTGTTTTCTTACTTTTTGAGATATATTTATAACTAATTAATCATATTAGTAATTATCATACCCTCATTCTTGTTAATAACTAATTATTGATATCGTATATTAAACCACCGTGATAATTTTATAAACTATAATCTAAAGAGCTTTTGTGAAGTTCTCACATAGTACTATGTGACAGCAGATTCAGTCACAGGTTTATTTCTTACCAATATACCTCATTTTGGTAACTTTGAGTGGTATAACACCCGGTATATAAATGTATGTATTTTGATATAATACATTAGTTAATATTGTTATATATATTATTTAATTGATGTAATTATTACTATATGATACTCTGGTCCAGGACATATTTTGCTTTGTCCATTTTGGTGTTTTTATTATATTCTTATATGTGATATGTTTTTTTATTCTCTTATTTGCGCAACCCGAATATCTAAGAAAATTTAATTCTATATCATTTTAGGTATTTGTTAAAGATAGATATTTGGTTTTCTCAATTATCCAAATATAATATAGCAATATCCAAATTGAGTGGCGCCTATTGAATTTGAATTTTCAATCTTGGAGCCATAAACAATTCGAACTCACTTATCTGTTCTCCGGCGAACAGCTGCCGTCAGCACATTGTGTTCTATTTTTTATTTCATCTTATGAATATAATAAAGTAGGCCACAATGCCTACTGGCTTTAGTGGCCAAGGTTGTATTTGTTTTTTCTTATACTGCACAGATGTTTAATTTAATAAAAATTCATCCATTTCATTTATACAATTCATATTGTTAGAGTGAAAAAAAGTTTAAAATTATTTGAGGAAAATCAAGTTTATAGAATCTTTAAAGAATTTATTATGACACAACCTTTTTTGCACCTTGTTCTGGAAGTAACAATTTTATTATTTTTATCGAATAATTTTAGATTTAAAACAAATTTTACCGTTTCATCTAAAAATTTTAATTGAAAATTAGTGCCTTTAAATTAGTTTTATATATATTTAAATTTTTTATGTCCACTGAATTCAGCATATTAAAAAGCTTAACAATCTTTTTAATAAATTATATGGTCCCTATGGCACTTTTTGGAAGTATTCTTAAACTAACAAACGTATTCATTGCGCTTGAAACAGTCTTTGAAAAATGCAAACATACATAAATCTTCCCCTGGTTTCGAGTGGCGACCACAAACAGTGCAAGTTACTTTTTCCCTAACTAAAATTATGATTCAGTTTAAACAATTCACACATCACAAAATATTGTTACAAACAAGAGTTTTTAAATCAAAATTAAAATTCAAAATATTTTGTTAACAAAAATCAGCTGATTGTACTTCGTATCAATGATTGATGACAAATTATAAGTATTTTATTATAAAGTTGGCGTCGTTTAGACATGCGCTCACAAAAAAAAATTGGCGAAAACTAGTTCTTTCGCTTCTTGTTTTGGTGGTGTATTTTTTGGTAATACCATCAGCATGGAAGCGTGTGTGAGGCGACCTCCTACACGTTTGATGCCTAATTCATCAAGAAACGGGCTTAAAGAAATCAATTTGCTTTTGCCTGAAAAAGGCTCATTAGGATTCATCGTTCTAAATTCCTTTAAAAACAAAACTTGTTTAATTATTCTTATGATAACATTGTGCGCGCGCAATATTCATTTGCAATAGTCATTTGCCGTTAACTTACCACCAATACGACTACCAATTTCGCATTTCGTATGAAACGCGTCATGTCAGCGATGGCGCGCTGAAGTTTCCCAAACGAGCTATATTTTTTATGCAAATTGTTTCTGGAATAGCTGGTTTTAATTCAGGAACTTCAATCGGAGCAGGTGCTCCTTCAGGCCATGTAAAATATTTTTGTGACAACCAGGACGGTCCATGCTACCAAATAAGACTCGCGGTGAGCTCTGACTGTAATTAACCGCAATATACTAAATCAGCAGAGTCTTGAGAAAAGACATGGCGCCATCGCCATCGCCAGTGGCAAAAAGCGGATAAGCATTGTATTTCAAAAAAACCATTTAATACAAGCGTGTTTAGAACATGCGCTGGAGTAGAAGTGCAAAATAATAGTGGAGTCCAATCATAAGTATAATTTATCTACGTAAATTAGCAAGGTGGGCTTTATGGCACAGTATAATCGTGCAAGCTGCAAATCTGCGCAAAGCTTAAGCCGGGACAAGGTTAAGGACTTGACAGGTGCAACACGCGATTTTGAGCAAAGCAAATGAATGTGTACATGTCCAAATAGGTCTGTTGAGCGCAAATACAGGCAGGCACCATAAACCTTTTTAATTGCATCGAAAAACCCATGCAGCTGATTGCTAATAGAATACGAAATTGTAACTACAATTGAAGCGCAATTTTTGAATTAAATAAAGCTTAATTTTATAGGTAGACCATAATAAATAAATTTTCTCAGGAATTAATTAGACCCAATTTACCTTCCAGAGTCATTGAATTATTATTTAGGCATATATGATAATGGGACGTTATGACCGGAATGGATCAAATAATTTGGCAATTTGTGATAAAATTCACCTTTTTTGTAATAGTTTTAAACGGTTTCATATTTACAGTATGGAAAAATTTCTAGCGCATTCCAATGGGATCATAAAGTTTTAATTTAAGTCTTGGGTTTCAAAGACATGTGCGTGCCCTTTGGATGCTGCTGATAATCCAGTAATATTGCAAAATGATTTATTGCCCATTTTCTTAAATCAAGTAGTGTACTAGAGCGTATAAAAGTTGAGAATTTGCAATAAGAAGGTATAAAAGAGCCATTCAAAGAAGGAATCGTGGATATTGCTATTCAAGTGTGTGGTGTAAGTAAAAGAAGGAAAGAATGCAAGTTACAAAAAATGTGCGTAGAGTTCAAAAAGCCTGGCTGGATTGGCTGGCTACAATAGCTAATCAAAGAATGCAATAAGCAACGATTGAGGATGAAAACAAGACAAAGAATGGGTATAAAAGGTGTGGCAAGAAAGAAGAAGAGTGATGAATTTAATAGAAGGTTATCTGATAATTTCCAAAACAATATTAAACTCTTCTGGAAGTCAATAAAAACAGCTAGAGAAATAAATACTACCTCGCAACTGGAAAAAATCAGAAACCACGATGGTAGTATGGTAAAAGGAGAGAAATGCGTATTAAAGAGATGAAAGGAATACTTCGAAAGTTTATTTTAGAAAGAGGATACACAGAGTACAGGCCCCATTTGGAGACATGAGTAAAAGTTGCAATAAAAGCAAAATTAGTGCGACAGAAATTGTCAAAGCGTTAAATAGTATGAAATTGGGTAAAGCTGCTGGGTACGACAAAATAACAGTTGAAATGCTGAAGGCTGGACAAAGCATGGTAACTAGTCTGCTGTACCGCCTTTTGTTGAAAAAGTGGTAGCGGTAGTGGATCAGGTCTTTTTATGACGAGGTGTAGTCGAAAAATTCTTGGCTAGAAGTCAGAAGGTCCATTGCGCTTTTATAGATTTGGAAAAGGCCTCTGACAGAGTGGTAAGGAGTAAATTTTGGTCGATATTGTCTATGTATGGGATGAACGGTAGTTTAATAGAAGAACTGAAATCACTTTATGAGGATTCCACTACTTTTTTCAGGATAAACGGAACTTGCACGGAATGGTTTAACATTGTGTTAGTTTTCGTTGCAATAACTGTTTCAACTTTTGTAAAATTTTATTAACAATAAAATTTTGTTTTTTTACAATGGACTGTAAGCTTTAGTTAAAATACAAAATGTTCGTTTTATTAAAACATGCGATGCACATGCAGACGATGTACTTCGTTGGTGTCTCTGTATGTTCTGTACTCTTCACCTTTGTACCGCGCGCCGCATTCGATCGTTGGTCGCCGACCCTTGCCGATTCGATCTGCTATCACAGCTGCTACTTCTATTAGGAAGGGTACGCATAGGCGGTGTACGCGGGTTGAAGGGTCCAACACATTAAAAAGGGTCTGAGACAGGGATGTGTGGCTTCGCCATGGCTGTTTGACTTATACATAGACAATTGTTTAAAAGATCTGAAAGAGAGTGCGTATGGATTGAAAATGAATAATTTGATCTTCAAATGCCTTTTTTACGCCTATGATCAAGTCATATTAGCCTCATCTGAAGAGGAGTTGCATGCGATGGTTAATGTTATGCATGATGCCCTGAAAATCAAAGGAATGAAAATAAATGTAAGCAAAAGGAAAGTAATGGTTTTTGAAAGAGAAGAAAACATGACAAACTGTGAAGTTATGATTAAGAAAGAAAGAGTGAAACAAGTAAATAAATGTGTGTACTTGGGTTCAAAGTTTATAAGAGATGGTAAGTAGGACAGTGACATTGAGCGAAGAGTGTTGGCAAAAAAAACAAATGAATGGGGCACTGCATAGCTTTATGAGCAGCCAGAAAGTGTCAAAAAAGGCACGTTGGGCTATGCATAAAGGTGTGTTGGTTCCTACACTTATGTATGATAGTGAATGTTGGATTTGCAGAAGAAGCATGAAAATAGGATTATTGCTGCGAAAATGAGTAGTCTAAGAAGTATAGCCAGAGTGACTTGGTGGGATAAAGTAAAAAATATTGAGATAAAAGAACGCTGTGGTGTGAAAGAAGATGTGGTTACAAAGATAGATAAAGAAATGCTTGGATGATTTAGACACGTAGAAAGAATGAATAAATGAAATTTGACTAAACAAATTTATAAGGCGAATGTGAATGGACAAGTTGGTAGAAGTCGACCTCGGCGAACATATCTCGATCAGATTAACATTGTCTTGAAGAAAGGCTAGGTCAAGAGTACCGACAACCGACGAGCATGTATGAGAGCACTAATGAAAGTAGAGGAAGCAAAAGATGTGTGTTAGAACCGTAGCAAGTGAAAGGAAGTGGTATCTGCCTACCTCTAAAGAAAAAAAGCGTAACTGTATGTATGTTTCCTAAACAAAATTTAGCATTACGAGGTCAATGCACCTTCTCGTATGCAACTAACTAATTAAAAGTTTTAATGGCTGATTGAGAACCACATACGGTACCATAAATAGACGTATTTAGTATGTAGGTACGAGTACACAGAGGCTCTACAGTAAAGATTTTTTTTAAAAGAAGCATCCTCTTTATATACGCGAGCCTGGCGGAACATTTTTTCTACTTCCGCTGTAAAAGCATATTTGTTCAAGCGAAACCGTACGATAATAGGAAACAGATTATCCTGAAGCTAGTGCCGACTATAAGAGTTTTATTTAAAGAAACGCCGGTAAAAGATTTAGCTGATCCATCAAACACAACGCGAATTTTTGTAGTTACAATGTTTTCCTTGATTACGGTGTGGTGCGGTAAATAAAAGCCAGTTTTATCTTGTTTATTATGTAAAACAATGTGGTCAAATTTAATGTACTTGTCTAGAAAAACGACATAATTCCACTTGACCTCAGGATGTTTCTAAAATTTACGTTTAAACATGTTAAACCGTTTTAACGCGGACGAATAAGAGTCTCTTTATGATCGCTTTTTATTATGTAAGCGAAGTCTTACCTCCTCAATCTCCAAACCAAGTTAAGTTATGTCAAGTGGATTTTAGTTTATAACGATATGACATTAAATATTGGGTGACTTGTAACGGGAATTTTTTCCTTGGTCGAAATTAATAGACCAGTTTTGGCAATTTAATTAAATTGCTTGATTGTAGAAGCCTGTCTAAGTGTCTAGGCAATCTGTTTCGTTTTTAGTGGGTCGTTAATCTAACGTCCAGCTAATAAGCGAATTTTAAATAGTATAAAATTCGTATCTTCGAGCAGTTTTATAAAATTTTGGTAGTTATTAAGTTTAAATCTAACTTTTGTGTTGGTTTTAAAAATAATTGCTACCGTTTTTTTATGCTGACTTTTTTAGCAGACTTTTGACCAGCTTTAAAGTGACTTTTCTGTCAAATTTGAAAAAGACCTTTTAAGCGACTTTTAACCGGTTTTTAAAAGACCTTTTAGTCAGATTTTTAACTGGCTTTTAAAAATTTGGTAGTAACGGTGTAACAAGTGGACGTATGGTCTAGGTTTCTTTTCCTTTTTGTCTTAACTTTTTTCTTTTTGAATACTATTTGTAAGTACGGTTAAATCAAATTGTTTTTGATATATTCCTATTTTTATTTGGCATTAAACTTGTTAAATTCTTGCAACTCTTCATTTATTTAAAAAAAAAAGAGATAATTTGTTAGAGCTAGTTAAACAAGTTACTCTTTATATAAAATTTACAGATACGGTTCAATTTGTTCAAAGTTTTTACAACTTTTTAATTATTTTATATTTAATTATTATCTGGCGCTCAACAGTATTTTACTTGATTTTTTGTTGTTGAGATAGTTTGCTTATTAGTTATAAAAAAACTATTTTCTCAAATTGAATGTTTGAACCAAAAAATCAAGATTACATCCCTAAAATAGAGTATGTGGAGTTTTTTTAGTTTAATTACTTTAAGTATCGACTACTCTTTCCCAAAAGAAAAAAGCGTTACAGACTGAAATATTTGTAAGTTATTTACCATCACAACTGCGTTTTTTGCAAGATAGCGTTTAAATGGTTTTTTAAAGATATTTTACCTATACATACCAGTATGAAAAATAGTTTAACTATAATGAATGCATAAATTTTTTCAGGTTGAAAGGAATTTGAACAGGCTAATTGGATATTTTTGGGAATATCAACGCTTATTTTTTTATAAAATAGTGTCGTAACTTAATAAAATGCTGATCATGTTAAGTTGAAAATTTATTTAAATATAAAGAGTCTACAGTTTACAAAAATTATACGTCATTTAAATTGAAAAACGATCAGAGTTTAAATAAAGGTCTGTCTTAAAGTTGGCGTTTAATGCGGCTTGTAAAAATATTTCGATAGAGGAGCCACTATACATTTTATTAAATATTTATCCAAGTCTCAAACCGTGCAAATAAGTAATTTTAGTCAAAATTAATTTTTAAAGAATATTTCACGAATATACGGAGGTTTCGGATTTTTGTTAAAAACTCGATAACCAGTATTCAATTGTACATTAAAGAAGTACGAAAGTAAAATACCCTAATATTTTTAAACAAATTTCGTAGGTAACGAATTTTACTTTATAAAGGACTTTTTTTTTGGAAATTAGGAGACAATATTTTTATTTGTAAGGACGGGTTATTTTGCAATCAAATCTGTTTTTAAAGACTTTATTTATTGTACATAATAAAAGAGGTAGGTTAGTAATCCAAACAAATTTCACTAACTTGTCTTGTTGATTCATTTTTGTGTTTTTATGTTTACTTGCCCAAACCAATACCACAACCATTACATTTCTACAAAAGTAATTAGTAATCCTGGGTTATCATTATAGTGGGTACCTACATTAAAATCGTATAGTAACGATTGTGATTTAAAATAGTGTATGTATAACTAATAGACCGCTAAAATGTCGCGACGTGTTTTAGATGAAGATACAATAATATTGAATGTACACGCTTATTTTACTGCGGAAAAGGACAATGAAGGTCTGTGGCTACCAGTTTTATCCATACATAAGCGTGTGCGTGATGCGATGGGTATTGGTGAAACAAAATTAACCCCAGTTTTAAAAAGTGTAATAATGTAAAAAGTGAACAAAAAGTTGAAAAATATAAACCCTGCCGACATCCAAAGACTGATGACATTCCCAAATTTAAAATCCGCGACATTGTGTACAAAATGCGTGAAAAAAAACATGTCTTTATATTCAATATAGGAAAAAGTAAAAAAAAATGTATTTAAAATTTATTTGGAGTATTTTGAAACATATAGGGTTAAAGTTTAAAAATAAAGACAACCGAAAGGCTTTGTGTAAAAATGTAAAAAAGCTAGAGTCGTGCACAAAAGAATTGAATTTTTAAGAAATTATACTCACTGTAAACAAGAATGCTCTTCATTTATTTATTTAAATAAAACTTGGATTTTTGTTAAAGGTGGAACAACAAGAATTTGGCAAGACGATATAAAGTCAATAAAACACACCGACTGCGAAGGAAAAAGATATATTATTAAGTATGCAGGTGGAAAGCATGGTTTTGTTGATGGGAAGGATCTTTTATTTTTGTCAAAATTAAAATCGGCCGATTATCATAACAATATGGATACAAAAATGTTATAAAATGAAATGGTTAAAAGAGAAACTATAACCATCGTTACATGAACCATCTGTCATTGTATTAGATAATGCTCCGTTCCATTCGGAAATTTTAAATAAGCAACCAACAAACTCTTGGACGGTACAGAAAATAAAAGAATGATTAACGAACAAAAATATTTCATTTCCATAGTATTGCTTCAAGCCGAAATTATTATCAATAGCTAAAAGGCACTATAGAGAAAAAATTTACGAAGTGGATCAAGTTATACTCAGTTATGGACATCGTATGCTAAGATTTTCGCCTTTTCATTGCCAATATAATCCCATTGAGTATATTTAGGAAATACGCAAAACTTATTATAACAATCACATTGTATTTAATGGTTACAGTGATAAGGCTGTTTTAGAAACCTGGCAACGAGCACTTAATAGTGCCACTTCTGAAATTTGGAAAAAATGTGTCACAAAATGTGAAAATTTAATAAAGGAATGATGGGCTCGTGAAAACCGCATTAAAGCAATTAATCCTGTTCTCATTTACAATCCGAATAAGGTAACGACGACAGTTATACTGATTATGATGACTATAAATCTAATGCTTGATAATACCGTAAGAACAACATGAATAAACATATTTATTAAATTTGTACCAATAATTTATTTTTGTTGCATTCCCTTTTAACATAATTGAATACTTACCTATTTCTTACCAAAAAACTAATCGAGAGCTACATTAACAATTTCTGTTCAAAATAAAGCAAAACATAAAAATAAAACCTCTTACTAAAAGCAAAATAATAAACAAGAATGGTTTGGGTTTAAATCTTAGGGGAATTTACTAATGTGCCTCTTAAGTTAATGCCTTGGTGACTAATACGAAACCGTCGTATATTGGTGAAATGAGCTATACTACGAAATCATCGCGATCAAACGGTTGCCGAAAAAGTAAAGTGTAGAAATATATAAGTCGTTGGGAACAAACTGATTTTTATGAAATCAATGAATAAATCTTGGTATGCCATAATTTCATCGATGCATTTTTACAATAGAGGATATCAGTTTAAAGTTTCAGCTCAGAATTTTCGCGAAAAAAATCCTTTTCATAAAAAACTTAAATTGCTCGAATTTTACAAGCAAGTAGTACTGTTGTCTTGGTAGAAGAGCACACCTTGACTCAATTTTTCTCTTCTCTTTTTTCTGATCGCGTCGCGTACTTTTGGTATTAAATTCGCCTACGCGGTAAATAATCCACGAAAATAACACTGCAAAATCCCAAAAAACTGTAGCTATAATCTTACCAGCTAATGGGACAACACGAAATTTTCGAAAGGGAAAGGGAACCCCTATGCCGCCATTCCATGCTTTGTTTTTTAGACCGTAAGAAATTTTTGCTTAAATTCATTGGGATTCCAGTTATAAACTTCAAATTTGTCTCCGCTGCAACCTGGCGAACACGCTTCTGGTCTGCCGTCAGCATTTGTTGTTTTGTTTTTTGAGACCCAATTCCTAATGTAAAATTTTTTCAACGCTTTCAACAAAAAACCTACATGTCTCTGCTAGAGCCTTAACTGTTATTCTTCTGTCATTTAATACCATGTTATAAACTATATTGTAGGAGGGGTCGTAAAGGCTATGCAGCTTCTCAAGCACCTCAATCTCTCAGATCTTTTGTGCATAACCCTTAAACTATTTGAGGCCCGGGATTCCGAGACTGTACAAATTTTAAAATGTATGAAACTTATGTATGTATTTTTTTGTAAAACGGACGCCGCTATCGTTATAAAAGAACTTCACCGGGATGTAATTGGAATCGGTAAATCGCGATCGCGTTTTCGTGAGTAATATAACAATTAAAACCAAAGCCATGTTTTTGGATTTAAAAATCGATGTTACAAATTTGTGATTGGTTTTTTCCAAAAACTTGAGCTTTTTGCAGAAAAGCGCTGGACCTTCCCAAAGCAAATGTTCTGCATTTTCAACGAAGTTCTCGCAGAAGCGGCAACTATTACTCTTTGTTTTGCCCATCTTTTTCAGGTGAGACTTCACAGGGCAGTGTCCAGTGAGGAGACCAGACCCGTTACCAGTTTCAAGTCTTTCTTATCCAATTTGAAAAGCTGTTTAGCTTTTCCTGGCAAAAGGCTTACTAGCCTTTGTCATGGTACATTATTCCAGTAAGATTTTATTTCATCTGTTTTTTAGCGTCGAACCTTTTCTTTTAAATGGGCCTTGAAGAGTCCACAGAAGAGTTCTGGGCCGGAAAATTATGTATTTGCCACTTCCTTAGCAAGGCAGTCTTCTCCTTTTAACTTACTTGTGACCTGAAACCCACATTAGAGTGACCTGCTTGTATGCTGCCAGTTTTCTTAGGGATTGTTTATAGTCCCAAGTCAGCTAAGACTTACAGGTGTATGACTTCAGAGCTTTTAGTGCTGCTTGGCTATCTGATAAAATATAAAATTCTGCCCTTCGGGTGTCCATTTCGATGCACTCCTTCCTGGGCACATATCTCTATGACATGTAATTCTGCTTGAGGTCCTGCACCTGCTGCATGTTGACAGGACTCTCTTCCCAGTTTAAAATCTGGTGACCAGTTTTTGATTACCTGGTACAAAGGGACAAAATTACTCAATACTTCCACCATGGCATTATAAATTTCTTGCACCTGTTATCTCAATTTTGTTCATTTTTATAAAATCACGCACACCTCAATGGAAAAAAAATTAATATTTAACATACACGAACTCATGCGCTGATTCTAATTGGCACACACTAATATCAAACAATAAGCTTTAACCTGACACTTTATTTGCATTTGTCATTCATCGCCAACTATGTTGACAACGATCCATGTACTATCCTCGTATAATTATACTTGTTTCTTTCGCTGGTTATTTTCCTTGTGTTGTTCCGGATTTTTTCTTAGTAAAATCAGAAATCATTGCCTTATTCTCATAAATCGTGTGTAATTTTCACCAATATAAGACTATTATAATTTACGTCACATATCTGTGTGTACTTTATAAGATAATTGTCTCAAATCATTATTATGTTATGTTTAATAAATAGTAAAGCGTTAAACATGGAATAATTTTATATGCAACATCAATTTTAAATAATATCGGACCATAATTATAAAACTCGTCGCCATCTTGGAGACATCTGGAATCCATAAATTTTTATAAAGAAACATTTTATTTAAATACTTTTACACAAACCAATTTTAAATAGAATTGGACCATAATTACAAAACTCGTTGGTATCTTGAATTTATAAATTTTGACACTTAAATCATAATCTTTGGCTCCGATAACCTTCACACACCAATTTTGAATAGAATAGGAAAATAATCACAAAACTCATTCGTCCTAATTTTTGAATTTTGCCAAAAAAATCTATATTCTTTGACCAAAATAATGATCTCTGAGCGCAAGAACCTCCCCTTAACGATTTTGATTATAATCGGAACATAATCACAAAACTCATTCGCCATCATGAATTTATAAATTTTGACATAAAATTTATAATTTTTGACCCCAAAACCCACCTATAAACATTTTTAATAGAATCAGACCATAATCATAAAAGTCGTCCGCCATCGTAAATTTATAAATAATGTCAAGAAAATTATAATCTTTCACTCCGAAACTCCCACATACCAATTCGCATAAAATCAAATTCAACTATAATCACAAAACACCTCTGGCATCTTAAATATAAAATTTTTTACAAAAAAACACAATATTTAACCAAAATCATAATCTTCTACCCTAATAACCTTCCCACAACTATTTTGATTAGAATCAAAACATAATCACAAAACTTATTCGCCATATTGAATTTATGAATTTTGACAAAAAAATTATAATTTCTGACCCCGAAAACACACCTATAACCATTTTTAATAGAATCAAACCATAATCATAAAAGTTGTCTGTCATCTTGAATTTATTAATTTTGACAAAAAAAACACAATCTCCGACCTCAATAACCTTCACATACTAATTAGGAATAGAATTGAACCATAATCACAAAACTCACTCGCCATCTTGACTTTTAAATTTTGATAAAAAAATTTATAATCTCTTATCCCAAAACCCAACCACAACAAGTTTTAATAAAAACGGACCATAATCAGAAAAGTCATCTGCCATTTTAAATTTATAAATTTTGCCATAACAACATAATCTTTGATCAAAATAATAATTTTCGACACAACCTCGGTAACCTCTACAAACTAATTTTGCATAGAATCGAACCATAATCACAAAAAAATTTCGCCTTTTTGACTTATAAATTGTGACAAAAAATGTGAAAATTTTAACCCCAACAACCCACCAACAACAATTTTTAATAGAATCAAACCGTAATCATAAAAGTAGTACGCAATCTTGAATTGATGAATTTTGATAAAAATTACTCTGAAAACTCTCACAAACCAATTGATAATCAAATCGGACCATTATCACAAAACTCGTCCGCCATCTTGAATTTGTAGCGGCCATATATACAGTTTATGCACAGAGGATGAAACGTGAATTTCCCACTGTTAAATTCTCTAAAATTCCAACGACCAATTTCACTAAAAACTTTTTGATCTTAAGTTGTGTCCTTTTCAAGAAAGCACTATACGACCCTAAAATTTGCTTCTTTGCAATAACGCACGTATACTATCCTATTTTTATGACCAGAATCTTCTTTCCTCTTCAGCTACTCACGTAAAATCACAGTAATAAGGTAAATCGGTATGATTCTAAAAAGGCCTCTCCGCCAAGTTATGTATCATCGACAGATTGTCATAAAACTGACTGACGTGGGGGAAAGTAAATAAAAAAAACAGAGAAAGGCTCACAAATTCATTCGTCTTTAGTCAGTCAGTCAGTTTCCACCAGCCTCGCAACAAACTTCGACAGTCTCTCAACAAACTTTGACAGTCTCTTAACGAACTCCAACAGTCTTTTGACGAACTTTAACACTGACGCGCATCGCCTCTCTTGCCAAGTTTTTCTTTTATTTCGATAAATACACGTAGTTAACAGTAATTCTAATTGTGCATCATTTCCTTAACACTCGTTACACAATATTCCCAAAAATTTATAAATTTTGACAAAAAAAAACTTAATCTTTAACCAAAAAACACAATCCTCCTACCCCAATTACCTCCAAGAACTAATTTTGAACAGAATCGAACCATAATCACAAAATTTATTCGCTTTTTTAACTTATGAATTTTGACAACAAAATTTATATTTTTTGACCCCAAAAACCCACCCATAACAATTTTCAATAGAATTGGACAATAATCATAAAAAATTTCTGCCATTTTAAATTCATGAATTTTGTCAAAAACATCATATTCTTTGACTCTGAAAATTCCCACATACCAATTAAGAACTGTATCAGGCATAATCACAAAACTCGTTCGCCATCCTAAATTTATAAAAAAATGTTTATCCAAAACATATTCTCCGACCTCAATAACCTCCAGAGACTAATTTTGAATAAAATCGAACTTTATTCACAACACTCACTTGCCATCTAGACTTAAAAATATTGACAACAAATTTATAATCTCTGATTCCAAAAACCCACCCACAAAAAGTTTAAATAAAAACGGACCATAATCATAAAACTCTTCCGCCATCTTAAATTTATAAATTTTGCCATAACCTAATCTTTACCAAAATCATAATCTCCGACCCCAAAAACCTCCTCACAACAATTTTGATTAGAATCTAAGCATAATCACAAAGCTTATTTACCATCTTGAATTTATAAATTTTGACAAAAAATTTATTATGTTTGATCCCGAAAACCCACCTAAAAGAATTTTTAATAGAATCGGACCATAATCATAAAAGTAGTCCGCTATCTTGAATTCATAAATTTTGACAACAAAACATAATCATCAAACCAAAAACACAATCTTCGATCTCGATAACCTCCACAAACTTATTTTGAATCAAATTGAACCATACACAATATTTATTCGCCTCTCAACCCGAAAACCCACTTACAACAAATTTTAATAGAATCGGACCATAATCATAAAAGTTGTCTGCCATCTTAAATATATGAATTTTTTCAAAAAAATCATGCTCTTCGACTCCGAAAACTCTCACATACCAATTTAGAATTTTGTTTTTTTTGCAACAAAAATTCATTGTTACCTGAATTATGAACATCTGCCAAAGGTTAATGAAAATGCAAGTTTAAGGATGGCAAAAATTAAATAAATTTACTTCAAAGTAGGTGCACTACCCTCAGAAAGGAATTTAGAGCAATCCCCTACTGATAGACCTATTATCAGTAAGAATTTTTATTGGTATATTACATGGATTGATAAATCGGACCCCGTCATTCCTTTGTTGATTGTTGACTTTTATTTTTTATCCTTTTCCAAATTACGCTCAATGATACGCTCTTAAATATATTTTCAATCCAAAACAACACAGTATCTTTTTATTTTATTTTCAACGACGTTATCAAAATTACATTCCAAATTCATTCATAAATAAAAGTATAGTGATCATTGAAACGAATGAAATATACAATGGCGCTTTCTATCCTTTAACACAGCGTTTCTCAAACTGTGGGGCGCGTTTACATGATTGGGGGGGGGGCGCAGTACAGATTAAAAATAAAATGGTAATGATAAAATGCTACAGATAGATTTTTAAAAAATCTTTATTGAAATTTTACTTACTTAATGATGACAAAGAAACATTCTAAGGACTAATGGCTAACATGAGCTTGTTTTAAGGCGCACAACTTCTCCTCTAAATTTGGTTCTATGTTAGAGATGGCCACTCTGAGTTCATTTTCTACTTAAAGTTTATTTCTGTATTTAGATTTCACGACAGCAAGTGCAGAAAATCCAGTTTTACAAAGGTAGGACGTTGGAAAAGGCAACAGAATTCTAAGCGCTTTGGCTTTTATAACGGAGTAGTCGTTCGGAAGTTTAGTCCAGAAGTTGTCACGTGCCTATTTTTTTTTCTTCCATCTGCCGTTTTGTTGTTATGATAGTCTGGCGTTCGTAATTAGCTTTGCATACTGCATTTTGTTCGTTGTATATAGTGTTGCCTATATAGTAGTAATAGAATTCGATTATTAATAGCTGTGACATTTTTGTCTCTCTTATTAGACTTCGCCTTGATTATTGGCCTCGATTGTCGTGTGTTGTCAGATATATTATTGTTGGTTTGCTGGGCTGGCAATTAATGCGGACGAATAAGATTATGAGCTAGGAATTTAGACGTGAAAAGGTTGGCTGACGCGTGTCCCGGGTGATTTTCTGATATCCGGTCTGGGAGCGAGGAGTGATCATCAGTCGTTTGGTGTCAGTGGTGGAAGTCGGTTGAGAGTCTTTGGAAGGATTTGATATTAACACGTGAGCGGAACTTCTACGGTTTTTTTCTTTCATATCTGGCTGTATTTGGGGCCATCTTTATTGGATTAGGAAGATAAACCATTTAATTTTTAACTTGACCATTCTGTCGTGCCTATGTGGTGAATATTTTCGGTTATTGGGGTCGAGTTAAGATCACCACGTGTGGGATTTGATGAAGTGAAGCCATCGTGAAGTACCACGTGCCGTTCCATCCACATCGACGATAAATTTCAGCGTTATAAAGACTTGCCTGGTAATTTTAGCAGAAATTATTATGATAATACTACTTGGTGTTTCGGTTCTTGGATCATCGATGTTACCGTGACGTCTCAGTGGAGTTTTCAATTGGTTACATGGTATTGAATTTAATTTTATCAACTTATCAGTTATTATGTGCTTGATCTAAGTGTTTTCAATAATTTAAAAGTAACAAGTTATTTTCATTAAATTTGTACCTGCTCCCAGTGACGTCCCAATGAAGTTTTCAATAGTTTAAAAGTAACCAAATTATTTTTTCGTTAAATTTGTACCGGTTCCAAGTTGAATGTGAATTTATATATTACTGAATATAATTTATGTGGTTATTGTGAGGGTTTTAAAATATTATTCTTGTTGCAAGACCATTTATTTTGCATTCCTTGTTTTTGTGTTAGTCTTTTGCTATCAAAAATTCTATATAAAACCAATTATTTTCGAAATTTTAAATATTGTGAACATTTTCTTTTTGTTGTTTTTTTTTATTTTACTTCTCTTTTGTACCTCATTAGGTTTTTTGTTACTGTCTGGAAGATTGTTATAATTAATTTAAATATTATTTTAAGAAAGTGTATTAAATTCGTTTAAACCACTTTACGAAAATACAGAATTTATTGTAAAAAATCAGAACATAATTTTTTTTTACTTAATTAATATATTGCAGTAATTGTAAATATAGTTTTATTTATCTAGTTTACCATAATTGTTTGTTGTTTTTCGCGTGGCTCTGCTGGTGCCTACAAGACCTAGGGGTTTCCGGCTTGTACCGTCTTAAGTCGGTGGCGCGGATCAATTTTAGATTTTTTCTACTACCCTCTACGGCTGAGCTCGGGCATAATTTGCCAGTAGAGAGACCACTAGCAGAGTACCCTTTGGGGAACCAAAAAAAAAAAAAACGTGGCAAATTTTGGCGCCCAACGTGGGCCTATTTTTTTTTGCGGGTCAAGTAGATTTCATTTTTATAGTATTTATGGTGAACTAAGTAAAATTTTTTTTTTTGATAGATGTTTATGTTTTATTTTCGGATTGCTTTGATTCACTGATAGCTTATGTATTGTTTTAGATTTGATATTGCTTGAATTATTTATCGATTATTTAGTGGTTGATTTATTTATTGATTATTTATTGGGTGATTTGTTTATTGATTATTTATTGATTGATTTTGATTTTGATATATTTTTATATTTATCTATTATATGTTTGTTTTCTCTTTGTAGTAGGGGTATTTGTGCTAGTTTGTTTTGTTTGTATTCTGTTTATTGTTGTGTTTGAACCGTTTTTCTTTCCACATCAAGATGGACTACAAGATGGACGTGAATTATTTGATAAAGGATATGCTCATTTATGAACTTGTTGTCCGGGGTGTTGCGGCCAATTCTAGTCAAACAGTTGATCAATTGAGAGCTGCAATGAGGCCCATCTTACAGATGGAGAAGAGGGGATCCTTCACTCCACCCCCATTTTCTTTAAAATTTAGCGATGAAAAGGTTCCGATTAAGACTCTGTTAGATAAGGTTAGGGAAACTATTTCGACCATTGATGCTGACAATTCTCAGCAGAAATACCATTCTTCTCTTTCTAAGTTAGTACATCTTTACCTTCGCGTCCAACGGATACCTGAATCTGGGTTGATCCCAGAAGATATTTCGGAGAGGGCTAGTCTGCAGATGGAAGTGCTGAGTACATTGGACTCATTGAAAACCGCAGCTAGAGGTAATCCCGAACTTAGCGTAATCCTGCATGAATCCGATGAGGAGCTCCATTCCTCACCCAATGTGTCGAGATATAATCCTCGTCTTCAGGCTACGTCGATACCGTCCAGTTATAAACCCCCAAACCTGGAGAAGTGGAATCTCAAATTTACAGGAGATGCTAATTCGTCGGTACATAATTTTCTTGAGAGGGTGAGAGAACTGAGTAGGGCTCGTAATATTTCGGAACGTCAGTTATTCGATAGCTCTATAGATCTATTTACTGGTAAGGCTTTGAATTGGTATCGAGCCAATATAGATAGGTTTCACGATTGGACTAGTTTATCGGACCTACTTCGTCGTCATTTCGAACCTCCCGATTATAGATCTCGACTTTTCAAAGAAATCATCGAACGAACTCAAGACCCTTCCGAAGGCATAGTTGAATATCTTTCTTGTATGCAGGCAATGTTTAGGCGCCATGGTGACCTCCCTGATAGAGTCCAATTAGACCTTTTGATTCGTAATTTGTCACCTTTTTACATCACGCAGCTTCCTGTCGTTCAAACCATCGAGGAGCTTGAAGCAGAATGTCTTAAACTAGAGACTAAAAAGTATCGTATTGACAACTACGTTCCTCCTCGTAGGAAAAATCAATTTGTAGAACCTGACTTCGCTTTTGTAGATGTAAGCTCCACGGCAGCCGGTCCACAACATCTTTCGGATCTTGATAATAGTTCTGTCGGCGTTAATAGAATCGATACACCTGGTAGTAGTCGTCCAAACAGGAATATCGCTTGTTGGAATTGTCACCCTGCGGGACACATAAGCCGGAACTGTCCAAATCCCCGAAGAATACATTGTTTTCGTTGTGGAACGCCTAATGTCACAGTTAGGACTTGTCCGAAATGCAGTAGTTCGGGAAACGGAACAAGGGAGAGCCGTTAGGTCGTGACTTTCTCTCCCCAACATTAACGACCGATTATACTTTTCCTAATAAATTAGTTTTAGATTTTGTCATCTCACATGCTCAAGGTGATCAGCGTCCCTATCTTAAAGTTGATGTATTGGGCTATTCTATGCTAGGCCTTCTTGATTTTGGTGCTAGTCGAACTATAGTAGGATTGCCAGGATTTGAAATACTTTTAAGTTTAGGTCTTAAACTCATTAAGCACTTTTCTACCTGTACAGTTGCGAATGGTGAGACGTGTCATAGTATTGGTTATTTACAAACACCTGTCACTTTGTTGAACAAAACTAGGATTATAGATATTTTAGTACTTCCTGAACTTTCACATAACCTCATTTTAGGAATAGATTTTTGGAAGGCAATGGAGATTATTCTGGACCTTAAGCAGGATGTGTGGCGTTTTTCGGAACCCTCCGCTAAAACCAATGTATCGTTTATAAAGAGTGCTGATAACTTAAATCCATTGGAAAGGAGTGCCCTAGATGAAATGGTTACCCGTAAAATGTCAGAAACAGGCACTGGTCTTGGTTGTTGTAAGGTAGCGGAGCATGGCATCGTTTTAGAACCCGGAACCAAGCCGATTAAGCAGCGTTATTATACTGTGTCCCCTTTTAAACAGAAGATCATCGACGACGAGGTTACAGAGATGTTGAATTTAGTTGTTATCGAAAGGTCGAATAGTCCATGGTCTAGTCCAGTGTGTCTTGTTCGTAAGAAAGATGATTCGTATAGATTCTGTGTTGATTTTCGTAAAGTCAATTCGGTCACTAAGAAGGATGCATATCCGATTCCTTATATCTCCACTATCCTAGATCGCTTGAGAGATACTCGTTACATTAGTTCCATCGATATCAAATCTGCCTTTTGGCAAGTACCACTTAGTGAGGCATCGCGCGAGTATACAGCTTTTACTATTCCTGGTAGAGGTCTTTTCCAGTTTCGTCGAATGCCGTTTGGACTTTCAAATGCTCCTGCAACCTGGCAGAGGATCGTAGACACCATTTTAGGTCCCGAGCTCAAACCAAACGTTATGGTATACCTCGACGACATCATTGTTATTACAAATAACTTTCCGGACCACTTACGACTCTTGGGGGAAGTTTTTGACCGTTTGCGCAAGGCCGGTTTAGTTGTGTCGAAGGAGAAGTGTCATTTTTGTAAGCCGCAGTTAAAATATCTCGGCTACGTAGTTGACGATAAAGGTCTGCGTCCGGATGCTGAGAAGGTAGAGGCTATAGTGAATATTCCGCCACCTCGTAATGTTAACGAAATACGTAGGTTTGTAGGGACAGCTTCGTGGTATAGACGATTTGTACCCAACTTCTCCTCTCTATTAGCTCCGATCCTCAAATTGACCAAGAAGAATGCCAATTGGAATTGGACAACAGATTGTCAACGTTCATTTACCATCCTTAAGGAGTAATTTTACTGGTAATTTTAGCAGAAATTATTATGATAATACTACTTGGTGTTTCGGTTCTTGGATCATCGATGTTACCGTGACGTCTCAGTGGAGTTTTCAATTGGTTACATGGTATTGAATTTAATTTTATCAACTTATCAGTTATTATGTGCTTGATCTAAGTGTTTTCAATAATTTAAAAGTAACAAGTTATTTTCATTAAATTTGTACCTGCTCCCAGTGACGTCCCAATGAAGTTTTCAATAGTTTAAAAGTAACCAAATTATTTTTTCGTTAAATTTGTACCGGCTCCAAGTTGAATGTGAATTTATATATTACTGAATATAATTTATGTGGTTATTGTCAGGGTTTTAAAATATTATTCTTGTTGCAAGACCATTTATTTTGCATTCCTTGTTTTTGTGTTAATCTTTTGCTATCAGAAATTCTATATAAAACCAATTATTTTTGAAATTTTAAATATTGTGAACATTTTCTTTTTGTTGTTTTTTTTTTTTGTTTTTTTTTTTTATTTTTATTCTCTTTTGTACCTCATTAGGTTTTTTGTTACTGTCTGGAAGATTGTTATAATTAATTTAAATATTATTTTAAGAAAGTGTATTAAATTCGTTTAAACCACTTTACGAAAATACAGAATTTATTGTAAAAAATCACAACATCATTTTTTTTTTACCTAATTAATATATTGCAGTAATTGTAAATATAGTTTTATTTATCTAGTTCACCATAATTGTTTGTTGTTTTTCGCGTGGCTCTGCTGGTGCCTACAAGACCTAGGGGTTTCCGGCTTGTACCGTCTTAAGTCGGTGGCGCGGCTCACTTTTAGATTTTTTCTTCTACCCTCTATGGCTGAGCTCGGGCATAATTTGCCAGTAGAGAGACCACTAGCAGAGCACCCTTTAGAGAACCAAAAAAAAAAAAAACGTGGCAAAGTTTGTTAAAGATTTGTTAACAAAGTTTGATTTTTGTAAGGGATTTGTTGAAATATCTATCAGTTGTTCTTCTTCTTGCAGTGATAGTCCGACAGGTCTATTTTCGAATGGATTTAAAACCCAGCTTCAGTCTGACAACTTGATATCTTTCTCTGCAAAGAAGTATCGCTTGAAATTCTCAGTTAAGTTTTCTAAATGGCTTCCTATGGTTTTTAGCATCACAGCTTTATGAATATCTTCCAATGGGGAATCTTGCACAAAATCGCAAAATGTGGGAATCATTTACAAACTGTTTTCTTTCAATTTGTTATGCCATAACTGCAATTTCTTACAAAAAGCATCAATCTTTTGACTTAAATCAAATATATTTACGTCTTTTCCTTGCAGCTGAAGATTAAGTATATTAAGTTTTTTAAAAATATCTACTAAATAAGAAAGCTTCAGTAAAAATAATTTGTCGAAAAAATCTGTTGAATGCTTGTGACCTTCCTTGCTTAAAAATATCGCTATTTCCCTTCTTAATTCAAAGACACGCTTAACCGTCTTACCGCGTGACAACCATCTGGATGAGGAATAAAACAACAAAGATTGATGCTCAGCTCCCATATCTTCACACAGAACAGAGAACATTCTTGTTTTTAGTGGTCTGGTTTTTATAAAGTTAACAACTTCAATAACTACTGTCAAAATCATGTTTAGTCCAGGGCTTAGCGATTTTGATGCTAACGCTTCCTGATGTATCATGCAGTGCGTCCAGATAATTTCTGAGGATTCCTTTTTTACTAGCGCTTGTAAACTGTTGTATTTACCAGACATGGCTTGAGCTCCATCGGTGCAAATCGCAACACAATTTTTCCATTGCAAATTCATTTTAGTAATAGAATCATTTGTAATCTTGAACAACTCGGTGGCTGTAATTCTTCCTTCAATCTGTTTACAAAACAATAAATCTTCACATATTTTAGAACATTGACAGAATCTAATGTAGCAAATCAAATGGGAATCATTACTAGAGTCAGTTGCTTCGTCAAGTTGTATAGCAAACAAGTTTCCAGTAAGCTCAGATTCAAGCTGCTGCTGCATATCAACTGATATATCGTTAATTCGTCGACAGATTGTATCATTTGACAGAGGAATATTGTTAAGTTGTGAAGTAAAATTTTCACCAAACATTATTTCTACAATGTCTTTGCAAGCGGGTAAAATAAGTTGCTCTGCAATAGTGTGCGGTTTTTTGCATTTAGCTACTTTGTATGCCACTTTATATGATGCCAAGAGAGCCTTCTCATTTACTGCCAGTACTCTATGGAAGCTGGATTTTTGTTTTTTAAACAATCTGAGTTTCTCCACAAAAAAATCTCGCGGTTTATTGACATATTCTCTGTGCAGCGTTTCTAGATGCCTCTGTAATTTATTTGGTTTCTGCAGCCAATACTTTTAAACAGATAACGCATTGTGGTTTTTCTTCGCCACCTACTTCAAGGCTAGTAAAGCCCAAATTTAGGTATGATGGGTCATATTTTCTTGTTTTAGATTTCGGACGATTTCCACCTGAACCTGTCGATGTACAAGCCCCGTCATCCTCAAGTTTTCGTTTTAAAAATTTATCCATACTACATCTACTTATACACTTACACTTTACAATAATGCTTGCTTAGTGTTAAAACACCTTCACTGAGAGACTGAGAATACCGTATGTGCGCTTCTGTATTTATAGTCGCGTTCAGACAGTTCGAGAAAGATCAGGAAGCTTGAATACGTGGCACGAACGCCGCGAACTTTCCGATAGCATCTTTGGCGCTCTCGACGAGACAATGTTGCCTATTTTAGTCCAAATTCCTAGGTCTATGGATTGGGGGGCGCAACATTTTTTAAATTAAAACAGGGGGGCGTGAATAACATAAGTTTGAGAACCGCTACTTTAACATCTAAACTAAGAAATTAGTAAAAATGTTGGTAAAGTTGTTGTTTGTTGCTATATGTTTGAATTCGACTATTTGCCACCAATTTCGTAATTTAAGTTAATCTTCTAAACGAAACAGTCCGGAGATTCGCTTTTAAGGATGTTTATAGGGTCAAATTACGTAGTACATCTAATTAATTTTTAAACTTAATAAAATGTAGTAAATTGTATACAGCGACATTTTCTTTTAATTAAAAATGAGTCTCTATAATACATTTTTAAAACATTTTTTATAATTAAATATTATAAAAAAATATTTAACAATGAATTTGACTACCGCGTTTGTATTCGGAAGAAAATCTGGCAATCTGGTGTATTTGAATTTATAACCCTAAAATTTTGACAGTCATGGATACTACTAGTAATGCACATGAAAGTTTTAATATAATAATATATTTATCTTGCTAATAATAATGTTTTGATAATATGTTGTATTTTTTATGTTATATATTGTTTATGAAATATTTATCAAACAATGATAATATCTATGGTCACGTATGGTTCAGTAGTCTGGTGGACCAAAGGGTTACAACAGACAGCTAGAGCAAAGCTTGCTGGCCTTCAGCGGCTGGCATGCCTGGCCATAACTGGAGCTATGTCCAGCACACCAACGGCAGCGATGGAACACCTCCTACATCTCCCTCCCCTAGATATTCTCTTAGAGAGGGAGGCCAGGATAGCTTCCTATAGATTCCTGTCTTTGGAAAAGCAAATAAATGGAGAGCAACTCAGAGATCACTCCGGGATACTGAGTGAAACAAAAAACCACCAAATTCTCGGGATGGTTCCTGACTTGCTAGCCACAAAAATACACGTAGGAAAGTCGTTCAAAGTCCTCTTTCCGGAGAGAGACGAATGGATGAGGGGACAAATCCTCTTCCCAGAGACTGAATACGTAATGTACCCAGACGGCTCAAAAACCCCAGATGGAGTTGGGGCCGGTGTTTTCAGCAGGAAACCAAAGATTGAAATATCTACCAGTCTTGGCAGGTATGCCACAATCTTTCAGGCTGAAATATTCGCTATCGAATTGTGTGCAAAAGAGTTGACCAACAGACCTCTAGCAAACAAAAACATAAATATAATATCAGACAGCCAGGCCGCTTTAAAAGCACTGAGCTCCAACAAGATAAATTCTAAACTTGTATGGAATTGCATTGAATCCTTAGAGTACCTTGGTGCGAACAACAGGGTGACCCTACTGTGGGTACCTGGGCACCAGGGGGTGGAAGGAAACGAAAAAGCCGACACCCTTGCAAAACAGGGAGCCGAATCTGCGTTCACTGGACCAGAACCGGTTTTTGGAGTCACCACAAGTGCCGCCAAAACAATTATTTCGAACTGGGCGGAGAGGAAAATACTCACGTACTGGTCCGACTTACCAGGGCTAACCCACTCGAAGGCGTTTTTACCGTTACAACCCTCGAGAAACACAACTAAGCAGATCCTAGAATGGAGCAGAAATGACCTGCGTATTCTAACAGGACTGCTTACGGGACACTGTCGTCTGAGATACCACCTCAGAAAGATAGATCTGAACCAACAAACGGACTGTCGGTTCTGCTGCGTGGAAGACGAAACTGCTGAACATATACTATGTTCATGCCCCGGCCTGGGAAGAATAAGGTTCAACATATTTGGTTACACTAACCTAGAACCTACCGATTTTAAAAAAATCTCACCCTATACAACCATGAACTTCGTAAGAAGTGCTGGATTGTACGGTGAACTGTAGCCTCTAGGGGTGAGCCACAATAGACCTACTAAGGGTCGCGGTGGAGGGAAGACCACGCCCCACTCACATAAAACCTAACCTAACCTATGAAATAAAAATGTATTTTCATATGATACGAGTTTTACATATTAATTTTAAATAGAGAGGAAAATAAAGAGCACGTTATTATCGACATGCTGCTGTGCGATGTTGTCAGTTTTTTATATTGCAAACATCTACACCGGTAGTGAGTTCAGAACGATAATTTCATGAACTTCAAAACAAAATATCTCTCTGCAAAATCTTATCCAAATTGACATAAAACAATAAATTTTTTGAACTTAACCTTTTTCTTTCAAAACAATCTCTAGGTTTTTGACCCGTTTTCTTACAGTAATTACACATTATGTCAGTTTTACAAGTTTCAATTTTCGTATTGTAATGGAATTCGGCAAAGTGATGAAGAAGTATCGCCGATATCAAAATATCCTCCTGTATTGGACATTCCAGTTAGTTCTAGATTGTTCGTGAATGATCATGAACAGAGAAAGATGGAATATCCTGAATGCTATCTGATGGAGAGAGATGACAGGAGAATGACAGTTCCAGAAAGTTCTCGAACTACACAAATACAAAACAATACAAAACATATATATATATATATATATATATATATATATATATATATATATATATATATATATATATATATATATATATATATATATATATATATATATATAGGGCCAGCTAATGGCAGCAGGGAGTCGAATACGAAGTTGCGTTACGTTCATAACCTCAAAAATAAAAATAAATAGTTGTTATAAATTAGTCTGTCATAAATGTTAGTGTTCGTTGAAATAAATCAGTTATCAGTTTAAACCCAGTCGTCGTTCACTTCTACCCACGAAAATCGTAACAATTGGTGTCAGAATTGGGATTTGTGAATTTTGTTGGACTTTTGTTGACGAACATTGGAAAATGAAGAGGCTTAGTGAATTGAAAGTAGCAGATTTGAAACGTGAGTTGGAAGAAGGGGATCTCGAGACTGCAGGAACGAAAGCGGTAATCCAGCTTCGTCTCAAAGAATACCTGCTCGAGGTCGGCGAGGATCCAGAGACTTTTATCTTCGAGGAACCGGAAGACAAGATCGCTGCTCAGATTTCTGCTCAGCAAGAGGCTTCGTCGCAGATTGCCACTCATATAGCGGCTCAGCGTGAAGAGATAGCATCTCAGCGTGAAGAGATATCGGCTTAGCGTGAAGAGATAACGGCTCAGCAGGACAAGATAGTTGCCCAAATTTCCACTCAAATAACTGCTCAACGTAAGGAAATGTCGGCGCAGATGGCGGCTCAGCAGGAAAACATCGTGGCCCTGATTACTACTCAATGCTAGGAAATTTCGGCGCAGATTTCCGAACAGCAAGATCAGATTGTAGCCCAGAAAAAAGAAATAAAAGAAATAAGGAATAATCTTCAGGGCCAGATAGAAAAATTGAAGTTGAAACTGGAACACCAGACACTGGGTAAGCCTGAGGAACATGAACAACTCGTGACAAAATTGGAACCTGACACAATAACTACCGTAAATCGAGTGAAGCCGCCTACGTTTGACGGAAAGACATCGTGGCCAAATTACCTGAAACAGTTCGAAGTAGCTGCCAAAGCAAATGGGTGGACATCAAGGACAAGGCGGTAGCTCTAACAGTTGCTCTACGAGGTGATGCATTGGACATCCTGCAAGCAATTCCGGAGAGTGAGGCCGAGAGCTACGATCATCCCATTTGCAGCAGGTATTTCAGTCACAGATGAAGAACCGTCGACAGAAAGCCAACGAAAGCCTGCAAGAATTCGAAGCGGACGTAGTCAGGTTGGCTCATTGTGCATATCCATCAGCTCCGGAGTCCCTCATGGAATGTCTAGCTATACAAACATTCGTGGACGGGTTGAGAAATGTAGAAATGCAGCGAACGATGCGTCTGACTCGACCCAAGAAACTCACGGATGCACTGGCAGCTGCGCTTGAATTTGAGGCCGCAACAGAAGCCTCACGTGGAACTGCAAGAGTTCGTGCCATGGATGACGAAGATAACAGAACCCCGATCCATAGGCAGGATTCTCATGAGGGCTTAATTGATATCATACAGAGCGAAATAAAGAGTTTCTTTAATAACACAAAGAAATCAGTCCGGTGCTGGAATTGTGGGGAGCTGGGACACCTCCAGAGAGCTTGTAAGCGAGCCAAGCCTGGGAAAGGATCATCTTCCTCACAGCCGCAGGAAAACTAAAATGGGTCGACCTGAAGGGGGCAGCTTGGACCCGCCATAATAAGGACCCCCTCATCATCGTGGCGTCTGTACAACGTGACAATGGCAGCATCTATGTAGACGGCCTGATCGACGGAAAGAAGTGCTCACTGTTGGTGGATACTGGTGCAACGAGGACCATCCTATGTCATGGTCTCCTAAAATCTCCAAAGAAGCGACTTGTGAGTTCGAGATGGAGTTTACAAATGGCCACAGGCAAAGCTGCAACCATTCATGGTGAAATTAATGTGGAAATTACAATTGGGAACTTCAAATTTCCACATCGAGCTATTATGGCAGATATCTAGGAAGATGTTATTCTGGGGATGGACGTCATGGGCGCATACGAAATTCAACTGGACTTCGGAAAAAGAACCATCAAGGTGGGTGCCAAGGAGATATTTCTACATTCACGAAAAGATATCGCGGCCCGAGTAATGTTAGCAGAGGACGTACTGCTACCAGAAAGAAGCGAAACGATCGTAGCAGCCCGGATCGTTGACACGTTTCAAAGAGGTAGCCCAATCATTATGGAACCTTGGAGCCATGACGAAGAGGTCGGCCGTGGTGTACTAGTCGGCAAGACTTTACTGACATCACAGGAGCTTGTCCCGGTCCGGTTGATTAACGTCAACAACCATCCTTTGACAGTTACCAAGGGAACGAAGATTGGAAAAGGTTCTACAGCGGCCTCGATAATTCAGCATGAGAAGACAACCAACAAAGGAGTGTTCGACTTCGAGGAAATGGTCTCTACTGCAAGTGGTCCTCTCAATAAACGTAAAAGAAAGCGGTTTATCGAATTACTGCAACGATACAGGGCCATTTTTGTACCTGCGAATGGAAAAATGGGAAGAACTGACATCGTGAAACATAAAATCGACACAGGAAATGCCAGGCCGATTCGTCAACTGGCCCGAAGGTTACCGCAGGTAAAAAGGGTAATTGCTGACAGTATAATCGAGAACATGGAACGAGAAGGGGTTTAACAGTCCATGGGCATCACCAGTAGTTTTGGTGAAGAAGAAAGATGGGAGTACCCGATTCTGCGTAGACTATCGTCGACTGAATGATGTGACAAAGAAAGACAGCTATCCATTGCCACGTATAGACGACACACTGGATACGTTGGCTGAATCGAGGCTATTTTTAACACTGGATCTCAAGAGCGGATATTGGCAGATGGAGATGAATCAACCGGACAAGGTGAAGACAGCATTGACCATTGGCACTGGCTTATACCAATTCAAGGTGATGCCTTTCGGGCTCTGCAATGCACCTGTCACGTTCGAGCGAATTATGGAAAATGTGTTGAGAGGACTGTCCTGGAAAACATGTCTTGTATATTTGGATGACATCATTGTAGTTTGTAAAAATTTCGAAAATCATCTGGAAAATTTAAAAGAAGTCTTCCGAAGACTACAGACTGCAAACTTGACTCTCAACCTAAAGAAATGTCATCTACTGCGAAAACGAGTTAACTACTTGGGCCACGTCGTGAGTAGTGAAGGAGTAGAGGTCGATCCTGAGAAGGTATGAGCAGTTAAGCAATGGCCAGTACCAGAAGATAAACATCAGCTCAAAAGTTTCCTTGGACTTTGCACCTATTATCGACGTTACGTCCAGATGTTTTCGGATATCGCAAAACCACTAACTTGCCTCAACGAAGAGGAACAACCATTCTGTTGGGACAAAGAATGTCAGGCTGCCTTTGATGCACTGAAGGAACATTTGACCACGACACCGATTCTTGACACAAATGCTAGCAACATCGGCATTGGAAGGGTCCTTTCACAGCATCAGGATGGGCAGGAGCGAGTTATCGGATACTACAGTAAGGTGTTATCAAAGCCAGAACAAAACTACTGCGTCACCAGGCGGGAACTCCTAGCTGTAGTCAAATTAGTGGAGCACTTCTATAAGTAGGTGGAAGATGGTTCACCCTCCATCGCCCGGTGAAACACCACCGCTCTGATTATAGGTGCCGTAAAATGACTAGTCATGTTTCGGCACTTGGTCAGAGTTTCCGGTCGCTCGGGTGAAATGTGTTCTGGTTTATATTCAAATGGAAGCATCCAGGCATCAGTCAGGCCTCTCTGTGGCTGAAACAGTTCCGCAGGCTGGCCGCCAAGTAGTACAGTGACCCCAACCCATTGGTAACGCTCTGGGAGGCTGCCACATCAATTGGTGTATAATCCCCATACTCCTGTTCTGCTAGTTCATGACTAGAGGGGATCCGAGCTCGTGTATTTGGGGGCATTGCCGAGGCCACAGTCCATCGAGGTCAACTGACCGTCCTGAATGCAGAAATTTCTGTAGAAGCTAGTCCACATATCTGCTCCCCTTTTTATTTATATATATTTTTTTTTTATTCCTCTTACTTCTGCCCTTTTTTTTTTTTTTTTTTTTTTTTTTTCTTTCTTCATATTTTTCTTTTAAATCAAACCATTAAACTAAATCATAAAAAGTCCAACAAAAATACATGTTTCAACTGCGGTTGCTGATAATTCCCCAAAAAAGCAACTTTAGAATTAATTTCTGCAACATTCGAGGCCTGAACTCTAACATTAATTCAGTACACCACCACCTGCAAACTAACAGGCCTCATTTACTGGCTTTGACAGAGAAGCAAATTAAACCCTCCTCCAACAATACGCATCTTTTGTGTCCCGGGTTCGAACTCGAAACAAGATTCAAATTTAAGACCGGCCTCTGTGTTTACACTCGCAGTGATATTTCCTGTTGTAGACAGGAGAACTTAGAACCAAAGGACGGCCTAGAGGTCATGTGGTTCAAGTTAACCTTACAAAAATTAACAAAATTTCTCTGCTGCCTGTATCTTTCCGCTACGAACCCTCCTTACGTCAACCTCTTTCAACATCTTTCCGACACGCTGGAACTGTTGCAAACTAACAACCCCAATACAGAGATTATATTTTTGGGTGATTTCAATGTTCACAACGCGAACTGGCTGAGATCCAACTGCACTGACAACGCCGGTCTAGAAGCTGAGAACTTTGCGATAAGCCACAAATTGACCCAGCTAGTTGAAGAATCTACCCGCATACCCGATAACCCCAATCACCAAACAAACATTCTCGATCTCTTCTTCATGACACATCCCGACCAGTACCGAGTCTCTATAACCAACCGCTCCGCTCGGTAAATCTGAACATAAACTCATCTCAGCCACGTCCAAACAAACAACCCGCCCAAAATCACGCCTGGTACCTCTATTGTCTGGCATTATAGATCAGCCAAATGGAATGAACTGAGGGACTTTTACCTATCATTTCCATGGAAAGATGTCTGCTTTCGCTCACAAGACCCATCAACATGTGCAGAATCTGTAACCGAAATCATAAGGCTGGGTATGGAATCATACATTCCTCATGGTACAAGACGGATCTTTATCCCCAAACCCTGGTTCAACCAAGAATGCAACCATGCGGTGCGTGATAAAAATCAAGCACATCGACTCTGGTGCAAAGTCCCGACAATTGCCAACCGAGAAACCTTTGTCCACGCGAGGAACGCTTGCAAAAGAACGATCGATCTTGCCAAAGAATCCTACGACACGAGAATATGCAACAAGCTTGTCAATGCCCCTCCTGGATCAAAGACCTTCTGGTCTTTGGCTTAAGTCATAAATAGAAATTTCACAACTTCTTCTTTACCACCACTCGAGAGGTCCGACGGCACGACAGCCGTATCTTCTAAAGAAAAAGCGGATCTGCTGGCCGAAATGTTCAGATCTAACTCAACCCTCGATACCAATGAAAAACAACCCCCAACGATACCTAGAATAAACGCATCAATGCCTGAGGTCACTATCCGCCATCGCACTATCAGGAAAATCCTACGAAATCTTGACTCTAATAAGGCAGTAGGACCAGATGGAATTCCGACAATTGTCCTGAAGACCTGTGCTCAAGAGTTCACCCCAGTTCTCTGTAGACTCTTAAAGTTATCATACAGCAAAGGAGTATTTCCGTCCATGTGGAAAAACGCTAAAGTCCAACCGATTCCGAAAAAGGGAAAGAAGACTATTCCTGCAAATTATCGCCCTATTGCATTGCTCTCAGTCATATCCAAAGTTATGGAAAAAGCGATTAACACAGAACTTATCAAATATCTAGAGAAATTTGAGATAATCCATAACAGACAATATGGATTTCGACAACTACGGTCTACTGGAGATTTGCTGGCTTATGTCACTCAGCTCTGGACAAACACTATTGAAAAGTTTGGTGAATCCCGTGCAATAGCCTTGGATATATCTAAAACCTTTGACCGCGTTTGGCACCAGGCATTGTTAAGTAAATTATCTCCCTACGGTATCCCAACCAAACTGCGCCAATGGCTCTTGAGCTTCATGCAAGATCGCTCCTTACATGTGGCAGTTGACGGTATTTCTTTTGATGCGTTTAAAACTAATGCCGGGGTCCCCCAGGGTTCCATCCTGTCCCCCACCTAATTTCTTTTAAACATCAACGACCTCTTAAAAACCACCACGAACCCCATTTACAGTTTCGCAGACGATAGCACACTTGTCTCAACTTTCACATCCTATCGATCACTTTCGGTGAATGATACAAATAGACTCAGACAGGAACAGGTTGATTCCATCAATAGAGATCTTAAAGCAATCGTCGAGTGGGGAACCAACAATCTTGTTTAGTTCAACGCTCAAAAAACACAAAGTGCCACCTTTTCCAAGAAAATGAATTCCTTAAATCATCCCATTAAAATTTCCGGAAATACCATTGAACCAAGTCCCTCCATCTCGATTTTGGGAATCACGGTGTCCAATAATATGTCTTGGCATGACCATGTTGCTAACATCGCAAAGTCGGCAAGCCAGAGGCTAGGTTTTCTGTGAAAAGCCAGAAAGTTTTTTACTCCTGATCAACTGTTGACGACGTATAAGGCTTAAATCCGACCTCTACTGGAGTATTGCTCGCACATTTGGGGTTCAGCACCAAAGCATTCTCTTCGTCTTCTAGATTCCATTCAGAAAAGAGCCATTCCCTTGATAAACAGCTCAACTCTCACAGATACCCTTCACCCTCTAGAACATAGAAGAAGAGTTGCAGACCAGTCATCGCTCTACAGATATTTCCATGGCAGATGCTCCAGAGAAATAAAAACTCTTGTATCACCATTGGCCACATTCGGCCAAAGATCAGTCACGCTGATCAGTCTTACCCATTTACTTTCAAGATTGACACTACAAGGACCAATCTTCATCAAGAATCCTTTTTTTACAGGGCTGCTACGGAATGGAATAAGCTTCCAAAATTAGTTTTTTCAGAGAACTATGACCTGCAACTTTTTAAAAAGCGTGTCCACAATCATCTCATTTCTATAATCCCTTCCCTTTCTAATAGTCGCAGTGGGTCCGTCTACCCTTTTTGCGACTATTTTCATAAAAAAAAAAAAAAAAAAACGGTAGAAAATTTCTACTAAGAATAGACCATGCAGCGTTGAAGTGGCTCCTGCAATTCAAGAATCCCGAGCGCCAGGTAGCTCGTTGGATTGATAGGCTACAGGAGTATGACTTCATGATAGAACATCGAGCTTGGACAAGCCATAAGAATGCAGATGCCTTGTCCAGACGACCCTGTCCGCCTGGATTTACACATTGTAGTCGTCTGGAGGTTAAGGAAACATCTATCAACAGAACTACGATTGTCAGTGATTATTGGTTGCCAGCAGCAATTCAACAGGAGCAAGAAAAGGATCAAGAGCTTCGTAAACTCCGGGAATGGAAGGAAGCAGGTCGTCACCCCACTTAGCAAGAAGTGGCTCCATTATCACAAACCTTGAAGGCTTACTGGGGTCAGTGGGACTATCTGCTACTGGAAGAAGGCCTGCTGAAGAGAAAACTTAAAAACGAGAACGGGTCAGATCATCGAATGCAGCTAGTGGTTCCGAGAAGCCGAGTTCCGGAGGTACTTCGCTAATTACACGACGGGACTTCAGGGGGACATCTAGGAGTGAACAAGACTCTACAGAGGGTTCGTGAGCGGTTCCACTGGGTGAACTACAGCGATGATGTCAGGGAATGATGCCGTAAATGCACCGTCTGTTTCGCAAGTAATGGGCCGCATTGAAAACCAAGGGCCCCTATGAGGCAGTACAACGTGGGTAGCCTGTTCGAGAGAATTTCCATAGACATTGCTGGACCATTTCCGATAACCGATGATGGCAATCGATATATTCTGGTTTGCACGGACTACTTCACAAAATGGGTGGAGGCGTATGCGATTCTTAATCAAGAGGCTGTTACCGTCGCTGGTGTACTAATGAAAGAACTCATTAGTCGTTTTGGGGTGCCAATGGAACTTCACTCTGACCAAGGCCGAAATTTCGAGAGTGAGGTATTTCGGACAATGAGCGAAAGGCTAGGAATCAGGAAGACCAGAACAGCACCACTACATCCTTAATCAGACGGAATGGTGGAGCGCATGAACCAGACTGTAGGAAAGTACCTCTGCAAAGTCGTGGATCAGCATCAACGGGATTGGGACCAACATTTGCCCTTCTTCCTGATGGCCTACCGATCAGCAGTGCAAGAATCTACAGGACAGACTCCAGCAAAGGTGCTGTTTGGGCGAGAGATGCGGCTTCCCTGTGACCTGGTATTTGTATGCAGACCCGGAGAAGACGTGGCAGGTGAAGATTACATAACGAACCTGAGGAGGAAGATGAACGATATACACGAATTGGTTCGTTCTAATCTTCGGATCTCCAGCGAACGAATGAAGGAACGCTATGATATCAGAGCTGATGGCAATTGCTACGCAAAAGGTGATTTGTTGTGGCTCCACAATCCCCAGAGAAAGCAACGACTACGTCCAAAGTTGCAGAAATCTTCGGAAGGACCCTACCGCGTTAAGAAGAAGATCAACGTCGTTATCTACCGCATCAGCAAAGTTCCCGATGGCAAACCAAAAGTCGTTCACTTCAACAGACTTGCACCATTCGAGGGAACGCTGGATCATCAAGTGCAGCAAGTAGAACTGCAAGACGAAGAGGAGCTCACTTTCGAAGACTTTATGGGAGTATACAGCGGTTCATCGAAGGCAAGATTTGAAGTCACTAAAGAAGAGCAGCGCGACCTTTTTACCACCCCTGTAGAATATGCACTAGCCCACTGTATAGCTCAGGACCTTCAGATGTTCCGAGGAATAGCCAACGAGTTCCGGAAAAGATTCGGCAAGCTAGAAGAGCTTCAACAACAAAGCCCATCCATCGGTAGAGCCCTTACAGTTGAAGATATCATTCCTGAAGGAAAAATATCGCTCTTTTATCTAACAACCAAGGAGAGGCACTTCCAAGAACCATCCTACAAGAACCTCTGGGATGCATTGGTCGACCTGCGAAGCGCTGTATTAAAAGAAGGAATACAGAAAGTAGCTGTTCCAAAGCTGGCTTGCGGTTTGGATGGCCTGAACTGGAGGATTGTCCGGAATATGCTGGAGGTTCTATTTAGATTTACCGGAGTTGAAATTCTGGTATGTTGTTGGAATCCCAAGGCGAATCCAAGAGAGAAGACGGTGCCATGTTATTTCCATCAAACATCATATTGCCGAAATGGACCTTATTGCTCCTATAGTCACAATAACCAGAGTAATGCAAAGGCATTTCAGGAGAAATGCCTTTTAAGGAGGGGGGCAATGTAATGGAATTCGGCAAAGTCATGAAAAAGTATCGCCGATATCAAAATATCCTCCTGTATTGGACATTCCAGTTAGTTCTAGATTGTTCGTGAATGATCATGAACAGAGAAAGAGAGAATATCCTGAATGCTATCTGATGGAGATAAATGACAGGAGAATGACAGTTCCAGAAAGTTGTCGAACAACCCAAATACGATATATATACAGGGCCAGCTAATGGCAGCAGGGAGTCGAATACGAAGTTGCGTTACGTTCATAACCTCAAAAATAAAAATAAATAGTTGTTATAAATTAGTCTGTCATAAATGTTAGTGTTCGTTGAAATAAATCAGTTATCAGTTTAAACCCAGTCGTCGTTCACTTCTACCCACGAAAATCGAAACAGTATGTACCCTAGTATCAACGTGACTATTGTATCGTAGTTTTGGACAACAAAGTTTTATGTTTTTTAGTTAAAACATAGCTTTTCATTGTTAGCATATTTGAATGCGTATTTTCGTTTTTTGTACAAAATGACTGTCTTAAAATCTCCGATTTTTTCATATTTATTTAACAATACCAAAAGCTTGCTTACAGATTCTGTTTTACTATTAAAAGCTGCAGTTCTAACGGGGCCATTAGCAATATCCCCGATTATTAATTTTATTAATTATTGTTTCTCTGATAAATTACAATTTAGTTAAATTAAAGAAATTTTGATTCTAGCGTACTCATAGTATAAATAAGGTTTCTCACTTGTAAATAATCCTGTATTCCTGAATTTTTCTTCGCTGGGTAAAGATCAAATATTTCACTTTTAAACAGTTGCCAAGATTTGTTTTAAGGTTTCCAAGTAAAATATTATCCAGGAGCGCTGCTTTCTAGTACATCAAGTACCAATAGTTGACCGTATTGACCAGTTTTGCTCAAATTTTTTATTTCTTTACACCATTTTTTTGCTGCGTTGTTATCAATTCGTGATTTAAATGTCGGTATGTGGATTTTTGATAATAGCACATTGTTTCTAACCGATTTTGACTGCGGTTAGAGTTCTTTTTATGTGTTTAAGTGACCTTGCACTAATTGCTCCTTATTTTCTGTGGTTCTTTTAGTAGGCGAATCGCACTTCTGATGTAAGATTTCTCTTTAATCACTTAAATTATAAGTAACTTAAAAGAATAACTACTATGTTATTTAGTACTTTTTTAATAAAGGAAAGTTATTTTACTGATACTTTTAATAGCTAAAGGGCAAGTAATGAAAGACAGTCTCTTTTTTTTTTACCATTGATTTTGAACGATCAGTTAAATATTTATATGTGACAGTTATTAAAAAAAACCATTAAACAGATAAAACAGTGTAATTAAATGATAGGTACTAAGATAGTTCACGAATTGTTGTGCCTAACATAGTTGGCGTTGAATGACAAATGCAAATAAAGTGTCAGGCAAAAGCCAATTGTATGACACTAATGTGTGCCAATTAACATCAGCGCATCAGTTAGTGTATGTTAAATATTAATTTTTTTTCATTAAAGTGTGCGTGATTTTATAAAAATGGACAAAATTGAGATAAGAGGTGCGATAAAGTACCTCTGTAAAAAGGGGTTATCACCGCAAGAAATTTATAAGGACATGGGAAAAGTATTGGGTGACTATGCCCCTTCATAACAGGTAATTAAAAACTAGTCATGAGATTTCAAACTGGGAAGAGAGTCCTGTTAACATGCACCAGGTGCAGGAGCCCCCAAAACTGTGGTGACCTAAGAAAATGTGAATTTAGTCCATGACATGGTATTAAATGATAAAAGTATTACAGTCAAGGCTATAGCAGAGACATGTAGGTTTTCTGTTGGAAGCGTTGAACAAATTTTGCATAAGGATTTGGGTCTCAAAAAACTCTCTTCACGTTGGGTTTCACAAATGCTCACGGCAGATCAAAACCGTGTTTGCCAGGTTGCAGCGGAGACAAAATTGGAGATCATTCACAGAAATCCCGATGAATTTAAGCGAAAAAAATTTACGGTCAACGAAGGTATATCACTCTGATTCAGAATCCAAAAAACAAAGCATGGAATGGCGGCATAGGGGTTCCCCTTCCACACCATAGCAGGTGAATATTATGCGAATTTAATACCAGTATTACTCGAAACGGTTAAAGAAAAGAAAGGAGGAAAATTGAGTCAAGGTGTGCTCTTCCACCAGGACAACACTTCGGCACACAAAAGTTTTGTTACAATGGCTGCCATTTACAATGCAGGGTTTGCAATTTTTGAACAGACCCTTTTTTCTTCAGATTTGGCTACCAGTGACTACCATCTATTCCCAAAATTAAAAAAACATCTTCGTGGAATCCGCTTTGCTGATAATAACGAAGTGATGTCGGTGGTAGACTTAAAGTTTTGAATTTTTTTCAAAAGGTTTTAAATCACTTTAACACCGATATACCAAGTGTATAAACGTTGCAGTAACTATAAATTAGTTTCATTCTTCTAATGTGTTTGATTCTATGTTAGGAACAACAATTCGTGAACTATCCTCGTATTTGTATCAAATTTTAACAAAATTCTTACCGCTTACATTTTATGCAAAAGAAATAAATTTAAATAAATAACTTTACGATTAATTAAATAATACTTATTTCTAGAAATGAAATAAATGAATATCGCTGTGTAAGCACAAATTTAGCATGTTTATTTTAAAAAATGTGAAATCGAATTATCCAACGTTATTTTTTATCGTTATAATTAAATGATTAACTTATATTTTGTAAAAGTTTTTTTAAATTAAGTATTTCATTTAAGAAACACTTTGACAAACATTTTCATCGAAAGTAATGAAATATTTTGCAGTCGACGCCCTTGAACACATACTTAGTCAAATCACGTGCTATTATGAGATTGATTTAGAACAAAATCTCATGTACGTTGATATAATCACGTGGTAGTTGTCACGGCCGATGCCTCATCGTATTCGTATTCAGAAAAAAATACCCGATCATAGAATCAGTTAGGAACCACTGCGTACGCAGAGTATGTGGTTAATTTTATTCATTTAAGTTTTATTATACTACACAGTGTACCTACAAATTCAACGAAGTATACGCATTATTTAATTATAATTTAAAGTTCTCCGTTTCTCGGTATGAACCGAATTGTTTCCCTAAATTTAAAAACGCGTCTTCATTACGAATATCCCGTTTATTAACTTTTCCGGTGATCGATAAGACAAGAATGAGTAACTTTTTCCATAATTTTCCTGATTTCAAATCCTGAGTAAATATTTCCAATTCACAAATTTAAAACTTATTCCCGAACCAGTCAATGAAGTTTACAACAAGAATGAATTAAATATTGTCAAGGAAAGTGAAAAACGATCGATTTTTAATAGTAATGTTTTTAGAATTTTAAAAACGTTGAGGATTCTGTTAGTCTCAAAAGCACCACTAACAAAGTTTTTGTGAAAAAATCGAAGGATATGAGCAAAGGTTTCGTGACGTATTCAGACGATGAAAGTGCTATTACAAGTAAGTAAAATTTCTTTTAAATAAAAAATGTAATTATTAATTTTTAATAAAATAGGGATTTTTGTCAGTATAGTTTTAAACAAGCTTGCATACATTTGTTTCGAGAGGTTAATTTTTGTCTGTACTTTATTTTTTATTTTTATAATTTAATAAGTAATTATAAATTGTTTATTTAACATATGACATTTTAAATTAAATAAATAAAATCTGATACAAAATTATATCTTATATCCTTTAAAATTTAGGAAAATCATAAATAATATTACATCAATATTTTTTTATATTTTCATAACAAGAGTGTATTATTTAAAAGTCAAGTTTATTAAAACAACTTATTTTTATATGTACATATACCTTATTATTGACTAAAACTTTTAAATCTTAAACTTGTAGATTTCTCTAAGTATATTGTTTGTAATTTAGAAATTTGAGACTATTGTATTATTAAACTTATCTGATTACACTATTCGAGCATTAATCGGCAATAGTAATTTTTTAAAAATGTAAAATTTATGTTATAAAATTATTTAAAATAAAATATTCCAACCACGGTAAATTCCACAAACATATATGAACTTTTTTTTTTATTTTTTAAACTGAGTTATTCTTAGTACGTAAAGTAGAAAAGTAAATATTAAAAGTAGTAGGTACCTATATAATATACATGGTAAAGACAATTTTTCAAACTTTTATTAATGAAAAAAAACTTATTTACATCTTTAAAGATCTAAATTTCAATGTAGGTACTAAATTAAAATTTTAACTAACAGATAAGTTATCGTTTGGGTGAGATTGTGAATATAAAATCTACATTTAAAGATAAGGTTATCTATGAGGTAGTTAGTATTTTAACAGATTAAAATTATGACCTGCTGTGTTTATAAGCAGTGATGGATCAAATAATTTTTACGTAGTGATAAAAAATTTATAACTTTTGATTGCCATCTAAAACGCACGTGATAGATTTAATAAGTTTAATTTCAGAATAGACATTAACATTTAACATTTTTACCAACGATTTTTTAAATTTTTATAACAGTAAAAATGCAAAATTATTGTTTATCAGCTTATCAGATTTAGTACAGAAAACATGTTTATTATAGTAATAATGCTACAAAAATATAGTTTGCTTTAGAAGTTTTTTTACAATGTTGTTTACTTTAATTTAAAAACGGTTAAAAAAACTATGTACATCTATTGCAATATTTTTTTGTTTTAAATAATTTATTTCAGTTTTTTTTAATTCTGTAAAAATCGTTATGTCCAATACATATTTTACTTTAAATTTTAACTGGATTTATTATGTGGCAAAAAATGACTTTTTTCTTTGGGAACACATTAAAACTGTTATATTCGGAGGTGGAAAATTTTACGGGAACGTAGAAGAACTAAAAGCAGCAATTACTGAATGCTACAGGCATATTGTAAATCACACGCTTGCAAAGGTTTGCACTGAGTTTTATAACAGACTGAATTGTGTAAACGCAGAAGGGGGTATTTTTGAATATCTGATTTGAACCAATTAATCTGTGTTTCGATAGAAGCTATTGTTTTTTTGTCAGTCATCTCATCAATTTTTTTTTCTTTTCTTGTTTTTATAATACATACCCACAATTAAAATGTTACCTGGTTTATTAAAAATAAAGAGTTTCTACGTTTATTTAGGTGTCAAAGAAAAAAATTCAAGTATTCCTTTTGTTTTAATTCACAGATGAAATTTATCAAAGACAATTTTTGTCTGGGACTTGAACGTGCTATTATCTTGGTCCATTAAACAGTCCTAAACTGTTGGTCCGATTTAAAAAAAATAGTTTTATTTGATTTTTTGTCAAAAATTACATGAAAAATCTTTGAACTTAATCTTTATGACTTAATGGGAGGATATGCAAACTATACATTTAAAAATTCCTATGGGACAACTAAAAAATAAAAACCCTGCATAGATCTTTGTGTTTACTAATTTGCAGTTAACAGTCTTTTTTTATTTCTTAAAGATTTGGTATTCTGCATCTCCCAATTGTGACAAGTGTGGCATTATCTAAAAATATGTTATAACAGTCACGCTTAATATTTTTTGTATCAATGACCTTTTTTTACTTAAAGATAATAATTTTGTTTTTTAATTGTCAGCCAACTCTTGTTAACTGGCGTTTTAAATTTACATTCATTGACAGATTAATTTAACATAAATAGAAAATAAATTAAATTTTTTAAATATTTACTACATAACCTAGATATTACATAACTACTATTTTACGTAGGTTTTAAAAACTAAATGTATTGTTGGTTCGAATCCAAATAAATAACCTCGAATTTAAAATGTTCATTTAAGTTGTGTAATAGAATATACAAAAATAACCATCCAATCTACGTAAATAGATTAATGATAATTATTTTGTCACATAAATAATTGTTTTATACTAATATTTTAGACAACAAAAGATTAAAAAAATTAATTACTTTTTTATAGATATTTTACAAAATTAAAATCACGTTTAGATAACTAAAATATAATTTTTTTCGTTAACTCTTAAGTTATTCTTATACAATAAAAGTTTTTTTTTTACCATAATTTATTTATTAGGTATGGCAAAAACATTTTACCAAAAAAAAAATTTAAATTGTTACTTTTTTTTACGGTTTTCGTTTTCGATTTTTTATTTGGCTCTTTAGATTGGTTTAAAATCCCTAAATATGTAAAAATTGTTGGGTATATTTAATTACGAATAGTTCTGTACCACTAAAAGGCAAAGCAGCAACCCAGCCCATACAAAATAATATCTATTTGTTCGTCTCTCGTAGAATGATAGCAGATCTTCCTATTCTTCTTTTAACTATTAAATTTTTAGTATCCTTATTAGCACACCAACAATATTTCAATTGTGCACCCACGATATACTTTATAAGTTTAAACATTATCTTTGTGTGAAATTACCACTTAAGATAGTGAAGATATTTTATTTTTCTCGTAATACTGGTCCACCTTGTAGGTACAAACATTGGTATAATAAATTAAAAATTAATTTTAAACTTTGAAATGACAACGATTAATTCTTGATAAAAAAACCATTTTCTTGTTTTCCTGTTTCATTTTGTGGTATTGATAACAAAAAATACTAGAAACAATTAATTAATGAGGAATATTTTGTCCAAAATGTGGATTTTATTAAAAAAAATTATTAGATAACCAAGTTTTTATTAATTAATATGATGTAGTGTATTGGTATTTTTGATTCAATGTTATTGTTTATTTGTAGATCTAGGACTAGCAAGTTTATAATTAAACATTACACATAATTCAAAATTAGTTGTTTTGTAAATTATTTATATTTGTTTTGTTAGTACATAATAACCGGAGCGGTATTCTACACACTTCTTAAGACACACATGATTAAAATGATTTAATTCTTTTGGAAAATTTTCCCATTTATGCACATGAGGAGCTTGTATTTTGTTTTATTGTATTTAATATTTTATATTAATATTACATATTTTAATTAATCCTTTTCTTATGTTTATATTATATTTTCACTATCATCTTTTTTTCAAGTACACAAGTATACAATTACGATGGCACTTCCTAAAGTACTTAAAAGGTAAATTAGACATTTATTCTTATCATTTGCTTTTTCAGATTATATCCTTTCTTATATCCTATAGATATTATAGTGTTTACGCTTAGCTGTAAAATTATCCTGCCTGCTTTATACTATCCAATGTTTAACAAATACGATCTGATATTTTGTAGGTAAAACATAATCTTAAAACATAAATTCTTTTACTACATTTTGATCGATGACAATATCTTCTTTAATTTTCTCTATGACCTTTTTAACTATAAAGTTTTATATTTAGTTGTTATTATTTTTAAAAACTTCGTAGTTCATGACAAAATCGTTCTCTCAAAAATAATGTCCTTGTCAGATCCAAGGAAACTTTTGCTAACCTCGTCATACTTACTTTTTTGTGTTGCAATTCACAACCACTCGATTTGTTTTTGATTATTTACCCAGAACTTTACACCAAATATCATTAAATTTAAGAATACTTTATCAAGGATTACTTAAATAATTTGTGCATTATCAACCCAAAGTACATCCCACACGTTCTTTTATCCTTCTTTGGAACCTGCATCTTTTACCTGTCTACTCCTTAATGTGCGTGAATATAGCCGAGTTCATAAAAATTAAATCATAGTTTTCTAGGTCATACTATAAACGACGTGTAATAATATTTCACCAAACAAAACATCGGAAACTCAAATCAACAAAATTAGCTTAAACATACAAACAAGAAATATCTAAATACAGTAGAATTGTGATCAAAGCAGTTTTTTACATACATACATATAGTCACGCCTTTTACCCGTAGGGATAGGTAGGGACCACTTCTTGTCACTTGATACAGTTCTTACCCACGTTTTTAGCTTCTTCCATTTTCATTAGTGCTTTCATACATGCTCGTCGGTTGTTGTTACTTTTAAACCGACTTTCTTCAAAACAATGTCGATCTGATCGAGATCCGATCGCCTAGGTCGACCTCTACCGACTTGTCCATTCACACTCGCCTTATAAATATGTTTTGTTAATCTTCTTTTATTCATCCTCTCTACGTGTCCCAACCATTTTTTTATCCATCTTTGTTATAACATTTTCTTTCACAACGCAGCGTTATTTTATCAGACTATTTCTCATTTTATCCATCAAGGTCACTCGAGCTATAATTCTCAGACTACTTATCTCCACAGCATTGATCTTACTTTCATGATTTTTTTTGCCAAACTCCGAGCCTCAAATAGATTAAGGGTTATGCACAAAAGATCTGATAGGTCGGGGTGCTTAAGAGGGTGCATAGCTCGCTGAATAGCCTTCACGACCCTTCAATTTAGAATCTACATCTAGTTTTTGATTTTTTCCAGCTATGAAGTCGTACCTCTGTCTGTTTTTATGGACTTCTAGAGGAATTTAATTTTGTTTCGGAAGTCGTCAGATAACCTTCTATCAAATTTATTTTTATTATTGTCCTTCTTTCTAGCAACAACCTCTTTTGTCTCACCTTTTAAGCTTTTTTACTAATTTCTTGTTCTGTTGTAGCCAACCATTTCAATCAGTTTTTTTACTGTCCAATAATTCACAGCCAACTAAACTCTTCATCCACCTACATTTCCTTTAAAGACGTCGGTAGGAAACACAAGAAGCTTAGACTGTATGTACCCTTACAGCGTGCAGCCCCAAATACTTTAGTATAGTCTGAAATAATTATTACTTAAACATTATTTTTATCTATTTAGAAAAAATTGTTATATTCAAAAAATACATAATTTTACAATTTTTTTACCTAAACTATCCAGAAAATTTTAAAATTGTAAAATTCAATTTTTAAAACCCTTTTAATTTAATATGAAATATGACATATATATTGGTGGTCATGCCCAAACAAAATTACTCTATAATTTTTAACTATGCTTACATCAGTCACGACTGTATTTCTGTGTCCTTGATAGCCGTTACAAAAAAATAACCAATAATTTTGTTTTATTAGGACTAAATAGTTGAAAAGCTTCTACGTTTACATGGGATGTAATAATCTTGTCTCATGTTTATCAACATACCTCATTATCTCCTTTGGGTCTCTATGACTATCCTTTAAATGCACATTCATATTGGCATCACTCTTAAGTAAATTTTTTTTGACCTAACCTTGACTGTTTAACAAATACTACTATTGTGGCGTTGGTTTTGTGAATTATTATAACAAATATTTAAATTAACACTAGTATTGTTAAATTCATTGTTAATATGAATCTTACCAAAGTTCTTAAAACTGGACTCTACTGGACAAAAAATAATGAGACACTCAGAAAATATTTTATTCACCCAAATTTATTGTGTCTTTTTTAAAGTTATCCCCTTCTACTAGAAAATACTTATTTTTGCGATTTTTCCAGTCTTTGAAACAGTTATTATACTCACTTTCCAGTATAGGTTTCAAAGTTTTATGAAGTGATAATTTTAATCGAGGAAATAGGAAAAAATCACATGAAGCCATATCTAGAAATACATTGCTTGCAGACCGAAATTTAGCTAATTTTGGTAAAATACTGACGAATAATAATGCGATGGTGTATTATCGCGATGCAAAGACCAATATTTTTTTCACCATATTTGTAGTCGTTTATCTTGAATTGACACACGTAAACGACGTAAAAAGCCTAAATTACCTATATTCTTTGTTGACTATTTCGCTAATTGAAAGAAACTGTGTGGACAACGCCACGGTAGTCAAAGAAAACAGTCAACATGACCTTAATTTTTAACTTGCTTTGACCTGATTTTTTGGTTTACAAAGTTCACTTAATTGTAGAGATATTTTGGTATTATAAGTATAGATCTAAACCTCATCGGCAATAGTTATACATTTCAGATCATTATTAGTCATTGGAACAAGATGAGAAAACACACTAGACAAGCCCAAATTGTCATTTCAAATTATTTGTATTAATCCTTTTAATATACCAACAATATCCACAAGGTGTCTTTTAACCAATCGCAATTGTAAAGTACATCGCTGTAACCATTTCAATGTATTGAAACAAATTTTTTTTTTGACAAAATTTGATGCAAATTCTATTGAAAATTATAAGCGCAGGTTATGGTTATTTTAAATGAAACACGTATGGTTGGTTCTTTGTATTCCATTTTGTATTGTCGATCAGAACAGTATAAATATTTACAAGAGACGAAAATTACTTATATTATTTTGAAATACCCTTTCTAACTAAAGTAGAGGGCCGATAAATATGTTCACCAGATGTTTATTAATTTCAATCTCTGGGGTGGTCTCCCTTACCTAGCAGTTTATTTTATTACACCGCTTTAGTAAGTATCAGGAGTTTTATTTTTGAATCATAAACATTATTTATTTTTCAACACTTCCACTCAAAAACAAAACAAATAGAAGTTTATTTATACTGTTATCAGTTAACTACAAAATTATATACAAAAGAATTAACATTAATAATGGCTATTGTTATTATTTGCCATAGCGCTCCGGGGCGACTTACTGATGACTGGTAGTGTCATTTGACTTACAAGTAAGGAAAACCCGGAAAACCCTACTCACCACCATGTAAACCAATATTATATCTTATAAAGCAAAACTTTTCTGCTAAGAATGGTTTTGTGAAGGCATCTGCGAGTTGCTTCCCTGTTTGAATATATTTTAGGATTACTTTATTTTGTAATACTTGATCTCGAGAGAAATGATATTTTATATCAATATGCTTGGTTCTTTTATGGATCGTGGGATTATTGGCTATACTTATGCAGCCGGTATTATCTTCAAAAATTGGGATCGGTGATAATATATTTAATTTTATACCAGATAATAACTGTTTTAACCATACGGCTTCTTTAACACATTCAAAAAGAGCCATATATTCAGCTTCAGTTAAAGACACAGCTACTGAATTTTGTCTCCTTAAATTTCAAGAAATTGTACAATTTCCAAAAGCTTTAAATAAATACCCTGTGGTACTTTTTCTATCTTGATCATTATTTCCCCAATCAGAATTCACGTAACCTTCAAAAACATTGACACAATTATCATTTCTGTTATAAGTAAGTTTAAGGTTTACAGAACCTTTAATATACCTTAATACCCTTTTTAAGCATGTCCACAATTCTTTATTAGATTTACTTTGGATCCACTTATATTTATGGCTATACAAAGATCAGGACGCGTGCATAGCATCGCGTACTTTAAGCAACCTATTACATTTCTACAGGGTGCTTCATATGTCTCATCGCTGTTTAATTTACTGTAACTTATTTTATTTTTTAAAGGTGTACTAACAGCTTTACTATCGGACATATTGAATTTATTTAAAACTGTTTTCAAATGACAGCTTTGATCCAAAGTAATCTTATTTTTATATCTTTGAATTTTTATTCATATTCATTCATATCATAAAAATGCTAAGAGGAATCTAAAGGTAGATATACGCGCAACTGGCGCATAAGTTTCATTATAATCACTCAAGTATTGTTGACTAAAACCTCTTGCAACCAATCTTGCCTTATACTTTATAGGATTTTTATGTTCATCAATTTTAATAATAAATACCCACTTACAGTCAACAATATTTTTATTGATGGGTTTATCTACTAACGACCATGTTTTGTTTAAAAAAAGAGACTCAATTTCATCCTTTATGGCAAGCTCCCACTGTTTCCGATCCTCTCTTACTTAAATTTCATTGTGAGAATTTGGTATAGTGCTTACAAGTGTGTGTGCATAAAGTATAATATTATTCGTATACCCTTTTATATTTGGATCTGGATAATCAGTATAGAGAGGCCGAAGCATGTTTTTTGATTCTTTCACTTCTTAAATTTTCAAAATTGGATTCATCTGTTTGTGTTTCGCCTTGAATATTTTTGTGTTTAGAATTAATTAATTTTTATGAGTTTAAGTCAGTTTTCTTAGTTTTCAGTAGTATGGTTGTATTTGTATCACCTTTTGTAGTTCTGGTGATTTTGAAAGTAGTCTCTTCAACAATTACGTCTCGAGTTACAAGAAAACTTTCCGTTTCCACATTCCACATACTTTATTTCCATTTGAAGAATATCCAACTAGGATTCCTTTAAATGATTTTTCATCAAATTTTGTTTTCCTAGTTTTAATATGGACATAAACAGTAGAGCCAAATATTTTTAAAAACTCTAATCTACGCTTTTTACTATGCCACAGTTCACATGGTGTTTTATTTTCATGCAGAGCAGCAGTTGGCAACATATTAGTAAGATATGTGGCTGTTAAGTCAGCTTCTCCCCAAAAAGATTTTTTTAAACCTGCTGTAACGATCATCAAACGTCCCTTTTCGGTTATTGTTCGATTCATTCGTTCTGCCACACCATTTTGTTGAGGTGTATGTGGTACAGTTAAATGGAAAGTGATACCTTTCTGAACGCAATATTTTTTAAAATAATTTGATAAATATTTACCGCCATTATCACAATAAGGATAAACTATTTTATTATTACAATGTGCTTCACTTTTTGCAAGAAAGTCTTTAAATACATTTAAGACTTGTGATTTAAATTCTAATAAATAGATCACTGTATAATGTGTGAAGTCATCAATAACAGTTACAAAATAGTTTTTATTGTCCATAGTAGCTGGTGTTATTGGGCCACAAACATCAGAGTTAATGATAAATAAAGGTCCTTTAACATGGTTTTTGATTTTAGATTTTTGAAAAAGCAATCTGCATTGTTTTCCGTAAATACAAGCTTTACATTTATTATCTACAGGATTTATACTACTTATATGGTTTACGTCGTCTACCATTTAAAACATTTTTAATTTTAAAAAAAGATTGACGACTGATATGACCTAAACGTTTATGCCATATTTGGTAGGATTTAGTATTAACCATATTTAAATTATTCCCATGGTTTTAAGATATTTTAAAGTTTATACCTATTAAACCATTTATGGGCTTACCTGTGGCTACAGTTTTACCTTCTTTCTTAATTCTAACACCGTCTTGGTCGAAAATTATGGTCATTCCATTTTCTTGTAATCGTGATACTGGTATTAAGTTGTGCGTAGCTTCTGCCACAAAAAGTATATTTTCCAGTCTGCCCCTAATACCAAGATTGCTGATTACGTCAATTGATCCTTGTTTTGTTGCGATGACAGTCACATCCTGCTTAGCGACTGAAATTTTCATTGGATTTTGAAGTTCATGAATTTCGGTAAACAGATTTTCTTGATTCACAATATGATCGGTAGCTCCAGAATCAAGAAGAAATAAAATTTCATTGCTGTTTTCAAGCAACATATTTTTATGGGTACTCATCATGAAAGCGAATCTTTGGTTTTCATCAGGTGTATGTTTGGAGAGAACTGCTTGAATTGTGGCTTGTTTTTCAATTATTTGCTTGTAAAAATAGCAATCCCGTTTTAAATGATTCCTTCTTCCACAATGGTCACATTTTATGTTTGATGACTTATTTGGAGAGTGTTGTTTGAACTTTTTAAATCTTTCTTGAAATTTTTGGTTCTTTTGATGCCAATTCTTTTTATGTTGCCTCTTATTAGAACTATTTTTAAAACAATTTTCTTTAGTCATTCTTGATTTAGAATAGTTATTATTTAATTGAAAAACTGTTAAACTTGTTGTTGTTATATCTTCTTTCAGTTTCACTTAATGATCAAGTAGTCTTTTTTGACGAAAGATAAATTTAAATTGTCCTCACGTAATGTTTCTAAGGCCGTAATTACACCATCATAACTAGAGGGTAAAGTAAGTAAAAGTTGTGAAATTTTATCCATCTCGTCTAATTTAGCGCCTGCAGAAAGTAATTTGGTAATTAGGTCATCAAAAAATAAAAAGTGCAATAGACTCATGTCACTACGAAATTTTAAGCTCAGTAGTCTTTTTCTCAAAGCCAGTTGAGTAGCCAAACTTCTCCTTTCATATATCTCATCCAGACTTTTAAGTATCTCTCTAGCCATTATATTACCTTTTGCAAATCCCAAAAATGAATCACTTAAATAATCCACAATATCACCTTTCGCACTTAGATTTTGTTTTTGCCACATATCACTAGGTAACTCAGGTATTTCTTCATCTATTACTTTTATAAGGTTTAACTCCGACAATAACGACTTTACACGAAATTTCCAAACACCTATCCATGTTTTAAAGTTTATTTACTAGGTAAATGTCGAGAAGAAAAAGGAAACTTTATTCTTTACGCGAGCCCGGGCCCATAACCTTTTGAAAATTATAAGCGCAGGTTATGGTTATTTTAAATGAAACACGTATGGTTGGTTCTTTGTATTCCATTTTGTATTGTCGATCAGAACAGTATAAATATTTACAAGAGACGAAAATTACTTATATTATTTTGAAATACCCTTTCTAACTAAAGTAGAGGGCCGATAAATATGTTCACCAGATGTTTATTAATTTCAATCTCTGGGGTGGTCTCCCTTACCTAACGGTTTATTTTATTACACCGCTTTAGTAAGTATCAGGAGTTTTATTTTTGAATCATAAACATTATTTATTTTTCAACAAATTCTTTGTTTCTCAGAACAAAATCGCTTGCAACCATTTTCTTTACAAATAAACCGCTGCAATTTTTAAGCTAAATAGGCAAATGTGATGAAATGTATGTCAGCTGACATATAAATAAAGTCATACCAACCCACAAAATATACACATCGATATTTGTAGTTTAATTAATTTTTGTCCAGAGTAGTAATTATATTTAAGGTTTAATTACCATTAAGTAAAATAAAAAAATTTAAAAATATTTTAAAAAATTTATCGAAGAAGCAGAGTCTAAATCAAATAAGACATTTTACGACGTAGTTTCCATGCTGTTTTGCAAATGCCTAAATATTCAAAGAACAAAATTCCCTTAACTGTGCAAGACCTAAACTACTTTATTATTATTCTGAAATAATAACTGCTTAAAGTAAACAGGAATCTAAGGCTGATGTGGTTTAAATCTTGAAATGTCGCCACCATAATTAATCTTGTTGCGAAAAATGTATTTTGTTTGCGGCCAAAAAAAATATTACCATGACCTTTCCTATTAAGAGTTAAATTTAATAATTTTTTGAGATTTTGACGAACAATTATAAAAAAAAGTTAAAGTTAACTCTACATCTAAGCTTAATTTTTCAATAAATATTAATAAGTTGTCCTTCTTTACCCTTTTAATACGAATAATGATAAATTTAAATTACCATTTTTAAACTGTGTCAACAGTTTCAATGGACTTTTACCCTTTCATATTCCTAAATAAGATTTCTGCTAATCAAAAAACGGTCAATTAAATATATTTTTAAGTTACCATTATTGTTTATTTAACGGGCATCGTATAAAGACAAATTATAAAAATTCTCTTTTGTTTATTTTAGTGCTTAAAGACGAGCCTGCAGATCTAACTCACATAGCACCAGTAGCAGGGGATGTTTGTATTCCATTAGATGAGAATTTTTTACCCAATATGTTGGATGATATTCTTTTAAGAGATAATTTTGAATCTTTATTAACTGAAGACACATCAGATCCATTTAATGCATATAGAGATTTTACAGATACATCTCCACATCTATTAACTCCGAATGCAACACAGGTTAGCATTTTTATGTATACAAAGTTTTAGAAAAAAAAACTAGAGAAATTAGTATTCCGCGAGTAACAAGTTTATTAATATTTTTAATACGACAAAAAAAAACTTTTTTATTTAAAATTTTTGCACATTTCACCGCCAGAAGGATATTTTAGGCTAGTTGAGGGATCAAACAATAAATTTTTTTTATAAAACGTTCTAAATAATTTATAATTATTTTTTTGACACCGCGTCTACAAATGCCGTTTTTGACTAGTTTTTTGTTTAAAACCCAAATTTTTTTTAATGAGTTATTTAAATATTTGTAATTTTATTTGCTGATTTAAATATTGCACATTTTTAAAACTGATTATTATTTAAAATTACAAAAAATGATAAGTACTCGTAAATTTCCCTTTTGTGCACACTTAAGTATACAGTTACTGCTCAAAGGGCTATATGTCTAATTGTCCAACAGTAGGGACGACAGCCTGATTAGGGCAATATTGACATTTTAACCTTCATTTTCCCGCGCTATCATTCTAACGCCAAGTGTGTTTCCATTTGCTATAATCCATGTTTTTACTTAGGGAAGTATACAATTTATTGAAAATTTCGATATTTGGACGTTATTAAATTCAATATTTTATATTGAAAGGAATTAAGATATGTCTCTACCATTGTCCTTAATTTTTGTTTATCTGGCTGCTACTCCAAGTAGTCGATGCATCGTGGTGGGTGAAGCTGTTCTTGCAGCAAACCACATTATTGTTTGTGGTGTCGAAGAAAAAAAGGATGATAAGTGTATAATCGAAACTTATTGTTTGCAGACCAGTGCTATTAAAAGTGGTCTTTATGAAATTAATAGATGATATTACTTTAATGATAATTATAAGTATTTATTTACTCAAGACTTCAATAAAAATAACCAACAAGAGAACTTGCCTGTCTTCTTTCAATGAGTGTTTCATATCTTTTCTTTTCCTCTTCTATTTTTAGACTTTGGGACTTTGTTATAATGCTGGACACAGGTAAGTTTTTACTTGGTATAGCAGTGATTTTCAGGTAAAGTTTTTAATAGCCCCCTGATAGATTGATAGGTAATTCTATTAACCACATAAAATATCTATAGAAAAACAAAATACTTACAATCACTAGGAGCTGTTATTTTTCTCAAAAAAATGTTTAAAACAAACTATCATGTTTTTGGTAACTCTCTTTCCTATATTAAGTTTGATCTCCCACAGTTTCTTTCTATCAACCATAGTAACCATTCCCGATTCTCTAAAATACTCAACTCTTTGACCCTCATTTGGGAAATAATAAAAATTTAAATTGGGGTTTTTTTTAACACTGAGTTACATCCAGTTACACAAAAATTTGCACTGCTGATCATTTTCACTATTAACAAATTATTAGTCACCATTAAACAACTATAATCTTCGCACAAATGCGACCTTTAGGGTATGTAAACACAAAGCAATCATACTTGCTGGTCACGTGATATTGATGCGAGTTTTTTCCGCCAGATAGCGTATCGCTTAACATTAAAACTTAATCATGCGCTGATTACTAAATAAAAACCTACATATTAATTCAGAGATGAAATGTCAAAGAAATAAATTTGTCAATGTGAAAATCAAGAAAAAGAATTTTTGCCGACATGACGGTAAATATTTAATAAATGTATTCATAAATAATAGTACGGTAAAAGTTTCAACAATACGTTATGTTCGTAGTTTTTAAAATATAATTTGAATAAATATGTACAGGATGATATTTTAAAATATGTAGTTACACAATATGAGATTTAAATACACGATAACAACAATGTTTACGAACTTTATTGTGAATTATTTTAAAGTTTTTTTTTTTTATGAAAATAGTCGCAAAGAGGGTAGACCTATCGTGTGGGCCGTGGACGGCCCGCACTGCGACTATTAGAAAGGGAAGGGATTATAGAAATGAGATGATTGTGGACACGCTTTTTAAAAAGTTGCAGGTCATAGTTCTCTGAAAAAACTAATTTTGGAAGCTTATTCCATTCCGTAGCAGCCCTGTAAAAAAAGGATTCTTGATGAAGATTGGTCCTTGTAGTGTCAATCTTGAAAGTAAATGGGTGAGACTGATCAGCGTGACTGATCTTCGGCCGAATGTGGCCAATGGTGATACAAGAGTTTTTATTTCTCTGGAGCATCTGCCATGGAAATATCTGTAGAGCAATGACTGGTCTGCAACTCTTCTTCTATGTTCTAGAGGGTGAAGGGTATCTGTGAGAGTTGAGCTTTTTATTAAGCGAATGGCTCTTTTCTGAATGGAATCTAGAAGACGAAGAGAATGCCTTGGTGCTGAACCCCAAATGTGCGAGCAATACTCCAGTAGAGGTCGGATTTGAGCCTTGTACGTCGTCAACAGTTGATCAGGAGTAAAAAACTTTCTGGCTTTCCACAGAAAACCTAGCCTCTGGCTTGCCGACTTTGCGATGTTAGCAACATGGTCATGCCAAGACATATTATTGGACACCGTGACTCCCAAAATCGAGATGGAGGGATTTGGTTCAAGGGTATTTCCGGACATTGTAATGGGATGATTTAAGGAATTCACTTTCTTGGAAAAGGTGGCACTTTGTGTTTTTTGGGCGTTGAACTAAACAAGATTGTTGGTTCCCCACTCGACGATTGCTTTAAGATCTCTATTGATGGAATCAACCTGTTCCTGTCTGAGTCTATTTGTATCATTCACCGAAAGTGATCGATAGGATGTGAAAGTTGAGACAAGTATGCTATCGTCTGCGAAACTGTAAATGGGGTTCATTGTGGTTTTCAAGAGGTCGTAGATGTGTGGATGGAACCCTGGGGGACCCCGGCATTAGTTTTAAACGCATTAGAAGAAATACCGTCAACTGCCACATGTAAGCAGCGATCTTGCATGAAGCTAATAGATAATTTACTTAACAATGCCTGGTGCCAAACGCGGTCAAAGGCTTTAGATATATCCAAGGCTATTGCACGGGATTCACCAAACTTTTCAATAGTGTTTGTCCAGAGCTGAGTGACATAAGCCAGCAAATCTCCAGTAGACCGTTGTTGTCGAAATCCATATTGTCTGTCATGGATTATCTCAAATTTCTTCAGATATTTGATAAGTTCTGTGTTAATCGCTTTTTTCATAACTTTGGATATGACTGAGAGCAATGCAATAGGGCGATAATTTGCAGGAATAGTCTTCTTTCCTTTTTTTGGAATCGGTTGGACTTTAGCGTTTTTCCACATGGACGGAAATACCCCTTTGCTGTATGATAATTTGAAGAGTCTACAGAGAACTGGGGTGAGCTCTTGAGCACAGGTCTTCAGGACAATTGTCGGAATTCCATCTGGTCCTACTGCCTTATTAGAGTCAAGATTTCGTAGGATTTTCCTGATAGTGCGATGGCGGATAGTGACCTCAGGCATTGATGCGTTTATTCTAGGTATCGTTGGGGGTTGTTTTTCATTGGTATCGAGGGTTGAGTTAGAGCTGAACATTTCGGCCAGCAGATCCGCTTTTTCTTTGGAAGATACGGCTGTCGTGCCGTCGGACCTCTCGAGTGGTGGTAAAGAAGAAGTTGTGAAATTCTTATTTATGGTTTTAGCCAAAGACCAGAAGGTCTTTGATCCAGGAGGGGCATTGACAAGCTTACACAAATTTGTTTATCCTAACTTCAAAATTATTGCATATTTTTAAAATGTTATTCCTAGTACTAGAATGGCCACACAGTAAATATCCTGACATTCTTTAAATCTAATAGGTTCACCACAAAATTTAAAAAAGCGTAAAGTGAACGGTCACTTCTTTTTATAGTCTCCTATCATAGCGGAGTTCGCTATCCTCAAAGCTAGCTGGACCTTATTGAATGTAGCTTGGAACAGTCCCTAGGACACACGGCTTCTACCAATATTCCTTCTTTTACTAATCTTTCCTTGAAGTTTGAGCTGGAGAAGTGTGCATTTGGGTTCTATCATTTTTTGACCCAGGTAATAACCTAACCAGGCATTAAAACTATCTCTTTGCTATAATGGTAATGATTTTGCATCCGTTTAAGAACTGCGGCATTAGTGATCTTACCGGTCCAGGGGATACGCCACATTCTACGGTAGCATCGAAGGCTTATAGTTTGTCCGTGTCATTATTTTAACGAGTCCAAACTTCAAACAAAATCGCGGAGAATACGTAACAACGCAGTATCCTTATCTTAAGGTGTCGGCCACGGTTAGGGCACGGTCATGCGCAAGGGATAAGACGTGTTCTAACAACCATACATTGGCGGTTGTAACGGATGATCCGTTTTGTGTTCCAACAAAGCTTTGGATCGTTTGTGTACCAGTTTCTGAACGGTAATTTCAGTGCATGATCACAAGTTTCGATTTCGTTTGATAGGTGAGGTAAAATTTAAAATTCGAATGCATAGAACGGCCACAAACCACTTTAAACATTCAGATTATCTAGTATATTTTTTCAGGGTGTACAAAATGGACATACATACATACATAAAGTCACGCCTTTTTCCCATAGGGGCAGGCAGAGACTACTTCCTTCCACTTGCTACGGTTCTTACACACATCTTTTGCTTCCTCTACTTTCATCATTGCTCTCATACATGCTCGTCTGTTGTTGGTACTCTTGACCTGGCCTTTCTTCAAAACAATGTTGATCTGATCAAGATATGTTCTCCGAGGTCAACCACTACCGACTTGTCCATTCACACTCGCCTTATAAATTTGTTTCGTCAATCTTCCTTCATCCATCCTTTCTAAGTGTACAAAGCATCTAAGCATTCCTTGATTGTAATCACATCTTCTTTTACACCATGGACGCATACCTACTTAAAATTTAAATATTTATCGAATGGGTAAATTTTTTAAAAAATTGGGCAATTTGAAATTCTTATTTTATGTTTTTGCAAAAACAATTTTAGTTTTTGTTTTTTAGAAAAAGTTTTAATTTTTTTTTAAGATTGTTTTTTATATTAAATTTATTTTTACAAACAAATATAATTTTACTAGCATTATGGTCAATAAGTAAAATCAAAACTAAAAATTTCAAACAAGAAATGTTTTTTTAAGAAATTAGCTTTACAGCGTTATTTATTTTATTTTTGAAAGAAAATTCAGCTTTTGAATATTTTTTTAAACTTTATAATCTCAAAGAATTAATAACTAGGAAAATAAAAGTTTAGGCACTAGCAGCTGTAGATAGTAATACGAGTATATGCAAATTATAATTTTAAATTTATTTTTAGAATTCAGAATGTAGCTTACATGCTCTATGTGATTCACATATAGATAACGACCAGACCTCGTCATTTATGAATTTCCAAATAGAAGAAGACATAGAATTATTAAAAACTCCTTATATTTCTATGAATATTACTAATGATTTACCGTTACTGGTATCAAATGATTTAATGTGGAGTTCACGAGAAAAAAAGAATCATCATGAAAACAGCTCAAGCTTAGCCAAATTATTATCCAAATCTCTTCACAAACATCAATTAAAACAAAATGAATATGAAGCAGGTTTGGAAAGTAAAAGTAAGTTTTTTCTCTTCTAAATGAAACGTAGCAGATCACTCATACAAGTATATAGTGTTAAATTTTTGGGTTTTTAAGTGTAACTCTCAAAAATAACCAGCCTTATTACCTACTTAATTACAAATAATTCCAAGCTACTTGATAATTAAAAATCGCGCTTAAATAATATGAAAGAACAAACGGGAAAGTTTAAGTACAGAATGATACACAAATGTATACACTTAAAAAAGCAATAAAAAAAATTTTAGTAAGTACATTTATAAAGTTCTATATTTCTTGACAATTGCATCACACACTTGTAGCCATCCTTCTTTTGGTTTATCTGTAAATCTTTCCCTACGACACATGCTTTACATTTTTTAATTGGTTTGACTTTTATTATGGAGTAAGAAAATATTAGAGTTTTCAGTACGCCCTTATTGACTACGGAAGGAGTTAATTTTACAAGGCTTTTTACAGAACTGTTATGGTTTCACTTAAACTCGCTTTTTAAATAATTTCTAATTTTATATTTGGAAGGTGAGATATTATTATATATAATAATTGTAAATACTATTTATTATCCAGAAGAATTACAATATAAGGTAAAGATCAATTATTGTTTTATAAATAAATATACATTGTCTTCATTTAAAAAGGACCCACCCTTAATATTTCAGAAATGCAAAATATTAGAATAAATTACCGAAACTCGATGTACCTAATGCTGCACCAGCATTTGTAGCCCACACAAAAAAAATTATATGGGAATTTCTTACACATTAATTACAAATTATTACAACAAAACTCAATTTTTTTACAGGTGTGGTTTTCTGAAAAATGAGGCGTGATGCGCCTTATGCGTTTAATGCTACACCACACCTTCACCACTGAAATAATATAAGCAACTCATTAGCAACAGACATTCTTACAAATTAATTACAAACGTTTTAAGTAAAACTCAACCTAAAAAAAAATACCTAAGTAATATATTGAGTGACAAAATAATATTCTATTGCAGTATGAATTTCTTACACCGCCCCACCCCCTAAAATAATTTTTTTTGTTTTACAAGAGGAAAATTTTTTATAGACACTCAGCGCTTTCACTGCTCTGAAAAGAGCGAGTTTCGGCGCTGAATAGTGTGGGACTCATTGACCGCTCGGTCAACGTTACCCACTAAAAAACTCTTGAGTGTGTTTTTTTGGGCTATTGTCCCTTGGGAGGGGACAATCTTACCCCTTGTGTAGGTGATGTATTTAAGAAAGTGTTGTGTGTGTGTGTGTTGTGTTACGTGTAAGAAACGGGGGGTTTTATTAAGGGGGGGGGGGAGCGAACATTAAAGAATTTTACTTCTTAGATTTTTGTGTCTGCCTCTTGGACGACCTGGTAAAATGTCGAAATTGATAAGTGCGTTTGGATGTGAAACGGCTTTATCGAAAAAGATTTTATGACGATTTTTTAGGTATTCAGTAATCGTTTCGATTTTTAGATCTTTGTGCAAATCGGACATTCTTATGTACCAGGGGGCGTTTGTTATACGTTTTAGAATTTTATTTTGAAATTTTTGTAATTTATTTTTTGTGGATTTTGCTGCTTGACAGAAGGAAATACAGCCGTAAAGTAATTGTGGACGTATAATTTGTTTGTAGATTAGGAGTTTGTTTTTAAGGTTTAATTTGCTTCTGTAATACAGAAGATTACGGAGTCTGCCGGATGTTTTGTTACAACGCGAGATTTGCGTGTTTATGTGCGAGTGCCATGAGAGTTTTTTGTCTAAATCTATACCTAAGTATTTTACTTTATTTGTATAAATAATATCTCTATTATTAACCTTTAGTTGAGGCATATTCGGGTTTCTTTTTCGAGAAAAGAGAATAGCTTGTGTTTTTTCGGCGTTTAACTTGATTTTCCAAGTTTTAGTCCATTTTTCTATTTCATCTATTTGCCTTTGCATATTTATGTGAAGATATCTTAAATTTTTATGTGTGCTAAAGGCCGCAGTGTCGTCTGCGTACATAGCTAGTTCGGTTTTTGATGTTTTCGGTGTATCTGCTATGTAAAGATTGTATAGGGTTGGCGACAACGTTGAACCTTGCGGTACGCCGGCTTCTATACTTCTATCCGTAGACTGTTTTTCGTTTATTTTAACGTTGAATTTTCTGTTTTTTAGAAACGAGTTTATTATTTTTATTTGATTTATAGGAAAGTTCATCCTATTTAGTTTATATAAAAGAGCTTCGTGCCATACTTTATCGAAGGCTTTTTGTATGTCGAAAAGTATCATTAAGGTACTTTTCTTTTTGTTGAACCCTGTAGTTATGTGTTCTACAATTCTTGCGAGTTGCGATTTTGTACTGTGATCTCTTCTGAAGCCGAATTGTTCATCCGGGATCACTTTATATCTTTCTATATGATTTTGTAATCTTTTTAAAATTATTTTTTCAAATAATTTGCCTAAACAAGGTAGTAGGGAGATGGGCCGCCAATTTTGTGGGTTTTGTAGGTTTTTGTTAGGCTTTGGTAAGATTATTATTTGTGCTCTTTTCCAGATGTTCGGAAAATAGCATGAGAGCAGGCAATCGTTAAAAACTCTCGCCAACAACTCGATTGAGTTATCGGGGAGATTTTTCAACGCTTTATTTGTGATTCTGTCCTCTCCAGCAGCTTTTTTAACTTTCAAGTTTTTTATAAGCGCTTTTATTTCGATGAAATTCGTCGTTTCTGTTTCATCTACTTGATTTTGGTAATTTATTATCGCATTTGCCTGTCTGTCGATATAATTTGCGAGGTTCAGATCGTAAAGTATATCGACGTTTGGTTTGAATTGTAGTTCGAAAGTGTCGGCGAAAGCTTCCGCTTTTTCCCTATCTGTGTAGACTGGACCGTTTTCGGATAAAATAGGTGGTATTTTTATCTTCTTGTCTTTGCATAACGCTTTGGTTAGCTTCCAAATATTTGTTTTGTTATTTGGTTCTGCCGAATTTAACTTGGTGAGTTTTTCTTCCCAAGTTTTGTTTCTATGATTTTTTATTTGCCAGTTTATCTGGTTCGTTAATCTATTTGCTTCGATTTTTATCCTACGATCCAGAGTTGCGAATGCTCTTTTTCTTAGTCTATTTCTTTCTTTTATAAGATCCCGAATATGTCTCGGAAGTTGTATAGGGTTGGGTTTTAGAGGTATTATTTTGGAAGCTTGATTAAAAGCTTCTAAAATATGAGTTTTTACTGAAATCGTGTTATTTTCGATTTCTTCCGCGTTATTTGTTCGAATTAAATTTAATGGATTTTCGTTTAGGATAGATTTAAACTTTTTCCAGTCCGTTTTTAGGGTTGTTTTGGGTATTTTTTCGTATTTGTGACCAAGATGTATTATTATCGGGGTGTGGTCTGAGGGAAGTTCGTTAAGAACTTCGAGGTTTATCTCTTTTGAAATATTTTTAGACAAAACGATGTCTAGAATGTCGGGGCATCTTATGTGATGATGGGTAGGTTCATCGGGGGCGTATAAAGCGATGAGGTTGTCGTTAACGAACTCCTTTAGACGTTTACCGTTTACAGTTGTTCGTTTACAACCCCAGTCTTTGTGTTTGGAGTTGATATCTCCTGCTATTAATGTGGGGGTGCTTTGAATGAAGAAATGTTTGAAAAAGGGTATTTGGAGGGTTTTTTGAGGGGGGTTGTAACATGAAATTATGTTAATAGGACCGTCACTCATGTGCACTTGTATGGCGGTGTTTTCGGCGAGGTTTTGGGGGGCGGTGGGGATCTCGTGATGCGAGATGTCATTTTTAATGAAGATAGCCGTGCCACCTCCTTCTCTATTTTCTCTATCGTTCCTGTACGTGGTGAAATTTTGTAAAGTGAAGTGTCTAGATGGTTTTAGACGTGTTTCTTGAACGATAGCGATATCTATATCGTGAATTAGTAAGAAGTCTAGAAACTCGGCTTTTTTATGCAGGATGGAATTTGCATTCCAAGTTACTAGTTTGAGGGAGGCAGGCTTTCGGGTTTGGGGCATTAAGAGAGTAAATTCTTAATGTTCGCGTATTTGTTTATTGTATGGTGGAGGGCGGCCATCCTGTGTTCCATTTCGCTTGCTGGAAGAGTCAGCAAGCTTAATAGCTGATGGTTTAGGGGCGAGGGGGCGGATTGGGGTTGTTGTTGGGGTTGGGGGGGGTTTTGGGGGGGTTTTTGAGTTTGGGATGTGGATGGGGCTTTTGCTACTTGGGCGTAATTTACGCTTGGTCTGGCGTAATTGCTTTTGAATGTTTTTGGGGTGGATTGGGGTGTTTTGGGGGTTTGTTTGAAATTTTTAGGGTTTTTGGGGCATTTACCGTAATTGGTAGCATGGTTTCCTTTGCAGTTTATGCAAAAAGAGGGTTCGTTGAGTTTATCGCAATCTTTGTAGTAGTGGTTTCCACTACAACGGTTGCATTGAACTTTGGCGTGACAATTTAATTGAGAGTGGCCGAATTTTTGGCACTTTTTGCACTGTGGGGTTTAATACTGGGGAGAGGCTTTTTGTGCTTCTACTTTAATTGCCAAATGGCATAAAGTCTTCAGTTCGTAGATGTGCGAGTCCTCTTTCGGGACTCTGACTTTTATCATCGATGTTTGTATTTTGTTTCTACCGATTTGCATACGGTAGATTTCCTGAACGTTTATGTTGTTTAGGAGAAGGTCATTTCTGACTTCCTCCAAGTCAATTTCCTTAGGAAGGCCTCTGATTATTGCGTTGAGGCCTTTATCTTCCTGTAGAATGTAGGTGTGGTATTCTACCTTGATATTAGTCAGAGTTTTCGTGATTTCTCTGTGAGTGTTGGCATCTTTTGGGTTGAGTTGAATACCCAAGGCTACCTTTTTAGGTGTGCCATAATTGAGATTTTGATTTTTCAAAATCTCTAGTATTTGTGTGTAATTTTTCGTCTCCCTCAGTATTATTGGGACGATGGATTTTTTAATAGTGCTTTTTGGGGGGGCGGTGGTGGTGTTTGCCTTGGTGTTGGCATTTGTGATGGATGTTACTGTTGTTTTTTGTTGTTCAAGTTTTTTGAAGTGCGATTTTATCGCTTGGTTGGAGGAGTGTGGGGCATTGAGAGGTGGAAAGCTCTCTTTTTTCTGGGGTGTGGGGGCTGGGGCTTTTAGTGGCGGTAGGGTGTCTTCTGCCATTTCGGCGTCTTGTTCGGAGTCGCTGGAAACGATCTCCGAACGGGTTCTTTTGGTGGGCAGGGTGCCCGTTTGATGGGCGATGACTTTTTGAACGTCGCTGCCGACGTTCAAGATGAGATTGTAGATCTTCTCATCCTTTTCTTTTATGGTGGAGTTTAGGGTTTGTATCTCTTTTTGGAGGGCTAGGTTTTGCTGTTGTAGGGCTTCGTTTTGGCTTTGTATCGTGCGGATGAGCTCGTTTCTCTCGAGCAACGTCTCGTTTAAGTTGGCGTTGTCCTCGAACAACTGATCCGGGTCGAAATCAATATTTAGCGCCATTGCGCTGATTTATTAAAAAACACGAGCACCCGACGGTGCTCGTAGCTTAATAGAATTTGTGTTAAGATGTGTGTGTGTGTGTATAGTGTGTAATTTTTAAAAAATGTAGATTGTGTTTAATGCTGTTTGCCTATAAACAGCGGACTCACTGCTTAGGGGTTTTTACACCCTGGCTAAAGGTTTCCTGGCCTAGGAAACAGCTAGTGTATGTGTGTATATTTACCTTGGTTGAGTTCTATGCTGACTGACGATATAATATTGTAGTACTACGTCGTATCTGTTCGAGTAACAATTCGAAACTGACTGAAATAATACGACTGACGACTGACAAATTTTGACTGGACTGACTGACTGACGACTGACTGACGCTAACCGCCCCCTAAAATAATACTTTTAGTAATAAAAAAAATCATAATTCAGATATCCCATCTACTCTCGAGTTTATTACACTGCTCAACAAAGTTAAACATTATTTTATTCGGTCAAACCACGCGATTTATGTGTTTCAAATCGAGTACCAATTTCTTACACCACCATGCACCACCCCACACTATAAAAAATTTATTTAAGTAATAAAATAAATCATATTTAAAATATCTCATCCACTCCCGAATTTATTACACTGCTCAACACGGTTGAAAATTATTTTATTTAGTTAAACCACGCGATTTATGTGTTTCAATTCGATTATCAATTTATTACACCAAACTACACTATAAAATATTACTGCTAGTAATAAAATGAATTATATTTCTAATATCTCATCCATTCCCGAATTTATTACACTGCTCAACACAGCTCAAAATCATAATTTTTTTTAAACAAAATTCGCACTTTCTAAATTTTAAAGAAAGTACGAAAATCACACTATAAAAAATTACTTTTAGTGATAAAATGAATCATATTTCAAATATCTCATTCACTTTCAAATTTATTACACTGTTCAACACAGCTCAAAATCATAATTTTTTAAACAAAACTCGCACTTTCTGAGTTTTAAAGGAAGTATGAAATTCTTACACCACTCCACACTATAAAAACTTACTTTTAGGGATAAAATGAATCATATTTCAAATATCTTATCCAATTCCGAATTTATTACACTGCTCATTACGGTTATAAATTATTTTATTTGGTCAAACCACGCGATTTATGTGTCTCAATTCGACTATCAACTTCTTACACCACCCCACACTATGAGAAATTACTTCTAGTGTAAGTTTGAATTATATTTTAGATATCTTGTCCACTCCCGAATTTATTACACTGCTCAATACGGTTGACAATTATTTTATTTGGTCAAACCACGAGATATATGTGTTTCAATTCAATAATCAATTTCTTACATCACCCCACACTATGGAAAAATACTTTTGTTATTAAATTAAAACATATTTCAGATATCTTATCCACTTCCGAATTTATTATACTGCTCAACACGGTTAAAAATTATTTTATTTGTTTAAACCACGCGATTTATGTGTTTCATTTCGACTATCAATTTCTTACACTACCCCACACTATCAGAAATTACTTCTAGTGATGAAATGAATCATATTTTAGATATCTTACTCACTCCTGAATTTATTACACTGCTCGATGCGGTTGAAAATTATTTTATATGGTCAATTTTTTACAACACTTCACACTATGAGAAAATACTTTTATTGATGAAATAAATCATATTTCAGATATCTTATTCACTCCCGAATTTATTACACTGGTACAAGCACAAGGTTTGGTGACGAAGAATAAAAATCACAGAAAGAGACTGGTTATAGATTTTTCGCAGACCATCAATTGATTCACCATGTTAGACGCGTACCCAATTCCGAATATTGAGGATCTAGTTGCTAAGATTGCTAAATCTCAATATATCAACCCACATATATATATATATATATATATATATATATATATATATATATATATATATATATATATATATATATATATATATATATATATATATATGTGGGTCAATTACACATCAGATAACAACTACTCCCCTGACTATATGTTGCGACAGGTATTGATTTACATACGATGTATAATCGTGTATACTACCCCATCACAGGAAGCAAGTTATATCAAATGAAATTTGATCATATATATATACCTATATTAAAATAGGCCAACCTGTTTTTCGTTCTAACAAAATTTTGTATTTCTTGTGTTTCTATGGTTCTATGATAACAATTAACTTGTCAGTCTAGCGAATTTTTGCTCCAAAAATACCACACGCGGTTTTAGGTTAGGTATTTTAATAATGTAATTTTCAAAATTTAATATAATGTCTAATTTCAACTTTTAAAAATTGTGCCATAACGTAATGTATATATATATATATATATATATATATATATATATATATATATATATATAAACATGTGGGTAGATTATGTATCAAAAAACAACTACTCCTCTGGCTATATGCCGCGACAGTCATTAAATTACATCTGATACATAATCGTGTATAATACCCCATTTCGGGTAACAATATCCAGATGCTTGTCAAGTAAGAGAAGTAACTATTGGATTTATCCATATAAAGTAACCACCTATGGACCGGTTTGGGGATGTGTTGCCCCTCATCAGGTAGACCTACCCTATAGCTTATCTGTAAACAAAGACCGTTATTAGTTCAATGATATAAATGTATTACTATTTTTGCTCCAAGTATTACCACAGACTTCAATATATTTTTTAAAAATGCTATCTTAATAATTATAGCTTTTATGTATTTTTTTCAGGTTCTCGAAAATCGTGGAATGAAGAGAATAATTTCTCACTGAAATCAAGTCACATAAACAAATTGGATCGAACTCAAAGTACAAAACGATCAAACTGTGTCATAAACGACTACGCCAGTAAAAAATCACGAAGCAATTCAAAAGATAAAATGGCAACGGAACTTCTGCAACAGTTAATATCAAACAACAACAATAAACATCAGCATCGAGAAAAGACTGATTGGTTTTTAGAACAAGGTTCTCAAAAAGCGGCTTGCATTTCACAAACTAGTGATAGCGTTTTAATGAATCTATTGGTTAGTGGATTTGATATTAGAGCTGGATATATTTGTTTGGCTCCAAAAAAGTCAAAATAATAAAAAATAGTAAATTTTAAAAAAGCTGTGGTGCGATTTATAACAAAAAGTCTCCAAACTATTAAACCTAAAAATAAACACTACTGTGATTAATGTCAGGTTTATTGTTAAAATTTCCAAATTAATATTAATTTTTATCGTTGATGGTATTCACACGAAACAATTATTAGGTACTTACGTTTCCGTTAGATTATGTAACCACAACTCACAATTGACGTTTACCAATTATTGCACTTTACAAAAAAATATGTTTAATAAATATTTTGCTTAGTATCTATTTATTATATCTTTACTTTTTACCTAAAATAATATTCGATTTTATTTTTTCCAGATTGTTATCTATTAATTTGTTATCCTACTATCACATTCTTGAGTTTTTTCACCGTAAATAATTAATTTTAAATAAAAATTGATGCCCAAAAGTGCCCATAATTGATGCCTAAGAGTGCCCATAGATAAGAACGATATACGTTTTTTATTGGTGTCAGATTTATTTAAATTTCAAATAAAAGAACATCTTTTTTATTTACTGTTTGGTGTTTATTTTTATTTATTTTAAAATATTAAAATGCCCCAATTTGTTTTTTAATGTTTTGTTATTTAATAGAAAACGTTTTTGTAACATCCAAGAATTTTAAATAATAATCAGGGTGACACATACATTTAAATTTTTTAAGATTGTCTAATAAATAGTAGGTATATTACGAGTAAAGCGAATCCGAGCTTAACATTCTTGCCGTGGGCTGTATATTTTTATGTTACAAAATTAATAACTCTCAAAAAAAGATTTGATATTAAATAAGGTAAAAGATGCTAATTTCACCCCCTTATAATGTAACAGGAATGTTGAAAAATACCGGTGGTTAGCACTTTGTAACTGCACGGAAATTACAAAGCTTTTATCTTTACTTAAATTTCAGAAAAAAAATTAAAACTTAATTTTACTCACCACCTTTCACGTGTGATATCTCGGAAGGGGGTGGGCTAAGGAAATTTTGTTATAGAAAAGATCTATCATTATTTTATAAGGGCAATCACCTCCTGAATTTTTTCGCATCAATTAAGATACACCCAGTATACACTGATCCAGCGTAGTTTGTGACATTCTGCAAAAATATCGACGTAATGACACCTTCACGAAATAGAAGGGTAAGAAGAGTATATATCCAATATACATTTACACACAATTTATCATCCCCAAAATTTTTAGGCACTTGGTAACGATTCAAATAAAATATTTAACTTGTAAATTAAAAATCATATATTTAGTAATATACTATAAATAAAATCGAATAGATTACGGATTATATTTTATTGATTTATGCATAGCATGTTAGTTGATAGATATTTTTACGGTACTAATTTTTTTTTTAATTTTATCCAATATATATATATATATATATATATATATATATATATATATATATATATATATATATATATATATATATATATAAGAAAAGGTAGTCTATTTGCTGACTAGTCAGGAATTAAGTGAAAATGTATTTGGGATATGCAGCAGGCCAAATAAGTGCACTTTTTACAAAATTTCCAAGCTTTCGATAATTTTTATTATCATCATCAGGGATGCTACAATTGGTAAAACACAAAACAATTTATAATTTTTAAACTACAACTATGTTGTTAGTACTAACATTGTAATTGAGGTTATATGGCGTAACAGTTAACGGGTCAAAAAAATTATTATTAAAATTATTACATTTAAATATAGACATCAGAGATAAAACGTCATGTAGGATTCTCTGATCCTACACATTAAACAAATATCACACTAGGTTACATTACAACACGTTAGTTAAAAGTTATTAAAAAGGGAAAAATTTTTATCACCATGTGATTCCCTGTGACGCAATCATGTTCGCCATGGAAACGAAAATGAAACTGGAAGTTGTACGAGACAAGTGACATGGCCCACCCGGAAATCCGCAGTGTTGCCAAGTAATTTTTTAAGAATAAAATTGAACCAATGTTGCAGTGAAGCATGCAGCCACTGATGTTAAAAAAGAAGAAGAAAACAGAAGACTGAATAGAGACTTATCATTTTTAAATTTATAATAAATTGTAACTGTTAGATGTAAGACCAAAGATGTGAATTTATAATATTAACGTTGTGTCTGTAGAGTTACTATGTTGGACTTCTGCTCTGTTAGATTTGTCTACAGAAATTAAATAAGAGTAAATCTCACTTAAAATATTTAAATTTGTTCTTTTATTTAAGGAATTATCAGTTTAAACTATATGAACCATTTTCAAAAAAAGTCTCTAGGCAGTGTTCTTTTCATTCGATAAAATTTTAATTGAATTATAGTCCATACCGTGTCCTTCATTATAGACATGTTCACTCAATGCACATCTTTCCGGATGTTATCTATTGTCACTTTTATGAAACGTTATACGGTCTTTGAGTTGTTTCGACATTTGACATATATATTGTTTGTTGCAATGCAAACAAGGAATACAGTAAACCACATTCGAAAAGTTGATGCAAGGAGTCTTGTCTTTCAGTTTAGTAAAAATGCTTCTTATCGGTAATGCGTTCTTATTAGAAATTTTTATATTCTCTTTAAAGGACTTGAACGTTTTGGTCAATCCTGGAGTGATATCTTTAATGAATGGTAACAAGGCGTAGAAAAAGTTATGAGGAGTATTATCTACATATCTTTTTAAGAAAGGACAAAGGATAAGAGTTTTGACGAAATAATTTAAAAAGGATTTCCAAGTTTTTTTGTGAAAAGACGCATCAGAAATTCGGATTACCCTTCTTTTCATCTGTTGAATCAGGTTTAACTTCATGCTTCGTTTATGATATGACCAATAATTAATGTATCGACCAAAGCTCATTGGTTTTCTATACCAATCGATGAGTATTGTGTTGTCCGGTGTTCTGACAAAGAGATTATCTAAGAACGGAACGCTGTTTTGTTCTTTCTCTAACTCAATTGTCAATTGGATATGTGTATCGTAGCTGTGTAAGATGAACAAGGTCTCATCTATGGCATCTGAAGGAATTGCCATGATGATGTCATCAACATATTTCTTTAGGAATAGTGGATGGTATGAAAGACGTCTATGAGTTTGTCTTACATACATACATACATACATTAGTCACGCCTTTTTCCCTTAAGGGTACGCAGAGACCACTTCCTTCCATTTGCTACGGTTCTTACACACATCTTTTGCTTCCTCTTCTTTCATTAGTGCTCTCATACGTGCTCGTCGGTTGTTGGTACTCTTGACCTGGCCTTTCTTAAAAACAATGTTGATTTGATCGAGATATGTTCTCCGAGGTCGACCTCTACCGACTTGTCAATTTACACTCGCCTTATAAATTTTTTTCGTTAATCTTCGTTAATCCATTCTTTCTACTTGTCCAAACCATCTAAGTATTCCTTTGTCTATCTTTGTAACCACATCTTCTTTTATTTCACAGCGTTCTCTTACCTCACTATTCTTTACTTTATCCAACCGAGTCACTTTGGCTATACTTCCCAGACTACTTTGTCTAACACATCATTCATTACATATGCTGCCAAAATGGGGATAATTTTTGCAACCATAGGTGTGCTAAAAGTTTGTTTATAAAATCTGTTGTTAAATAAAAAATATGTATTAATAAAAAGAAAGGTAATTAAATTTAAAAATGTGTCCTTTTTTAAATTACAAAAGCCGCTTATTTCGCTCCACTTGTTATTAATTGCCCTTAAGCACGCTTGTAAGTAAACGTTACTAAAAAGAAACCACATCGTGGCTGACCAATACGTAATCATTTGGTAGTTTAAATTTATTAAATAGGGTATTTACCTGAAAGGAATCGTTAATATGATAATCGTTATTAAAATCTAATGCTTTAGTTAGAATGTCAGTAAGAAAAGACGCTATGGACTCCTATGGAGGCTACTATTGGACGACCTGATAACGTAGGCTTATGAATTTTAGGTAACGAGTAAAATTTTGGAGTAACAGTGTTGTAAGAAGTTAATTTCTTTTTCCTACCCTCATAAATTTCATCATTCATAAAAGCAGATTTTATTAATTTATTGCTGTTCATTTGAATAGAAGCAGTTGGATCAGAACGAAGTTCAATATATGAGTCGTTGTCTGTGATTAGAGCACTTGACATCGTCATATATTGTTCCTTGTCCATGATGACTGTTACACTTCCTTTGTCGGACATTGTCACAATGTAAAATGTTTTAAAAAAATCATTCTTACTTAAAAATCATCCAATCTCATAAAATGAAAGTCACCACTATCATAACAAGTGAACAATATACCTTGTTAGCAAACAACATTCTAAGTGATACAAAGTATTGGTGTTCACTTAACAAAGACCCTTCCAATTTAATACAATAGAAATCAAACAAACTAATTTCAGCCTTAGAAAAATCCAAATATATTTCCAAAGAACAGGGTACTCAGTATAAAATTTACAAAGGCATTTCCAACAAGTTTTATGGTTTACCAAAGATCCATAAACCAAATTTACAACTAAGACCTATCATTTCTGGCATGAATAGCCCAAATAGAGGTATAGACCAGTTCATAACTAATATACCTACAATGGCATATAACTCGGACAATAATTTTTTTATCAAAGATTCCTTCGAATTTTGCTCCCTCATCAATAAATTTCAACTTCCTTCATCCAATAAAATAATTAGCTTAGATGTCACTTTACTTTTCAAAAATATCACTGTTATGTTAGCAAAGGATAGCATTGTTAGACACTTGAATGAAATCACATTACATTGCAAAGTCCCCAAAAATTCCTTCTTAAAATTAATTGATTTTTTATATGATACCACAGTTTTTTCTTTTGATAATAAAATCTATTAACAGATACTTGGCTTACCAATGGGGAGCCCAGTTTCCCCAATTATTGTACAATATGTTATGAATGATTTAATTGACCATTGTTTAAATCAGATTCAATTTCACATCCCCTTTTTGAAAAAATACGTAAATGATATCAATCTTAGCATCCCTCAAGAGAACACTTAAGAGATATTACTTGTTTTTAACTCATATCATAAATGTTTACAATTCACCATCGAAGAAGAAGATAAGAACAACAGTGTCCCCTTCCTCAATACAAAATTAATCAAAATGTCTGACAATACATTGATTACCAGATGGTACACCAAACCTGGTGCCTCTGGTAGATTCCAACATTATAAATCTCATCACTTACACAGAGAAAAAACAACCTAGTCTTAGGTATGCAAAATAAGGTCTTAAAAACAAGTCATACCCCGGTTTGTGCTCAAAACCTAAATAAATTAACCAAGCTTTTTATCAATAGTGATTACCTCAAAAATTATTATATAAATTAATGTTCAGTACATCATCTATAGAAAATGAACCCCCTACACTCATAATCCCTTTTCTCAAAATATTACCCGTAAATACTATTTTTCTTTACCCCACATTCCCGATTTAAATCATAAATTCATAAACTTTTTTCTAAATATCCAACTATTACTATTGCGTATAAAAACCCGTTGCAATTGTATTCAATATTTTTAAAATTAAAAGATAAAGATCCCTGTTAGAACGTTACAATGTTATTTATTACATTCATTGCTCACAATGTGACAAAATATAAATTGACCAAACCAAGAGAAAACTTAAGGACAGAATCTGCTCCCATAAGAGTGATATCAGAAATTTAAAAAACTCTTGCAGCTTAACCACTTATGTTTTAACCAAATATTACTTGCCTGATTATGCTTATGTGACTATATTAGATAGTGAATCAAACTTATCAAAACGAATCTTTCTAGAAATGGCTAACATATTCAAAGAACCCAAAGCTATTAATTCTAAAACTGATATTGATAATCTCAGCATTATTTATTCCTACCTGTTTAGTCTCCCTTCATATTTTCCAAAAAATCATACAATAGATGAATTTGAATAACCCTCCTTTTTTGTAGTTTCCTCCTTTTTTGTAGTTTGGCCAACCTGTTTTTCGTTCTGACAAAATTCTGTATGTTCCATGTTAATATTTAACTTGTCAGTCTAGCGAATTTTTGTTTCAAAAATACCACACGTGACTTTTGTTTTTACACTTCAATAATGGTTTTTTTAAAAAGAACGAATTTTACAAAATTGAGATATTCAATGCTCGAAATAAAACATAAATCTGAATATTTATTACAATTACGTTAGTTTATATAATTTTACATAAAATGCAACTTAAACAATATTTTTATAATAGGTCAGCGGATTCCGTTTCTTAACTCCTCCGGGGCTAGACGAAAACTATGGGGTTAGTCCAGAGTTTGAGATAAGAAGGTAGTTCTTGAGGTCCCGTTGTGAATCAGGATCATCCCTTTGAATTTCTTTTAGTCGTTGTCTTCTGGTGTAATACTTGAAGGCAGTGTACACAATGGCTAAAATTACTATAAAGTATAATAAAATGGTGTAAAAACTGCTTTTTTGGAAATGTATGATGGGTGAGTTTATTTCTTTTGCTTCAGATTTGTCCTGCTGTAAAACACTTTGTATTTTGGTTAATACATCAAGTTTGATAGTCTATTTCTACAGTTTTTAAAATTGGTTTGTTAACTATTGTTTTAAGGTTATAACTAAAATTTAAAATAGGCAGTTCAATATTTCTAAAGTTCGAAATTTTGGTTTCATAAGTTTTTAAAACACATTGTTTATTTGCACTTCACAATAATTATTGAGTTCGATTAAATAACTACCTTCCAAGGGTATATTGTCTAAGCTCTTTTCACATTTTTAAATTCTACCTAAACTGTGAGGGTAATTACAATCCATTGGTTTCTTTCAATTTTCTGAATTTTAACTTCGTTGAGTGGGCTTCTATTTGTTGGCAGTTTTAAATGAATTTTAAATATTTAAGAAGTTGAACTTCGCAGGGAGCATTTGGAGAAATGTTTAAAGTTTGGACATCTCGACAGAGAAATTCTTCTTTGGTTATTTCTTCGCATTTAACGTCGGTAAGTACGTACTGTTGCTCGTTCAAATGTAGAAATTTGGATCACGGGATTATAGCTTTAAAGGTTTTTAAGGAAGGCGTTGGAAAGAAATAAAGGTGGTAGTAGTTATAGTCGATAATTTTTACTATCGGTATTTCTAATATAAAAACAATGTTATTAGGTTTACTATAGCTCTTTATATGAATTATTTTTTCGAGTAACAAAATATTATCAAGTGAAATTTCAAATAAAAATTTATTGTGAATAAGAATTTTGTCAACCGTTTGTATTTCGGCTACCAATTCGCTTGGATTTGTAATTGAATTATGAAATGTATTTATTTTTGAAAAACTAATGGCTACTTCCAGTTTTTCTAAGATATCGTAAATTATCAGAAAACTCATAGAAAATTGTGAAACTAATCTTTCTAAAGCAAAATAGTGAACGGTTTCTACTTTTTCAAACTGTATATTTTTTATTTTTTTTGTATTTCCTCAATTCTTGAATTAAGTATTAATTGATTATTCAATAAAATATTGGAATTATTTTTAAAAGTTTGTAAAGTTGAGTTAAGCAGGATAATTGGAGTATTAATTAATGTATTTATTTTGTTTTGGTTGTTTGAAAGAGACAAAATGGCTTTGTCATATCGTTCTGCATCGTTTTGGTCTAGGTTGTCTGTAAGAATTTTTATTGCTGAGCCTAGTCCATCAAAGAGTGTGCGCACCGGTACTCTGCACATTTGTGTCAGAGCGAGAGATCGTTTCAGAGCAAATTGGTTCTTCTGTTGAACCGGTAGTCTACACATCCATGTCAGTGCGAGAAAGCGGTTGAGAGTAATTTGGTTCTTCTTTTGAACCGGTACTCTGCACATTTGTAACAGAGCAAGAGAGCGGTTAAAAGTAATTTGGTTCTTCGTTTGAACCGGTACTCTGCACATTTGTGTCAGAGCGAGAGAGCGGTTGAAAGTAAATTGGTTCTTCTGGCGAACCGGCACTCTGCACTCCTGTAACAGAGCGAGAGAGAATTTGAGCGTAAGATGGTTCTTCTGGCGAACCGGCACTCTCCACTTCTGTGTCAGAGCGAGGAAGGCGTTGCGAACATATCAGTTCGTGGCGTTGTATCTTTTAAGAAACAAAATGTGATGTATTGTTTGTGAACCTTGTTGGAATCTGACCAGACACTGTCCATCCCAGCTGAGTATTTATGAGTGTAGGCAGCTCTGGGCCTATTCTTTGACAACCATATTTTACGATTTTGGAATAAAGATCAGCGCCAAGCAAGATGTCGACTGGTGAAGGAAGATGAAAATATTTATCTGCTAGATAAGGTTCAAGTGATTCTGGTATTGGTATTTGCACCTTGTTAATTTTAAAATGTGGTAAATGATAAGTGATACTAGGCACTATTGCACAATAGGCACCAAATGATTTGAAGCTATTATATATATATATATATATATATATATATATATAAATTACTTTCAGCTATCTAATGATAAATTAATTATTTTATTAATAATTCATTTAATAAAATATTGAGAAGGGGAGAAGGGTGGGGTGAAAATAATATTTGTCGATTTATTTATATTACTTTCTTATTGGCAGACACCTGAAATGGTTATGGGACAAGAGTAAGTTTTTATTTGTAGCTGGTTAGCATTTTCTTAAGTGATAAATGAAGTTTGACTCCCATTGTCAAGTAGAGCTTTTGCAATAAGTGTAGAACCTTTGAAATTTTTAATTTGAATCATAGCTGTTGCTAGCAGTACTTAGGTAGAAGTAGGTGAGAAAGAGTTTACTAGTCATCTTGGCTGAGAAATGTAGTTTTGGTTAGGGGGGTGGTGTGATGTTGAATTGTTCGTGTTTAAGATGGCGTAGTGTAACAAAGAGTAATGTCTCTGATTGCACGCAGAGCAACGGCGATGTGAGCGACAAGCATTGACGTCATGACCGGCCCCTAGACAATTTGTGCACAATTTGTTATTAAGAGCTATTTGTTTTCTTTGAAACACGGGTGCCAAGATAAATTCCTGACACGAATAAATTTTGTGCTCAGGGCTTTTGCAATTAACACACATAGTTGATGCTTTTTACCACGATTGTTTGTTTTGATTAAGCGACTCAGTACTATGAAAGGATAATTTTTAAGGTTTTGCATTCAACTTCGATTTACTAATTTTACTAGTATTTTCATTTTTTAAACATGATTGTACTGCATCTAGACATTGCCACGTCTTTTTCGTTTTTTAAAGAGTACTCTGCTAGCGGTTTCTCTACTGGCAAATTATGCCCGAGCTCAGCCGTAGAGGGTAGAAGAAAAAATATAAAAGTGAGCCGCGCCACCGACTTAGACGGTACAAGCCGGAAACCCCTAGGTCTTATAGGCACTAGCAGAGCCACAAGATAAACAACTAAGATTATGGTGAACCAAATAAATAAAATTATAGTAAAAATATGTTGGATACTTTACTCACACAATAAATAATTAAGGTACACAACTCAATAGCAACAGCATAACAAATATAGTCAAAATTAACAGCTATGGTAAAATTTTCTTGCTAAAACAAACCAAAAATTTAAAATTGACAACTTTATAAAATAACCAGAACAGAAGTAAGAGTAACAGACTTTACCAAGTTACAAAAAAAAGTAAGACATATATAAATTAACTTATTAATAACACTAATTCAAACATTTACATAAAGGCTGATAATTCACTAGTTAACCGTTTACATAAAGATTTTCACTGCCAAAACAATCGAGTTTATTTAAAAATATTGTTACAATGGTTGTCCTTTAAAATATCAAGATTGTAGGATATTTACAAATAAGTAGGAAGAAAATATATTGGACATAAAGAATTATTGAGAAGGTTATTTTAATCCAAGTTTAGTTTTGGCATATTATCTAATGCAATAAATAGTTTCCAACAATGTACTATATTAATAAACTAAAACAGTACGTAATCGTGGTGTCAGAATGAGTCACTGCGTTATATATTTAAAAATAAATCACTTATAACCTTTGGGTATACGAATTCACAAAGTACTATATTTATAAACTAAAACATAAATTACTCGTGGTGTCGAAATGAGACACGGCGTTATATATTTAAAAATTAATCACTGATAACCTTTGGGTATACGAATTCACATGTGCTCCTGTGGCCTACTCCTGGCCTACTCCTGTGCTACTCCTGGGGCTGGTTAGATTATGGGGCGGCACCGGCTAATTAACAATGGCTTCCCTCAAATAAATCCCGCTTGCGGAAATTTTAACTTGACACCAGAAATCCAAAATATCAACAACGTAGGTAAGATAGAATGGTCAAGTTAAAAATTAAGTGGTTTTTTTTTTAAATCCAATTAAGATGGCCCAAATACAGCCAGATATGAAAGAAATCCCATAGAGGTTCTGCACACGTGCTAATACCACACCGTCCCAACAACTTTCACCGACAACTGACTTCCAAGACTCTCAACACACGAATGACTCTCTCCTACGCCGTAAATCAAGAAATGGCGCGGAATAAACGTCAACCCACAATCTTTTCAAGTCTCCACAATCGCCTCGTCCGTGTGGATATCCAGTCCCATCCACACAGAATATGCAAACCAAACTATCGAATCTTACCCCTACAAGGTATGCAACATTTTCTACAACGAATGATATATTTGAGTTACAACAGAGTACTGTATGCAACACTACTTACGAGTAAGACACAATTATAATGAACCGTAGAAGGGAAAAAATAGGCACGTGACAACATCTTGACATTTTTTATGTTAGAAATAAAAAAATTTTTGAGTATTACTTAATTTGGACGAACTACTTTGCTTTTCGAATGATCTGCGGATAGTATAATCTAATTTTTGAACTAGTATTTGCGTTACTTACGATTCAAATAACTGATTGGGGTCTTTATTTTAAGTTAACAAGGATTTAAAAGTTGATTGAGCTTCAGTGATAAAATTCCTTAGATTCGTAGAGTCACATTTACTTAGTTCTACTACATTTTACAAGTTTTGAAAATGATTAGATATAATGTGAAGTAAATTGTTATACTTGTTTTCTAACAAGTTCAAAGCGATTTCAAAAGTTTCGTTTGAAATTGTTAGAAACTCTATTAGTTAAAGAGCCTCACCCTCTAAATGAAAACGTAAATAGAACATTTTTTCTAAGTTTGTACAAATTTGAGGGTTATTTTTTATTAACGAGTTAAAAAGATAAATGGAAGACGTATATTCTAAAACCTTTCCCGAAAATGGAGGAATTCTTATTTCAGGTAACTTGAGTCGCAAATGAGAGCTCATGGTTTCTTTAACATTTTCTATTTTTTGTGAATCTTGAACTTTTATATCTTATATCTTGTAATGCTTTTTCAAGTTTTCCTATCGTTTTTATGTAGCATTCCCCAATTTTTGTTCTGTTCTCAGGTTCAGTCGTGGTTTCATCTAACTGGTCTTGGTAATGTGAAAATTTTGACAATAGACTCTGAGTTGTTGAATCTTAAAAATGAACAACCTTTTTTCAGGGTTGTTTATTAGCTCATTAGCTAAATTTTGTAATATGTGCATTTGCGCAATGCAACTGTCCCTGGTTTTTTTGATATCTTAAAAAAAAAAAAAAAATGAACAAATCCACCAGTTAGATAAAGACCTTTCCTTTGGATCTTGTATTAAGTAATTTTTTAGAATTTTTTTTTTTAATTTTTCTAAGTTTTAAATCTAACAAACATCTTTTGCAGAGGGGTCCTTAGGCAGTTATGTTTTTAAGCTTGTAAAAATAAATTGTAAAAGTATATTGTTTTGAAAAAATTTTCTGGTTTATTTTTAAAAATAAAATTTCGCAGAGTGGTTTTTAAGCATTTGTATTTTTAAATTTGTAAAAATAAACTTTGTACAAGGGTATAGAAATTATTTAAAAAAAAATTATTAAATTTTAATTTTCTTAAAATTTTTTTGTCAGGGGGCTTAAGGATTGTGCCTTTTATTTTTTGCGATATATAACGTTATAACCTTTGGAAAATCTATAAAAACATACGTTTTAAAAAACAAATTGACAAAAGAAATAAGAAATAAAAATTTGAATAGAAATTTTAACACTTTTATCGAATTTAATTCACTCGCGGTAAAAGTCAGAAAATTATCAACCTCGAAGGACCATGCGCGCCGGCGCCGACCCGACCAGGCATAATAGGGTTTGGAGCTTGTGTTGTCTGATGAGGTGTGGACAGCTGCACCTCCGGAAACTCTTTTGCCTCGGATATACTTGCTCTAGGACGGCGTCGTTTTACTGCGTAGAGGCTGTTGAATCCTTCGATAACTCAGTAATCGCTGGCTTGGTTTGTCTTTTTACTACTGTAGGCTAACGGGTTTACTGCTTTTTATCACCGTTATTGGTTTTTTCACAGTAAATGAAACAAACACGTGTCATCGATAATATATTGTTAACTTTAATATATGGAGCTTACAGTTTTAAAGCCTCCTGTATCTTTAGATAGAAGGGAACAACATAGAGTCCTATCGAGGAATATACAGAGACGTTGCAGGGAAGACAAGAATTCGTATTACCAAGATCTATGTAAAGACATTGAAGAACATTAAAATAATAATCGAACCAAAGACCTGTTTAAAAAAATTAAAATAATCACTCGTAACTTTAAACCTAGGGCTTGGTCCATTAAAGATAAGAACGGCACCCTAATAACTAATATAAACAATGTGCTCGACGTCTGGAAAGACTACTATACATCACTCTATGATGATGATTACGAATTTCTTGAACAAATAAGCCCGGAAAATGAACCGAAAATCCTTTTAAGTGAAGTAGTCGCAGCAATCAGAGCACTTAAGAAAGAAAAGTCCACCGGAATAGATTCGATCCCTGCGGAGGTCTGGAAGGCCCTTGAGGAGAGGAACATTAAAACCTATATCTGTTATGCCAGCAAATTTGGAACAACGGAGTGTGGCCAGACGAATGGTCTGTATCCACTTTAATATCCATTCATAAGAAGGGATCAACGATGGACTGTAACAATTATCGTCTGGTTTCCCTGATCTCACATGCGAGCAAAATAATGCTGTATGTTCTTCGATCTCGGTTGGTCCACTTCCTCAATCACCAAACAGCACCTGAGCAGTCAGGATTTGTCAAAGGGCGAGGTAAACGAGAACAAATACTAAACGTCCGAATACTTATGGAGAAGGCCAGGAAATACTATGCACCCATGTATATGTATTTTGTCGACTACAAAAAAGCGTTCAACAATGTAAAATGGTCAAAGTTGTGAGAGATCTTGTGCGTTGCGAGAGAACCTACTCATCTGGTAAATCTTATAAAAAATTTATATGAACAAAGTAGAGCAGTCGTTAAAATTAAAAATCGTATTTCCAGAACAGCAGATATCAAAAAGGGAGTTAGACAAGGATGTATTTTATTACCTCTCTTGTTTAATATATATACGGATTGTTTAGTGAGAGAGATACTTGATGAGTGGAAAGGAGGCTTTGCCATAAATGGAAAAAAAATTTCAAATCTTAGATATGCTGACGACACTCTTCTAATCGCTAACTCAGCAGAAAAACTTACAGAATTGATACAACGACTCGAGAAAATATCAAAAGAGTATGGTCTAAAAATCAACTATGCCAAATCAAAAGTATTGATAGTTGATAGATCGGATAAGACAGCAAACAGACCACATCACATTGCCAACTGTGAAGTGGTAGATCAGTTTGTTTATCTGGGTGCCCTTATCCACTCCTCCGGCAGCTGCGAGATGGAGATCCGCCGTCGTATTCAACTTGGCCGAACAGCAATGAGCCAATTACATAAAATTTGGAAAGATCGATATATATCCATCAATACCAAAAAATCACTGGTCCATGCCCTAGTGTTCTCCATTTTCTGGTACGCTTCCGAGACATGGGTTATGAAGGCAGACAACAGGCGCCAGGTCGACGCCTTTGAAATGTGGGTATGGCGAAGAATTCTAAGAAAACCGTGGACGGCTTATCGCACCAATGTGTCAGTGCTGAACGAGATTGGACCATCAATCCGTCTCAGTAGCTTGACATCAACGCAAATACTGAACTTCTTCGGACATATAACTCGTCACGACAATATTGAGAGACTGATTGTCCAGGGCAAACCCCTTGGTGAAAGGAAACGCGGACGCTTCCCATCTAGATGGACAGACATTGTATCAAAAGTAACCGAGCGTCCACTAGTGGAAGCCATTAGAACTGCTGCTGACCGTGGGAGATGGCGAGAGACTGTAAGAAGAGTTCTGAATAATAACACCTGACATTAACTTGTGATCACTACACGTCGTTCTCGACGTTAGACTAAGAAGAAGAAGTATCTTTAGAATGATTTCACTGGTTACTATCTTTTGTTTGATGTATTTTACTTGATTATAGTTATGTGCATTTTACCAGATGGTGTTTTTTAAGGTATTGCTCTGAACGCTAGAGGTTATACCTCGGCTGAAGATATGCGAAGCGCTGTGCTCTGCATTGCTTGAAGTTCGAAAAGCGAAAGAGGCTCGAGAAGCCGGAACCGTTTCGAATGTGGCTTCTTGTTTTAAATTAAGCGCTTTTGATTGGTCACTGAGACCGTCTAACTACTTGCTAGGAATTGCGCGCGACGATTGGAATGTTCTCGAAAGAAGTGCACGTGTTTTCGAGATGATCTATAAATAACACGGGACCCTTTGTTTATACGAAAGATAATTTCCACGTAATGAATACGTTACTTTTAGTTGATTTTTTTCGGCGTCAGGGCCGCACTTAGTAGTTTTAAAAATCAGGGAATTTCTCAAAGAGGAATTGAACAGTTGGAAGTACTGATTTCCAACAGAGTTTTTTTTTGCTTTGTGTTCCAAACAGGGTTTAATTGATTTAATTAAAGATTAATTTTGTTTTCAATTATCTGAACTATCTGATAAAAATTATAAAATTCGTTTGCAAACCTAAGGAGAGTATTTAATTGTGTTTTTAACAACAAAAAGTTTTCGATTATATTTGTTAAATCATAAGTCTGTATAAAGGTCCAATAGTCAGTTTGAATTTGTGTAGTACCTAAATGGAAGGGAAGAAGTCCGGGATTTTTGTTTAAATTATGGAATGTTGATCCATCTGGTCTGGCATTTGTTGCCCAGAAGAGGAACCTGTAATAGAGGTTTTTTTCAATTCTTTTATGTAAATAATTTCTTTGTTAAAAGTGGTTTTGTTACTTGTTAGTACCTTTTTGGACATTTTTACACGATTTTTGTCTAAGATTTTAGTAATTTCGTAAGGTCCTAGAAATCTTTTGTCTTTTTTCTTACGTTTTTTGGGGTTTTGTTTGTAAACAGTTTGTCCAATTTTAAATTCGAGGTTAATTTCGTCTTGATCGTTTTTGTTCATAACTACATGTGTTTTTTTGTCTTGTACGTCTTTGTATACATATTTAAGTTTTTCTTTATGAATGTTAACGTAGTCAGTGTAAAAATTATGATTAGAGAAAATTTCATTAGGGTTTCTTGTATCAGTGTGTCCGAATGTAAGTTCAAATGAAGTAAAATTTGTAGAACTGTATAGAATTAGTATATCCTATAATGGCATAGTCCATAAGATCGGTTTCTTCTGGGTAAATTTCGCGTAAGAGTCTTAAGTGTTCAATAAGGGTAGAATGTAGTCTTTCTGCAATGGAATTTGATTCGTGATGATTAGGAGTGATAAAGTGAAATTTAATTTTGTGTAATGCTAATATTTTTTTTACAGTTTCATTTTTAAATTCTGTACCTCTATCGACTACGATTAATTGTGGGATTCCAATTGGGGTAAAATATTGCTTTACTTACACAAATTGCAGTTTTTCCTGGTATATAGAAAGCTTAAACTAATTTAATAAAAGCGTCTGTCAAGGTTAAATAGTTCTTGCCATCGAATGTAAATACATTCATAAGGACAACTTGAAAAGGTTTTGTAGCGGTTTCTGTTAGCATTAGAGCAACATAAGGTGGATGTCGGGCATACTTATTTTTTTGACAAAGGGTACAAGAGTTAATAAAGTTTGAAATAGTGTTTTTCATATTTTCCAATAGTAGTTTGTTCATATTTTTCAAAAGTTTTATTTATACCTCTATGTGTGGTTTTTCCTTCATGGTAGTTTCTTACTAAAATAATTTTTTCTTTTATTTCCGATAAAGTGTTAAGTAGTTTGGTGCATTTAATTAGTTTTGGTCCATTTTCCAAAAAATGTTCTAAGTATGTGGTGTTAAAATCTCGGTATAGATTATCTTTTTTGAAATGTAGGTAAAAAGTGTTGTTAAGGTCGGTAAATTCTGTTATAAATTCAAATATAAATTTTTCGTTATCTACTTCCGGTATTTTAACTTTAATTATTTTGTGATTCTCGTAAGTGTCGTGGGAAACGTTAATTTTTTTATAAAGGTTTGGATTAACTAAAATTTGATGTATTTTATTAATAATTATATCATCTAGAATGGGTATACCGTTATTTGTAGTTTTATTCACAGTAGTGTTGTGTTGACGTTAACTTTTTGGTTACTCTGTTCACTCGTGGACGGTTGTGGTTCTTTTGGAAATTCTTTGGCAAGTCCATGTAAAAATTCTAAAATTTCGTCACTTGGGCCTCCTGGATTATTTTGAACTGATTCAGATTCTAAAGCATTAATGGCTATACGGGATATATATATACGGCATTGGTATTGTGTTTGCCTTTTTTATACATGATTTGGAAGTCATATTCTTCTAATTTCAATCGCATTCAAATTAGTTTTGAATTTGGTTCTCTGAAACTAGATAACCAAGCTAGGGGGCGATGATCCCAAAAGATGAGAAAATGTTTACCATATAAATATGGGCGGAAATGTTTGCATGCTCAAACAATAGCAAGCAAATCTTTTTCGATTGTTGAATATTTTGTTTCTGTTTCGTTAATAGTTCTCGAGGCATAAGCCACAGGTCTGTCGTTAGGTACCGTTCCTTGTGATAAAACTGCGCCGATCTCGAAGTTGCTAGCGTCTGTTGTTAATCTGAATAATTTGGAAAAATCTGTATAATGTAATACGGGGTTGTTGGATAAAATTTTTTTACATGTTTTAAAACAGTCAATAAAGTCTTTGTCGTGGATTATTTTTGAGCCCTTTTTTAAACGTTTGATCATTGGTTTCGTTAATTTAGCAAAACCGGTATAAATCATCGGTAGTAACCTAATAGTCCAAGAAAACTTTTTATTTCTGTCTGTGTTTTAGGAATGGGAAAAGTTTTTATGGCTGATATTTTATCCGGGTTTGGTTTTACGATAGAGGAAGTAATTACGTGACCTAAATACATTACAGATTTTTGTAAAAATTTTGATTTGTCGAGCTGAACCTTTAAATTGTTTTGTCTTAATCTTTCAAATACTGATTTGAGCCTTGTCTTAAAAAGAACTTGAGAAAATTAAAATGTCGTTGAGGTAGACAATACATGTTTTGTCTGTAAGTCCTCTCAAAACGTTATCCATGACACGTTGGAATGTAGATGGGGCATTTTAAAGCCCAAATAGCATTCTTTTAAATTGAAAATGTCCTCGGGGTGTACTAAAGGATGTCTTTTTAACGTCTTGTGGATCTACCTCTATTTGGTGAAAACCACTAGCAAGGTCAAGTGTAGAAAAATAATTCGCTCTACCTAGTCTATCTAAGATTTCAGTAATATTCGGTAGGGGATATTTATTTGGTGAAAACCACTAGCAAGGTAGAAAAATAATTCGCTCTACCTAGTCTATCTAAGATTTCAGTAATATTCGGTAGGGGATATTTATCGTCGATGGTCCGTTCGTTGAGTTTTCGGTAATCGATTACACAATGCCATTTACGTTTACTGCAACGTCCAGTTTTTTGGGAACTATCCAAATGGAGGATAAAAAATCTGAAGTGGAATTTTCAATTATGCCATCATTTAACATTTTGGATACCACTCTTTTTACTTCTTCTCTATGTACCTCAGGGAATTTGTATGATTTAGTGTATATAGGTGAATCGTCTGTTAGTCTAATTTGGGGTTTAATTCTGTTCGTGAAACTTAGGGGGATGCCGTCACAATAAAATATATCTCTATATTGTAGACAAAGTTTTCTTAAAAGTTCTTTTTCATGAAAAATGTTTAAGTCTGAGTTAGAGTCAACTTCCATTTTTTTTAAAAAATTAACTTCAATGGAATTTAAAAGTTCTATATCGAAAGTTTCATGAATATCTTATTTAACAGGGTTTTCATTTATGTTAGTAATTGTGGTAATAGCAAAGTTATTAAAAATGTTTACTAGTGCTTTAGGCATTTCAAGTCCTTTACCAAAATTTTGATAATTAAGTATTCCTAATCCGTTTTTGTATTTAATGGGTAATTTGATAATTTTTGTACAACGACCTGGTATAATGACAGAATAATTTTATTTATTTTCCAAAATATCTGTATCTAAAATTAAAGGAATAATGGTTTTTGGGGTTACAATTTGATTTTTATTTACGCTAATACTTGGTTTAATGGTTTTAACAAATCAACACCTATAATTCCGTCGTATTTGTTACTAAACTTAAAAAGATAAAATTTATGGAACCTTGCATATTAAAAATTCTAAATAAAGGAATGTTGGCTACTTTATCGTGAAATGAAATATTATGCGCTGTCTAAATATTAAATTTCTCTGTGAAAATATAATTTTGATAAAACTTGTAAGCAAGATCAGGGTTGATAAGAGATTTTGAACTACCGGTGTCAATTAAGTATTTCGGGTTAAGCTTATGGATTTTAATGTACGATAAATTTGATTTTAAAGCGTTAAGTAATATCATGTCTGGTTGATTAAATTCGAGTCCGTAGGAAAATCCTGGCTAAGGTCGTTTTCGTTCATGAGATAGGTGTTTTCGTTGTAAAAATCTTGGTTACATAATAGGTATTTATCATTAACAGATGTTAAAGGAATATAATCGTCGTATGCGTATTGGGTTTCACTTGGATCATAATAAAGTTCATGGGAAATGTCTGTGTTGTAAATTCGGATTAATTTGATTACTAATTTGATCATTAATTGATATTTTTTTATTTTCGTATAAAATATAAAGTTCATTAGATGTAAAGGTTTGTCTTGGTAGTATTCTGGTATTACCGGATGAAGTGTTCATAGGTTCAGGTTAAAAATTTTTAAAAAAATTATTTCGATTTGGTTGGGGTTGATTAAATAAACGTGGTTGTCCATGTTGATTTTGGAAAAAGGATGGTTTCTGAGAAGTTAAATTGTTATTGGGACGCCAGTTATTAGAGTTATTTATTAGAAAGTTCGGTTTAGAAATTTGATTCCTTAGAAATGATTGTCTTGGTTGTGAATTGTTTTTAAATATTGGGCGTGGCACTGTGTTTTGTTGAAAAATGGGCGTGATATTTGTGGAAGTTGTTGATAAGAAATATTATTAAAATTTGGGACAAAAGTTGGTTGATTTATATAATTAGAATTTCTGATAGGTGTTATTCTTAAATTGGGTTTAAATGTTACATTGGAATTCAAGTTATTAGATTTATGAGAGAAATAAAGAAAGTTTTCTTCTTCTATAACAAAACTCATTGCTTTTTCCAAACTATCTGAATCTCTAAGTTTAACTTTGGTTTGGATAGCCAAAGGTAAACCCCTAATAAATGTTTTTAAGGATAAGTTATCAAAGTTATTAAGTTGGATATTTCTTTCATTACCACTAAGTCTTAATGAATTTAATTTAGAGAAAATTAGACTTCTAGTATCTTGGCATCTCATTCCAAAATTGTATGGGGTTTCATTTTTAGAAGGCCTTAAATTTATGAGATCTTGGACCAAACAATCGATATTACCTCGATCTCCAAAACTTAAATCTAAACCATTTTTAATATCTTCCCCATTTTTTAGTTCGGTTCTAGAGCCTATTAATATTTGTGCTCGCACTGTAAGTTTACCGTCTATTGCTTTAATTAAAAATAAATTTAATGCAATATCAGATTGGCTAGCAAATACAGATATTAAGCGTTCGCAATTTTCTATAAATATTGTTAAAGTATGTGGATTTCCGTCAAAAGAAGAAATTAAGTCAATGTATAGTCTTAATAATTGGCAATTTACTGTGGGAGTAGCCATTGTTAAATTTTTTTCTAAATTAATTTTTATATTACTTAAATTTAAATTGTTTTTAAATGAATTTGTTAAGTTAGCTATTTTGCTTTCACTCACAAAATATTATTACCGTTTCTTTTTTTCTTTATTATAAATGTTTAAATATATTTTTCCTAAACTACTGAAATAAGGGAAATTGGTCGGGAAATTAAAATAGGAAAAGAAAAAAAATTAATAAATTCTTACGCTTAAATTATTATCTTCATGCCTTAACTTAGTTTCTGAAGGTTTGGACGATGTGTGTTCCTTGCCCAGGGGTTTGTCTTAAGCCTATTTTTTTTTGGGTTTGGACGATGCTCTTCCTTTCCCAGAGGTTGTCTTAAGCCCAGTTTTCTTTGGGTTTGTACGATGCTGTTCCCTGCCCAATGGTTGTAGAATTCGTCTTTCTTTCTTAAGTGCTTTTTTTGGTGTTCTGAAAGCTTGACTGGAACTGGGACCACTCGATATTCGCCTGAACAGTCATAAATTCGATATTCACTCGAAGTTACAGTTTTTTTTTTAAAATGCAGTTCTTATTTTTGGTTTATTGTTGAAACAAAACTTGTCGTAAAACGCACAAATTCCGAAAATCCAGTACTGACTGCGCCACTTTTGTTTTTACACTTCAAAAATGGTTTTTAAAAAAGAACGAATTTTACAAAATTGAGATATTTATTGCTCGGAATGAAACATAAATCTAAATCTTTATTACAATTACGTGAATTTATATAATTTTACAGAAAATGCAACTTAAACAATATTTTTATAATACGTCAGCGAATTCCGTTTCTTAACTCGTGGTTTTCGGTTAGGTATTTTAATAATGTAATTTTCAAAAATTTAATATTTAATGTCTAAATTCAACTCATAAAAATTGTGCGATAACGTTTTCTAAAATTGTAATAAGCATTACTCCAGTTTAACCTCACTTTCGTAGGTTTTTTCTGTTCGTTTTTTGAATTTACAAATAGTTTTAATGTTTAAATTGTAGAGTTCCTAAAAAAGAGCCATTAAAGACTTGAAAGCTTAAACAGAATCAAAAGTTTTACTTTTTCTAGCCACAGACTGCATACCCAAAAAATAAATTGGTTGCTTTTATATATATATATATATATATATATATATATATATATATATATATATATATATATATATATATATATATATATATATATATATATATATATATATATATATATATATATATATATATATATATATATATATATGTAAAAATTATAGAAAACTGTAATGTTATTACAGTAAACTATAAAAGGTTTTTAAATTTCGACAGCGTGAATAGGTGTAAAAATGTGTAACTGACTTTTTAAAAACCAGGTTACTTTCGCTGTATGATACCTATTTTAATATAGGTATATTCTGAAATTTGTTGCAAAACAAAAACCTACCGGTTTACGTAATAGATCTCGCAAAACATTGCCTAAAAAATGCATATTTTATGCATAGTGGCCAGATATACCGACAAGTGGATGGAGCAGCAATGGGTTCCCTGCCGTTGCGAATTTATTTATGAATTATTAAAAAAAAAAGCCATTAAATCAGCAAATCTAAAGCCAAAACTATGGATTAGATATGTGGACGACATATTTATCCTATGGTCTTTTGGAAAAGAAGATCTACTTAAATTTTTGGACAACCTCAACTCTATCCATGCGATAATTCACTTTACCGTAGAGTTTGCAGAGAACAACCAACTACCTTTTTTGGACGTGACGGTTATAAAGACACAAACCGGACCCCTAGAACACACAGTATACAGAAAACCCACACACACTAATATATATCTAAACGCCGGATCACACCACCATCCGTCTCAAATCCAAGGAGTAGTAAACTCACTAATTTCCAGATCCCTATGTCTTACCGATGGTCGCCACAAAACAAAAGAGATAAAAAGATAACCTCGACTTTAAAACAAAACGGCTATAATAAACGCAGCATAACAAAAGCAATAAAACAGCAAAAACACCCACGACAAAAACAAGATAATGGCAACACAGATAGTCCTAGAACTATCTTACCGTATATCCAAGGAACCACTGACAAAATCGGAAGAATCCTTCGAAAATATGACATCTCTACAGCTTATAAACCCCACCAAATTATAAGATCTATTCTAAGAAACCCCAAACACAAAATTAAACTAGAAAATCAAGGTGTCGACAGTGGAGATTGCAATTTAACCTACGTCGGGCAAACTATTTGAAGAATCTCTGCCAGATTAGAAGGACACAAGTTGGCCATTAAAAACAAACAACTAACATCTGCCCTCTTTCAACATTAACACGAAACTGGTCACCAAATTAATTTCAACAGCTGCAAACAAATAGCCAATATCGAGAATTACAAAACAAGAACAATAAGTAAGGCCATTGAAATAGAGAAGATAGGGCACCTTAACAAAAGAGACGATGCTTTGCACTTACCATCTACATGAAAAACCATAATTAAAAAACAAGCGGAACCACAATGTCTGAACACAACCGACATAATAACAAACGAAATTTCGGAGGGGGTGGAGCCAATGCCAACCAATGAGCGCTGATACAATCTTCGGTGCAAACCTATAAATATCACCTAATTTGATGACAGAAACTCTCAGTCCTTAGCCGACCAGCGAAGACTACGCATTGAAAATGACAAGTGAGATCTTGGCGAAACGTGTGCCAAAAACCAAACGGTTTTTGACTAACAAACGGATGCAATCCCGTATAGATATTTCATCACATTTCACCATCCGTGAATCACTACGCTTTAACATATATATTTATATATATATATATATATATATATATATATATATATATATATATTATATAAATATATATATATATATACATATATACATAATATTTTACGTTAACACATTTTGGTTATTGATAAAAAATTGAAATAATATTTAAAAGGGGAAATTTTTATGAAGTTAAAAATTTTAATATAATAAAATATTTTGAATTTTGGGAATAATTTTATATGGATAAACTGTATCAGTAAAAATTGTTGTAAAGATAATAATTTTTTAAATATTTAAAGTTAGCAACCTTCCTTAAGATTAAGAATATTGTTTTTGCCGGATATTTAATAATAATAACAGGAAAATATATACTTATATAAATTTAAGAAATTATAGAAATTGGAATATAAAGTCTAATTAACTAATCATTTTAATATATGTATATATATATATATATATATATATATATATATATATATATATATATATATATATATATATATATATATATATATATATATATATATGTATATATATAAATTAACGTACCTTGGGTGCCAATTGTTTTTTATAAAAAAACTATTATTAATTATTTTTTTTATTAACTATTATTATTATCCAGAGCCGAGATCCCTTTATTCTCAGTGTCGGTTTAATTTAAAAGTTGATAGATATAAAATGGTAACTTTGTTTATTAACACTGAAATTTTAACAAAATAAAATAAACAAATTGAAAAGTTTTAAAAGTATACAAAAAAATAAATTTACCTAAATTATGCAACCACGCATACACTTTAACACTAGTTAAATTTACAAATTACAATATAAAATTAATTAATTCTTTTTTAAAATTATATTTGTTTTTTTTTTTTTATTAATATCTTTATTTTTATAAATAAATTTTACTTGAAGTTTACTATAAATTGTTACCACAAAAAAAATTTATAAAAAAAAAAAAAATGTGGCAACGCTAAGAAAGTTTGTCTTGTGTATCACAACGCTTGGAATATTTGTCTTACTTCAAAATTGTTAAACTATTATTACGATAATTTAAATATTGTTCTAAAAATTTGTTACGTTTAAAATTATTTTTCTAAAAGCCCTTAAAGTTGAGCGTGAAGTTGTTACATTACTTTCAATTAATAAATTTTTTACGTTAATTTCACAAAATTATCTCACTCAGGGTTCGTGGCTACTTGATTTCTCTATTGAATTTAATTTGGGGAATTGTATAGGTCGATTCGCGGATCTATACAATCGTTTTTTTTTTCTAAAAATTTTTCTTATACAGGATATATCAAACAAATATAATAAAACTATAACTGCTTACCACGTGGACGCCAAGGGATTTTTAGATTTAAAAATCATTAAAAAAATTTCCCCAAACAAACCAAGTAGTTTATTTTAATTTAGTACCATTAAATATGAACGTATTTGTACAAACTACACTCTTATCTTTCAGAAACAATTGATAAAAAGAGAGCAACTAAAACGTATAACAGGTTTATTAAAATTAAATACAAAAAAAAATTTTTACAGTTGCTGAAAAAATAAATAAACATGTACCTTTTGAAAGTAAAATAATTAAAAGTGAAGAAACAAAAAAAAACGTTAAGTTGTAGCGAAATTTTTTCTACAGTGAATGTAGGATGAAGTATTACCATAAACTTATACTAACGTTCCTTTTAACAGGACAAATACTAACTTAAAAATCGAAGCTTTAAATTCCACGGGTTGTGGTATGGTAGTCGGTGATAACAAAGTCGGCTAACGGTTTGCAAATAAAATCTCCTCCAGATTAAGCAAAAGAGGCAGGAAAATCTTCGGAAAAACCTTCTAACAAAAATGTCTAATAATACTCCAAGCGAAAAAAACTCAAAAAGAAGTTCCAAAAAAAAGGAATCCATAAAACATAAAAGTTTTCATAAAGCATAAAAGTTTCATAAAGCATAAAAGTTCCATGAAGCATAAAAGTTCCATGAAACATAAAAGTTTCATAAAGCATAAAGGCCAATCACTGAAAATTAACGATCCGCATAAAGTATTTTTTTATTCTATAAAATCTAATCATTAACAACAACGACTTAAAATATTTTACGAAATAAATTAATTTGCCAAGTCATTGATGTTAGATCCATTGATAAATAAAATTAAATATAAAAATTAAAATCTTACCATTTAATTTTTCACCTTTAAACTTTAAAAAAAAAACAAATCTGAACGGCCTTTTTATCTGAACTTGTTCACTTGGATTTAGTAATGAAACTGCCTTCAAAAATCTACAAACGCAGTTTTAAATAAATTGATTTCCACTACTTAAATTTATATTGAAGGGCGACAAGGGCTGGCATTAAAAATTAAAAACGGCAAAATTGACGTTATACTATGTCAATATTAATGATCCGTGATCTACATATGTGTAAAGTGATGTTCACGGAGGACTGAATAAATCTTAAATTAAATAGGAATTATTTCTCACATAAGTTAAAAAGTGTTACCTTAGTCAAAATAATCGATGTCTTCTAAACAATGGTAAGTCAGTTCACTAACACTGTTATTTAAAATGTAGAGATTTCTAGTTTACAATTGTTACACTTTGTTAAAAAAAAATTCCTATGGCGATTTTAAATATGGCCGTCTCTCCTTCTCCATCAAATTATAAAAACCAAATAAATTATTGGATTTTTGGTAATTAAGTTCAAATTACAAAATCCTCTTGGTTAGGTAAGATTTTACAATTTTTTATTTTACATTATAAGCTCAAATTAAAAATAAATCAAATTATTATAAGGGTATATTATTATATATATTATTATAATTATAATATTATATTATTATAAGTATAAGTATAGTATTCGATAAACTATTTTATAATCTTCACATGTTTTAATAAATAAATATTGTTAATTCTGGGATGGCAATGACAATTCTCTATAAATTACCAAAGTTTTAGAACATTTTCTTTATTGGTACTTGTTTAAGGAACACTGATATAATACAGGGTATCTCATAATTCTATCTACTGGATCTTTTGAGATTCTCTATCAGAGCTTTTTCGATAAAATAGTGATTATTACCATATAATTTGATCTAAATTTTCTTACTTTTGCTTTTTAACCGTCTCAACATTCCCTGATTTTCCTAGACTCTAGAATTTGTTTATAAAAATTTATAAATAATGGTTTTTTTGTGAAATTGGTTACTTATATCTACTCTATTTATGCTGTTTTTATACTCTTATTTATTTAATAATTTTTATTTCTAATTATAGTTTTTCCCTATTTATTTCTATAAGGTCTTTTATTCCCTATTATATTTAAATTTTCTTTTTATAAAGTTTAAACAAAACATTGACCTTTTAAAATGTTCTTCCTAGTTACAAACACATAAAATTTTAAAGTTATTATTGTATATTGAAATAACTAAAGATTTTCTTTATTTGTAACAAGTATAAGTCTTTCTTTGCATAAACATTAATTGTTTTTAAACGTTTTTTCTTGTATTTTCTTTATTTTAGTTAAATAATTTGTCTATCCTCAGATATTGTATAAATGTTCAAGATTCTTTTGTCTAAATATATAAGTACTGATATTTTTTTTTATTTGTATGATTACTAGTTAAGTTATATAGTTATTTAACTTCTCTTTTGTGAAATTATCTCTTGGTAATAATTTTAACTTTTTCCCACTTTAGTTTTGTTCAATGGTAATGGATACAATATACTTCAAAACTTTCTTTTCTTTTAACTATTATATCATGTTCCTTTTCCTTCCTTTTCTCAATCAACTCCTTCAACAATAATATCTTATACCAAATAAATAATTCTTTTATATACAGAGTAATTCATTAAGAATGGCAATCTCCGAAATGGAGATACTACACACCAAAATATGGCGATTGAGCTTAACATGTATTAGACAAATTTTGCAGGTTTACGAGATACAGGGTATTTAAAGTTGGAATTTAAATTTGAAATTTGAAATTTTGCACTATTTATACAGGGCGTTAGTTACACCCTGTTACTAAGGTAAATTTTAACATATTTTTTTTTCTAATGAGTTATGGCTAAAATGACTAAAAAATCTAAAAGGCAGTTTAATTTTAAATAAAAAAGGTACTTTTGTTTATTTTGTGTAACCCTATCAGTTTTTGAGTTATATGCATTTTAAACATTCAGCGTAAAGACTCCTAAGCCACCGTTATTACATTGACTTTTTTTCAAGTAGGCTTGTGTCAGAGCTTATCAGTTTTTTATGTAAAGAAATATTTGAAAATTTTACTGTCACTAAGTAAGAGTGTATTATTTGTAGTTAAATAAGAAAATGCCACGACATAATGAATTTTCCAACAGTGAAATGCGTGATATGATTTGTGTTTTTGCTCAGTCAAATTATAGTGGACTTGGTGCAGCCGAAGGTATTTAGAATCATACCCAAATCAAAGACAACCCAATTACAAACTATTTCAGGCGTATTTATACCCGCCTAGGCGAAACAGGGTGTTTTGTCCTAAAAGCTTAAATGGTGCTCTAAAAAATATCAACGTCGAAGATGAAGAAAGGTTTTAGTTCGTATTTCGGAAAATCCAGATCTCAGTACTCGTCGGTTAAGTGCGGCAACAGGAATAAGCCAATCGTCTATCTGGAGAATTTTAAAAAAAGAGAATCTCCGTACATATCACTATGCAATTTATGCTAGACAAACAAAACAAAAACCAGGATTTTCTTAATTAACTTCTTTTCACCGATAAGGCGACGTTTACTAGACGAGGTGTTTTTAATTGGAAAAACAATCATTTGTGGGACTCCAAAAATCCACATGCTCTTGTTCCTTTTAAACTTTCTCCTAATCTGAATGGGCCCCTTTATTTAAACTTTCTTGAACAACAGTTAAACACACTACTTGAAGATGTAACACTAGCCATAAGGCGGAACATGTGGTTAATGCAAGACGGGGCGCCGCCACATGTTTCTCTGCCAGTACGGCAATACCTGAATGAACATTTTCCTCACCGGTGGATTGGGCGTGGCAGTGAATTTGTTTGGCCACCAAGAAGTCCAGATTTAAACCGTCTAGACTTCTTAATATGGTCACAAATAAAGGACATGGTTAACAAAGATACAATTAATTCCATCGAAGAATTACGACAAAAAATTCAAGAAGCTGCTAATATTATTAAAAATAATCAACAAATGTTATTTAATATTCAAAGATCTTTAAGAAGACGCCTTACAAAGTGTATTGAAGTAGAAGGGCATTTTGAGCATTTACTTTGAATTTTTCTTTTATTACTGTTACTGATTGTTATTTGTTGTCTTTACTGTTGTTACCACGCATATTAGTAATTTAAAGAAATAAATGTAATTCACAATAAACAAAATTCCTTGAATGTTTAAAATTCAAATAACTTAAAAACTGATATAGTTACGTGAAATAAACAAAAGTACCTTTATTATTTAAAATTGAACTGCCTTTTAGATTTTTTAGTCATTTTAGCCATAACTCATCAGACAAAAAAGATATGTTTTAATTTACCTAAGTAACAGAGTGTAATTAACGCACTGTATAAAAAGTGCTAAATTCAGTATAAAATTTATAATTTTCATGCCAAAAAACATAAAGTTGCCAATTTTCAAGACGATGCTGCAAATTTATTAAGAAATTTCAAATTAAAATTCCAACTTTAAATACCCTTTATCTAGTAAACCTGCAACATTTGTATAAGATATGTTAAGCTCAATCGCCATATTTTGGTGTGTAATATTTCCAGTTTAGAGATTGCCCATTTTAAATAAATCACCCTGTATATTCATATTATTCTTTATCACCATCAAAACACATAATAACCATTTCTTTTCATAACTTCTTTATCAACCTTCCTTCTTTAACATAATTCTTTTTTTTCTTCAATGTAACTTGTAACTCAGTTTCATTGCCTTCTTTAACTTCTTTAATGTAACTTGTACTTTTGCATCAACTCCTTTGTTTCTTCTAACATCTTCAATGATATCCATGTCCCATTCTAACTATATCCTTTTACTCTTACTACTGACTTAAAAATTACCTTTTTAATTATTTTCAAAAGTAGTCTATTTTCTTTTCTTATTCTTTCTTTCCATGTATTTCTGTGCATTCTCATTTATTCTCTCCTGTGTTTCTTTTATTATTTTTTCATATTCTTGTTCCATGTTAGTTATCCATGTTCTGTCTGATGGAATATTTTTCATTATCTCTACAGGAGGTCTTTTTGTAATCTCATTCGGTATATTGTTAATACAGTGTACTATATAGCCAAGATTCTGTTTTCACAAATTATGCTGTTGATTTACCAAAATTCTTAAATATTTCACAATCTCCTTGATTGTTCTTTCAGCCGGATTGGAGCAAGGATGTCTTACTAAAATATATATGGCTTGTATGTCAGATCGTTATAACCATCTCTTAAAGTTCTCATTATTCAGATATATGGCATTGTCCATCAGTCATTTTTTTGGCAATCCATTTTCTATAAAATAATTACTTAAACAATTTTTCACAGTTTGTTTGTTTGTTCTTTCGCAAGGATATGCTGCTATGTATTTTGTAAAATGATCTATAACCACAAAAATATGAGAATTTCCTTCTATGCTAGGTGTCAAATTGGAAATAAAATCTACTGCTATTAATTCTAGAGGTTCTTTAGTTTTTATTGATCTTGTAATGTCCTCATTGTGGTTATTTTTTCTTTGGCAAATTGGCATAGTTCACATTGTCCGATTATTTGTTTCCATAAATGTATATTACTTTTACTAACAAAAGCTTCTCTAAAAATCTTATGTGTTTTCCGGACTCCTATATGGTTATATCTTTCATGTAATTCTCTTATTAATTTTATAGCCAAATCTCTGGTAATTATGTTCCTGTTTTTTTATAAACTTACATCAAAAATTATTATTATCTAAATGACTTTTAAATTTTTCTTTATCAGTTAAATTTTGTTGGTCTTGCATTATTTGTGAATTTGTAAAATTTTCTCTGTTTTCTAGTTACTAGTTTTTTTTTCTTGTTCTGCCTTTTCTTCTTGCCTTCTTTTTTCTCTCTCTGACTCTGCTTCTTGTCTGTCCATCTTAAACAATTGCAACATTTGCGTGACCGTTATATAATCTTTCTTAGGTGGTGTTTCCTCTTCCTGTCTCACTCTTTCCTTATCCAAAATAATTTTTTTTTCATCAATTCCTTCCTCAAATAAAGCTTTTTTTAAACGTTTTATTAAAACTGGTTTCTTGTTACATTCAAATTTCTCTTTTCTAATTCCCCTCTTAATTCTATTATTTTGAGATCCTTTAATTTTCTTTGACTTTCCATTTTTGATTTTTTTACAATGTACAATTATACACTATTCATTTAAAATTTGTTTATATTCTTGATAAAAAATATTAAAAATTATTTAAAAATTTATTATTTTAATTGTTAAAAAAAATATTTGTTTTCTTAAATTTTAAAGTTTTATGTGTTTTCAAATTTTGTCACCTTTTAAATTTTCTAGCCGTACTTATTGTTTATTTTTTCTGAATATCTTTATTTTTATAAATGAATTTTACTTAAAGTTTACTATAAATTGTAACAACAAAAAATTTTTTATAGAAATAAAAAAAAAATGTGGCAACGCTAAGAAAGTTTGTCTTGTGTATTACAAGATATGGCAAAGCTTGAGTTAAATAGGAATTCTTTCTCACATAAGTTAAAAAGTGTTACCTTAGTCAAAATAATCGATGTCTTCTAAACAATGGTAAGTCAGCTCACTAACACTGTTATTTAAAATGTAGAGATTTCTAGTTTACAATTGTTCACTTTGTTAAAACAAAATTTTCTATGGCGATTTTAAATATGGCCGTCTCTCCTTATTTCTGACTGGTTTGTTTATCACAAAATTCTTTTAAAATTATGATGTTAAATATTCTAGTAATTAATAATTGTATTCAAACAGGTTCTCTATCAGAGCTTTTTTGATGAAATATTGACTATTACTATATAATTTGATCAAAATTTTCTTACTTCGATTTTTTTATACCTTCGCAATATATAATATAATATATATATATATATATACAAGAAAGTAGTCTCTTGACTAAACTATTTGAAAAAAACTATAATTTAAAGAAAAAACTCTCAAAAAGTAAATCTCCTTGAGGTTGCAGTCAATTGAAATTGGGCAATGTAGAGGATTACTCTTTGTTAATTAGTTGAGCTTTCGAAAAAAAATTATTTTTATTATCAAGACATCTGAATAACGATTATTACATTAATAATTCTTTTCAGGTGAATAGCCTTTTAAATAAATTCAAACTCACTAACGATTACGTATTGGTTAGCCCCGATGTGGTGTCCTTATTTAGTAATGTTTACTTACAAGCGTGCCCAAGGACAATTGAAAACAAGTGGAGCATAGTTAGCGGTTTTTGTAACTTAAGGAAATTCACATTTTTAAAATTAATTAATTTTCTTTTTAATAATACATATTTTACATTCAATAATAAATATTATGGTTATCCTGCTATTTAGTAACAGATTCATTGGATGATACAGATGTTATTGTTTACGACAATTATAAATATATATGAAATGTTATTCTTTTTTAACCAAAGTGGCAACGTCGCTCTGGACATTAAGCCGCTATCGGCACTTGACGAACATGAGTAGTAAATATATCTTTGAAGTAAGCACATCGTTTTATTTTCGCTTCTCTTCAGCTTATTAGTTTGGAAGAATATTTTTAACGTTGTAAGAACAAATTTTTTTATTATAATTAATCAAAATACATAACGGTTAGGTTTGTGTACCAGAAAGAATTGGAGTGATTTTTGAGGTAGTAGGTTTTCTGCTATGTTATTAGCGTAATTTGTAATCTTAGAAAATTTTTTTTGAAATTTTTAATCTGATTGACTTAAATTCATTTTTATACAAAACTTTAAAAAAATAACTTTTAAGAACAACGCGTCGCCAATTTAATTTGAAACTGATGTTTACTTCAAAGAGTTTATTTGACATACATGGCAATCGCTATTGTTTAAAACAATTACGGAATATTCATACTGTAACAAGTATAAAAATACATGAAAACCCCATAAAAAACAACTGCTACAGGATGAATATTCTCACAGAAGGGGTTCCTAACCTTTTTGTACTCTAGAGAACATTTTAAAATATCGGTAAGGTGGCGGGCACTACCTATTTTTAATCGACAAACTCCTTCCATAACTTCTCATTTTCCTTTAATTTTTTTTATTATATTTATAATTTATTAATAAATAATAAACAAAATATTTTTAAAATAATAAAATTATTATTCAAATTGCATGCACACAAAGAAAAGTATTTACAAAACGTAAACAAAGAAAACATTTTATAAAATAATATAATATCAATATGTCAATGTAATCTTTGGTATTGCATATCATTAGCATGTGCCTCATAATTGGTAGAGTATGACGATAATCCTGTTAGTTAACAAATAAAGATGCTTATTGGTGAGTCTAAATCTATAAATTGATTCATTAAGTTCATGTTTGAAAACAATAATTCGCATAAATATGTCAAACCGAAAAATGATTCCATTTTATATGCCGTGTTGTAAATCAGTACTTCCAACTGTAGAATTCCTCTTTTGTTATTCATATATAACTTTACTGTTGACACTAGCAATATTCAAAAATAAAGCCATTGGCCAAAGTCTGGTTCTGCAAAAAGTTGAATATACAGCACTATTTTCATTAAGTGCATCCACACCTGATTAAGTCTCATTACAGAAATGTATGATATCAGGTTTCTTTGTAAGTTTATTCACAGTATCAATGTGGTGCATACTGGATATCAGAATTACCAATTTTCCCCGTTTTGGTACGTAGGATATCAAAGTTAGATCAAATATTGATGATGATATCTCACGTTTCTGGTGTGCTTGAAATTCTGGTGGAGTTTGCCTCTTGTTCTTTTTTAGTGTGCCAACATACGTATAGTTTCTTTTTTGTAATTTATTAACCATTTTAATGGTAAAGTACCAATTATTAGCTATTATGATCCTATTAGAATTTACTGGCAAAAACTCCACAAGACGTAATAAAACTTGTCACGTGCCTATTTTTTCCCATCTACCGTTTCATTATTAATTGTGTCTCTGATAGTCTGGTGCTTATAAATAGTTTTGCATACCGTATTTTGTTCGTTGTAAATAGTGTTGCATACCTAGTAGGGATAGGATTTAATTATTAATGGCTGTGACATGTTTGTTAATTGGAGTGGGAGTCTTTGTATTAGATTTTGCCTTGAATTTTGGCCTCGATTGTCGTGTGTTGTCAGCTATATTATTGTTTGGTTTGCTTTTCTGTGTGGATGGGCTGGCTATCAACACGGATGAGCGCGATTATGAGTTGGGAACATAGGTTTGCAAAGGTTGGCTGACGTGGGTTCCGTGTCATTTTTCTGATATCCGGCCTGGGAGTGAGGAGTGGAGAAGAGTCGCTTGGTGTCAGTTGTGGAGGTCGGGTGAGAGTTTTTGGAACGATTTGATATTAACACGTGAGCAGAACTTCTACGGTTTTTTCTTTCATATCTGGCTGTATTTGGGCCATCTTAATTGGATTTTGAAGAAAAACCATTTAATTTTTAACTTGACCATTCTGTCGTGCCTTTGTGGTGGATATTTTGGTTATTGGGGTCGAGTTAAAATAACCGCGTGCGGGATTTGATGGAGTGAAGCCATTGTTAAGTAGCAGGTGCCGTTCCATAATTCAAACCGGCCAGGAGTAGGCCACAGGATTCGTGAATTCGTGTATCCAAAGGTTACAAGTGATTTATTTTAGTATATTTAAACGACGTGACTTATTTTTGACACCACGTTTAAGTTTTGTTTTAATTTATTAATATGGTACACTGTTGAAAACTATTTATTGCATTGGATAATATGCCAGGGCTGAACTTTGATTAAAATAATATTCTCAATAGTTCTTTGTGTCCAAGTAAAAACGTTTATTCATACTTATTTGTAAATATCCTACAATATTGCTATTTTGAAGGACAGCCATGGTAAAAAGAATTATTTTTAAAATAAGATCGATTGTTTTAACAGTGTAAATCTTTATGTAAATGAAAAAGAAAAAAATGTGATTAAATTATCAGCCGTTCGTGAACGTTGATGAAGTATTGGGAAAAAGTTGACTTGTTTATGTTCTTTTTTTGTAACCTGATAAGGTTTGTCATTCTTACCTTTGTTTTAATTATTTTAATGGAATCGTAAACTTTGGATTTTTGATTTATTGTTGTTTCATAAAGTTGTAAATTTTGAAGTTTCGATTTATTGTTGGCTGTTAATTTTGATTATATGTGTTATAATTTTGTTATTGAGCTGTGTATTTTAATTTATTGTGTGAGTAAAGTTTTTAATATATTTTTGCTATAATTTTATTTATCTTGTTTACCATAATTGTTTGTTGTTTATCGTGTGGCTCTGCTGGTGCCTACAAGACCTAGGGGTTTCCGACTTGTACTGTCCAAGTCGGTGTCGCGGCTCACTTTTATATATTTTTTTTCTTCTACCCTCTACGGCTGAGCTCGGGCATAATTTGCCAGTAGAGAGACCACTGGCAGAGTACTCTTTAAAGAATGAAAAAAAACGTGGCAAACTTTGGTAGGGTTTGGCAGTAAAATTTTAGTTGGACATAAGAGTCTTGCACCGGTATAAATTTCTGCATTACACATGTAATGTGTCTAAAAATTAGCTAAAATTTGCACCTTAACTTAACTTAACTTAACTTAACGAGTTTGTTACGAATATCCATTCGAAAACCGCATCTTTCTCTAAACGCAACAAGCATTTTATTAACTATTAAATATTATTCAGGTACATAGTTTGTTTTGCAATAAGCAAAAACAAATAAAAAATTTCAGATATAGGTGATCATTTATTATTAGCAACTCTATTTTTTTAGTTGTTACATTATCAAATCGCAAGCAACTTAGCAAAAAGGAAAAACGTGATAATGTATAGCGAAATATATCCCTTACCGTACCATCAGTACACCACATTAAACGAAGATCTTTATGGTTCTATTTAAATATTGCTTTTAAATAGAGCAGACCAATGAATGCATTTATTTTTTTATATTAGTTTTATCACTGTTTATGACAATTTATTATTTAGAAAATAATTAAAGACTAAACGTACACTCAAACAAAAACAAACCAAGGAAAATTTACAGTAAATGGTCAAATTAATCTCCATTTACTACTTAACAATGACTTAACCTGGTAACAAATTCGTCTTTAACACTTGTAGCATAGCGGATGTTACGTTATACATTTCCTGCCTGATTCGGGCTTTTAGGTCACGAATATTGTCAGGGCTGTAAGTGTAGACTTTAGATTTTAAATAACCCCCATAAAAAAGTCAGATCGGGTGATTTAGCGGGCTATTCCAATTTTTTTCCTTCTTCCGATCCTTTGATCTGGAAATGTTTTGTTTAAAAACTGGCGCACAGCTATAGCGAAATGTGCGCTTTTTTGTTAAAACCATATCCTGCGGTCTAAAGTGTTGGCAATTTGGATATCAGGGAGAAGCTGAGTCAAAGCAGGAATTAATGTATTTTGCAAAAAATTTCTTCCGTTAAATTTTCATCAAAAAAATATGGACCAATAACTGTATTTATCACAAAACCAACCTATACATTAATTTTTTGTGGTCTTTGCGTATGGCATTCTTGCATCCAATTTGGATTTTCATCAGACCAATATTGGGTGTTTTGGCAATTGACATGCCCTTTTAAATAAAACATTTCCTTATCCGAAAATAACACGTTACTTAATTTATTATCATTTTAATTCATCATGTTCTCCCAGAATTCAGTTCTGCGATCACAGTAATTGTCAGCTCATGGATGAGACGTACTTTATAAGGATGGTATTTTGCCTTTTAAAAATATTTGATACTATCCAATATTTAAATTCCTAGATTATACCCGCACTGTACCTGTTCTGATTATCGTAGGCGTAGATAAAAAGATACGTTCACGATCTGGGTGCATTTAATAAAATAATGTGCATACCTCTTGTTAAGTCCGCATTCTATCGCCAACACCAATCATTATTAAAATTTCAATTCTCTCACTTTTAGTAAGGCAATTAAACAAAGCAGCTTGTTTAATATAAAATGATAAAATAAAATTAAAAATACGGAATTGTATTTGGATATTTATGGCAGTTTTAACGTCAAATTAAAAAAACAAATGGCAAAAAATACTTTTAAAATTTTTATGTTTAGTCAAGCGGGTAAAATTACCTATAGAACTGGATAGATACAATGGTAAAATAACAAACAACTTTTGCGTTTTTGTCCACCTTGTACCAATTTAAATCAACTTGTGATACATTTTTGGAATTAGCTCAGCAAGGGAAATCCGCAAATTGGAAAAAAGGCGGTGTTTCTTTAAAAAAAACTGGTGCTAACGTCATCGCTTAAAAGTTATTTACTGTTTCAGTATTTTTTTAAAATACTGTTTATTTGACTAATAATGAATTTATAGCTTACTTTATGGAAGCAATGTATAAATAAATTGGTGGGATCATAGATCTCATGTTTTTTTAAATTTTATTTTCTTATTACTTTTTATGGATAAACACATTTTAATGGAATTTTGACTAAAATCATTTTGAAACCTCCTTAATCAAATGGTGCGATCAAATTTTTTATAAACTAAGTTCTTATCAAATTTTTTAATTCTGAAAAATAATTGTGTGCATTGTGATCGACATTGTCTATAAATGGGGAATCGCTAGTATAAGACGACCACTGAAATCACTGTACGAGGATTCCACTGCTTGCATCAGGATAAACGGAGCTTACACAGACTGATTTAACATGCATAATGCTCTGAAAATCAAAGGGATGAAAATAAATTTAAGCAAAACAAGAGTACAGATTATTAAAAGAGAAGAAACCATGACAAACTGTAAGGTGCTGATTAAAGAAGAAAAAATAAAACAAGTAAATGAGTTGGTATGCTTGGGTTTAAAGTTTAAAAGAAACGGAAAGTATAACGGTAATATTAAGGGAAGAGTGTTGGCAAAAATAAATAAATCGAGCCCTGCATAACTTTATGATCAGCACGAACGTGTCAAAAAGGCACGTCTGGTTGTGCAAAGAAAAGTGCCAAACCCTACACTTATGTATGGTAGTGAATGTTCGGTTTGGCAAAAGAAGCATGAAAATAAGATTAATGCTGCGGTGATGAGTAGTCTGAGAATAATACACGGAGTACTCGGTTAGATAAAGTTAAGAATAGTGAGATATAGCAACGCTGTGGTGTAAAGGAAGATGTGGTTACAAAAATAGATATATGAATGCTTAAATGGTTTGGACACGTAAAAAGAATAAATAAAGGAAGATTAACGAAACAGATTTATAGGGCAAGTGTAAAAATACAAGTTGGTAAAGGTTAACCTCAGTGAACATATCTCGATCAGATCGACATTGTTTTGAAAAAAGGCCGGGTCAAGAGTACCAACAACCGACGGGCATGTATGAAAGCACTGAATAAAGTAGAAACAGTAAAAAATATGTGTTAGAACAAAAGCAAGTGTAAGAAAATTGTCTCTGCCTAAATACCTACATAAAGTCACGCCTTTTTCCCATAGGGGTAGGCAAAGACCACTTCCTTTCACTTGCTACGGTTCTTACACACATCTTTTGCTTCCTCTACTTTCATCAGTGCTCTCATACATGCTCGTCGGTTGTTGTTACTCTTGATCTGGCCTTTCCTCAAAACAATGTTGATCTGATCAAGATATGTTCTCCGAGGTCGAGCTCTACCGACTTGTCCATTCACACTCGCTTTATAAATTTGTTTCGTCAATCTTCCTTAATCCATCCTTTCAACGTGTCCAAACCATCTAAGCATTCCTCTATCTATCTTTGTAACCACATCTTCTTTTACACCACAGCGTTTTCTTATCTCACTATTCTTTACCTTATCCAACCGAGTCACTCCGGCTATACTTTTCAGACCACTCATCTCCAGCATTAATCCTATTTTCATGCTTTTTCTGCCAAACCCAACATTCACTACCATAATAAGTGTAGGAACCAACACACCTCTATGCACAGCCAAACGTGCCTTTTTTGACACTTTTTGGCTATTCATAAAGCTATGCAGTGCCCCATTCATTTGTCTTCCTGCCAACACCCTTTTCTCAATGTCACTGTCATAATTTCCATCTTTCGTAAACTTTGAACCCAAGTACACAAATTCATTTACTTGTTCCACTCTTTCTCCCTTAATCGAAACTCCACAGTTTGTCATGCTTTCTTCTTTTTCAAAAACCATTACATTCGTTTTGCTCACATTTATTTTCATTCCTTTGATTTTTAGGGAATCATGCATAACATTAACCATCGCCTGCAACTCCTCTTCAGATAACGCTAATATGACTTGATCATCCGCGTAAAGAAGGCACTTGACGATCAAATCATTTATTTTCAATTCATACGCACTCTCTTTCAAATCTTTTAAACAATTGTCCATGTATAAGTTAAACAGCCATGGCGAAGCCACACATTCCTGTCTCACACTCGTAAAGTGATTACAGTGCTCGTATTAAACTACCACTCACCCCATACATAGACAATGTAGACCACAATCCACTCCTCACCACGCTGTCATAGGCCTTTTCCAAGTCTATAAAAGCGCAATAGACCTTCTGGCTTCTAGCAAGGAATTTTTCGACTATAGCTCGTAAGGAAAAGACCTGATCCATACAACTCCTTCCTCTTCTAAATCCTGCTTGCACATCCCATATCATCTTCTCAGTTTCATTCGTTACTCTTTCGATCAATATCTTTGCATACAGTTTGCCGACTATGCTGAGTAAACTAATACCTCGGTAGTTCTTACAGTCCTGCTGCGAACCTTTTCCCTTGTAAAGCGGCACGATAACGGCCTTGCACCAGTCGTCTGGTACACTACCACTTCTCCAACAAAGGTTAAAAAGGCTGTCCAGTAGACTAGCTACCAAGTTTTGTCCAGCCTTCAGCATTTTAACTGTTATCCTGTCGTACCTAGCAGCTTTACTCAATTTCATACTGTTCAACGCTTCCACTATTTCTGTCGTAGAAATTTCACTTTCATTGCAACTTTTACTCATGTCTTCGAATTGGGCCTGTAATTGTGTATCCTTTTTCTCAAATAAACTTTTAAAGTATTTCTTTCATCTCTTTAATACGCATTTCTCTCTTTTTACCATACTACCATTTTGGTTTCTGATTCTTTTCAATTGCGAGGTAGTATTTTTACCTCTGGCTGTTCTTATGGACTATCAGAAGAGTTTAATATTGTTTTGGAAATCGTCAGATAACCCTCTATCAAATTCATCTTTATCACTTTCCTTCTTTTTTGCCACAACCTCTTTTGCCATACCTTTTAAACTTTTATACTCATTCTTTGCCTTGTTTATATCCTCAATCGTTGCCTTTTGCGTTCTTTGATTGGCTTTTGTAGCTAGCCACTCCAGCCGGGTTTTCTTCTTTTCTGACACTGCACGTTTTTTGTAACCTGCATCCTTTCCTTTTTTTACTTACACCGCATACTTTAATAGCAATATCCACGAATCCTTCCTTGAATGCTTCCACATTTCTTCAACCTCACATGTTTCATCTAAACTGTCAAATATCTCGGTCAATTTACTAACGAACTCCTCTTTTATACCTTCTTGCAAATTCTTAACTTTTATACGCTCTAGTACACTACTTGATTCCTGCACACAATGGCGCCACCGCTTAAAGAGACCTCTTATTCGGCTCATTACTAAGAAGTGGTCTGTGTCAATACCTGCACCGCGGTATGTCCGAGTGTCCATTACTTTTTTTTTCAATGTTTTATCCACAATTACAAAATCAATTATACTTCTCTGGTGTCCTTCTTGTCTTGTGTACAAGTGGATCCTTTTATGTTTAAACATTGTGTTTGTTACCACAAGATTCTGCTCCAAACATACTTCAAGCAGATTTTCTCCGTTTTCATTTACTCTGCTGTCACCGTACATTCCCAAAACACTGTCATATCATCACGCTTTACTCCCACATAACTAATAAAATCACCCAACATTACAATTCTTTCATTTTGGTTACACCCATTTAAAATATCTGTCACACTATCCCAAAACTCCCTCCTCTCTTTCTGAGATTTTAAAGACTGCGCATCTTGTAGGGCATAAACCCCTAGCAAAAAGATACGAGTAAGACCAACCTTCAGCCTCGCCCAGAGGAGTCTTGGGCTTACACATTGAAAGTCAGTCACACATTCATTCATTCTAGCAGAGAGTATTACACCAACGCCCTGAAAACCTCTGCTGGTTTCCGAAACTCCTGACCAGTAGGCTGTATAAGGTCCATGTGTTGTGGTTCCATATCCTTTTCGCTTAGTTTCATTTACACAAAGAATATCAATCCGTCTTTCTTCTATCATCGTGTAAATTTTATCATTTAATCCTCCCCTCTTATTATTACTGCTCTGTGAATTGATCAAAGTATTTCTGAAGAAAGTACAACTTACCATATATTCTCTTATGTTTTTGTCACTAAGTTTTTTGGTTGTTTTTTTAGAATAATCAGCAACTCATCAACAGCTATATGTGTTATTTGATTGTGCACAGCCCACAGCTTAATCTCTTCCTGAAAAGTCAGGTCATTACTTTGGCTTGGTTCTGTCGAGAGACAAGTCTTTTCAACCATATTACTGTGTAAGTAATGATTATTGATCAATTCAACAAAATACTTCGGTTTTCTGGTGAAGCCAAGTCCTGAATTATTTCAGTAGGACAACTATCTACTGTTTCTTCAGCGCTCTGCTCATATTCTGACAAATCAGTAATATTGTGCTCTTCAGTTACATTGTGTCGAGAAATTAACAATGTTTGGTCGGTCACTCTTTTTACTTTTCTTAAAAAACAATTCTTTATTGTTGCAGGGCAACACACGGACTGCAGGTGAATAGGTACTATGTAAAGCCTTTTTACTTGTTAATATGTATACCAGAAAAATTTTATTCACCAAAAACTGTGGTATATAGCACTACTTACGATAACAACAACTTTTCATCCACTCGAGAGTTTTCACAAAACCAATATCAAAGAAAATTTCCAAACCAAATAACACACCTTTTTATTATGATGCTTTTGACTTTTGACGATTAATTTTTCTGATTGCAATGACAGTTGACAGATCACCTGTACTTAATGTCCATACACCTCTGATAACAGTGCTTTAATGGCCAATCAGCATTCGATATGTTAATCACGGCGTACGGCGTATATAATTCAAGCATTTGATTGGTTGAAATTTCACATTACCTGCCATAACTCATCCAGCCGATTGAATGCTTAATTTTGACAGGGAAGTTTAAACTACACGTTTTTTTTAACTAGAATGAATGCGCATTGTTTATCAGTTTTAATTACATAAACGATGATGATACCTAACCTAACCTACATAAACGAGGAACTTTTCGAGGTTTTTTTAACAAAATGTTGGAAAGTAATAGGAAAAAACAATATCTACAGAGACATATGCTAAATATGCCTCTATCCAGTTGGTCCTTATTCTTTTGATGTCGTCGGTCCATCTGGTTGGTGGGCGGCCTCTACTTTTGTATCCGTCTTGGCGCGGTCTCCACTCAAGTATCCTCTTTGTCCAGCGATTGTTCGAAAGTCACGCCACATGACCGGCCCAGTTTCATTTTAAGGTTGTTATACGAGTAACCACGTCTGTCACTCCGGACAGGACATCTCCCTTAATGTTATATTTGGGATTATGTCTCTAAGCGATATACCTATTATCGACCTCTCCATTTTCTTCTGCGCGATACTTATTCTATTTGTAGTGTTCTTTGTGAGGGTAAGTGTTTCAGCTCCTTATGTAAGCACAGGCAACACGCACTGGTCAAATACTTTTCTTTTTAAACATATTGGAATGTCTGCCTTAAAAATATTGCGCAGCTTTCCAAAGACCACCCATGTTAGGCCTATTCTTCTCGGTATTTCACAAGTTTGGTTCTCTCTACCAATAGAAATTTCGTGACCAAGGTATTTATAAGATCTTACTTGCTCTATGCTTACTCTGCCTATTTTAATTGCCTCACTCATCATAAGATTTGTAATGTATTGGGTTTTGTTAGTGTTGATTTTGAGTCCAACAGAGTTCGATGCTTCACTGAGCCTCCGTTGCATTTGTTTTGCTTCGTCCATGCTATCTGCGATAATTAAGATGTCTTCGGCGAATCTTAGATGGTTTAATTTTTCGCTATCTATGTTTATGCCCATGTCATCAAAGTTGGCCTGTTGGCCTGTTTAAACATATATTCTATGAGGGTTGTGAATAACTTTGGCGATATGACATCTCCTTGGCGTACACCTCGTGCAATATTAAAATCTTGGGTATCATCTTGCAGCCTAACAAAAGCTTTCGCTCTTTGGTACACGTGTTTGATGACTTCGATGTATCTATGATCGATACGGCACTCAGCAAGAGCTTGTAGCATTTTATGCTGGTCTATCGTGTCGAAAGCTTTCTCGTAGTTGACGAAAATTATGCAGAGGGGTTTATTATACTCGATGCATTTTTCGATAAGTGACTTGACTATTTGTAGATAGTCATTTGTGCCAAATCCGGCTCGAAAGCCAGCTTGCTCGCGGGGTTGATATAAGTCGAATTTATTCGTTAACCTCTTGTTAATGATTCTCATAAATAGCTTATATATATGCGATAGCAAACTAATGGGTCTGTAATTTTGCAGGTTGGTGATATCTCCCTTTTTATGCGGTATTATAATTATTGCCAGATCCCATTGGGAAAGCAAGCAACATAAACTTGCATAATGCGTTAAATAACGAAGCTTCGCCGGCTTTTAGGGACTCGACTGCTACGCCGTCATCGCCAAGTGCTTTATTGTTTTTCATATCTCTTAGTGCCCCTCTTACTTCGTTTAAGGTAATATTTGGAATATCCTCGAACCCTTGATTTTGCACTCTATTTATGTCGGTGTCCAAGCTCACTGCACTTTTATCGCTATATAAGGTCGCGTAGAAGTCTTCTGCAACCTTTAATATTTCCATTTTATTTGTTGTTATTTGGCCACTATGTTTTGCTAGCTTGCAGATGTTTTTCCTGCCTTCGGAGAATGGTTTCCGTGGTGATTTCATGCCCTTATTTTGCTTAATTACCTTTAATATTTCATTTGTGTTGTATGTTCTTGTGTCCCTTCGCACTGCATGGGTATTTCTCTATTCAGGCGTCTTATTTATGTTGCGTTTGTTGTATGTTTATTTGTCAGATTTCTTCTCCTTTCCATTAGTTGTCTAGTGTTTGTACTGAGTTTTTCGTTTCGTTGGGTGCTTTGTGTCTGGCATTCTTCTACTGCAGTTTTTATTGAATTAGTAATAAGTGCGTTCAGGTCTTCTATATTTGGGTCTAAAACATTTTCCATATCTACCAGCTGTGATTTTATTCTATGTTGATACTGGCTTTCATCTTAAAGCGGTCTCCATTTGCTAGGTGTTGGTTGTTTATAAGCTTTCACCGCTCGTTCTTGATATTAATTGAGATTTTGGATCGGACCAGCCTGTGGTCGCTGCCTATTGGGAACTTATTTAGCACAGTTTCCTTTCTGTTAGATATGATAAAGTCGATTTCATTTTTTGTAGAACCGTCGGGGCTGGCCCAGGTCCATTTTCGCTGTGGAGTTTTGCGATAGAAGCTGTTCATTGCAAATAGATTATGTTGTGAAAGAAATTCAAGAAGCGTTTGGCCTCTCTCATTCCTTACTCCAAATCCGTAGGTTCCCAATAATGTTTCGGTTTCATCTTCCTTATGCCATAATTTAGCGTTAAAGTCCCCTATAAGCATGCTGTAGTGGGTAGGTTCTTGCTGTATTGCGGTATTTATATCATTATGAAATACTTCTACCTCAGCGTCCGAGTGTGCAGATGTAGGTGCGTATACCTGGATAATTTTTAACGAGTATCTAGTGTTTAGCTTGTATATAAGGTACATTAATCTATTACTGATACTTTGGATCTTGGTGACGTTTTGTATATGCTTTTTGTGTACTAGGAACCCGACTCCTCCTTCGTCTATGTGTTGGCCTTCTCTGTATAGTGTAACAAATGGCCTGAGTGAAGTGTTAGTTGTTTCTTATCTGTTCTTTTATGCTCGCTTATTCCTAGTATATCCCATTTGATATGGGAGAGTTCTTCCTCGAGTTCTTGTAGTTTCTGGGTTTTTGATAGCGTTCTGGTATTTAGAGTAGCGATGGTCAGTTTTCAGTTTTGGTAGCCTATCCTGTACCGGAGATTCTTCGCACCCTCTGCTCGCTTCCTTGTCCTTCCGATACCTTGGTCGAGGGTAAGTGAGCTATCGGAGACTGAGGGCCGTGTGTTCTAATGTACTATCATTACTGGGGTTTTAGCCATTTGCCCAACCACGCTGGCCAGTGCGGGTTGGTAGAGTTGAGAATTCATTTCCTTAGTTCTCTGTTGTAATGGTTATACCGCCATGACTCGGTCGTCAGAGCCTCTTTGGTTTTCTAGCAGGGGGCACCTACGTGCAGACGAGGTTGACATTTGGGTCGGACTTATCTGTTGTTTTGCCGTCACTCCTTACTCTTCATATGCCGTTTGAATATACCAATAATATTCAAGGAGAATATCTAATAAATATTTGTGAAAATATATTTCAGAAATAGTTTTTATGGATATAAGATAAAACAAATATTCATAGAATATTCTGTACGAACACCCACGACGAGTGACCACTAGCAGTCCTCGACAGAATTCACTCTACTGGTCTTCGCATTCGTCGCAGCATGTGCATATTTTGAGCCACTGCTGTCACCTTCCTCGGTTTCGGCGCAGCCACCCAGGGCATTCACCCCCCAAGGAGAAGTCAGAAGCTATTCGTTGTTTCCCAACCACACAAGACAAAACGCAGCTCCAAAGCTTTCTTGTACTTGTGAACTTATACGACCATTTCTTTCCCGACAAGTCCACACGCTTCGAGTTACTTTATCGCCTGCTAGATATTAACACCCCATGGACGTGAATTCAGTTACAAAAGGATGCCGTGCAATACGTAAAAGACATTCTAGCGTCCGAACAAGCCCTAGACTGCTACGACCCAAAGAAACCCCTCTTTATAACCGTCGGCTCTTTCGCCTACCACAAATACCCGGATGGCACTAAGTGTCCCATCAAATTCAAATGACGGACCTACACCGAGACAAAACGCCGGTATGACACCTCTAATAAAGAAGCTTGCGCTTTAATGTACGGAATCACCAAGTTCCACAAATACATTTATGGCCGTTTCGGTCAAACAATATACACAAACCACAAGCCACTTGTGGGATTCTTCAAACCAGGTGCCCCTACATCCGAGCACATATCTCCTCTACTTTTACGATGGTCCATTACTCTTGGAGCCTACAACTACAAGATAATTCACAAGCCCAGTAAGAAGAACGGCAATGCCAATGCCTTATCTCGACTTCCCCTGGAGCACACAGAAACCGATACCATGACACCAGTAGCCGTTGGTATCCACTTGCTAGAACTGTCCTCGGGGAGCCCTGTCACAAAGGCAGAAATCGTCACAGCGACCACCGCAGATCTCACCTTGACAACGATCTGCGAGGCACTGTGTACTTAATGGCCAGACGTCATCACAACCTCGATGGAGCACTACTATAATATCAGAACAGAGCCTACCATAATGGATGACATCATTTTAAGGGGCGACCGCGTAGTAGCTTCTAAGTCGCTCCGCGAACGCATCCTAAGTAGTTGGCACGCGGTACACAAAAGATCTGATAGGTCAAAGTGCTTGAGAGGCAGCATAGCCTTTACAACCCCCCCTACAATCTACCATGGCATAACTAAGATGAAGGATGTCGCCCACAGCTTCGTCTGGTGGCACGGAATTGGTAAGCAAATCTCCAATACCGTTAAATCATGTTATACATGCCACGAGCATCAGCGAAACCTATCCTTCACGGCACACTGGAAGCGCGTCTACATCGACTATCGTACAATAGGAAACCAAAACTATCTCGTCATGATCGACGCATGGAGCAGATGGCTAGAAATATTTCCTGTCAGCAACATGACCGCCGCCAAACTCATTCGCTGAGTCCGATACGCCTTCGCCACTCACGGCGTGGCTGAGCTTATCGTTTTAGACAACGGAAGGCAACTCTTCTCCGCAGACTTCGACAATTTCCTTGCCCGCAATGCATAAAAGCACTTCACGTCGGCCCCATACTTCCCACAATCAAACGGACAGGCCGAGCGTGGCGTAGGTCTCTTCTAGGCTTTTCAAAAAAAAGCTCAGCGACGGTGATGAGCATACCAAGATGGCCAGAACTCTCTTTATAATGCGGATCACCTCATTATCAGCTACTGGAGAAGCTCCCGCCGAACGCACCACCAGTTCGCACATCATGAGATGTCGTGCGCTCCAAACTTGTCCTCCGCCGTCACGACGCTGCCCACCACCCGCCTTTACGCTAGTAGTAAGCTTAAGGGGCCACCGTTCTGATGCACCTTAATTCTCTCCCGACCGCGTCGTAAAAATCATCGGCAACCGAATGTATATGGTCGTCGACAACGAAAACAAAGAACATGTTCGCAACGGCAACCAACTTCACGCCACGCCCCAACCAACCGCCATATCCATCAAGCAGCGAACCGCACGTCGCCAGCCCTAGGAGTATTTGCTTTATGACGGGGATGACGAAGAGGAGCTTTAACCGGACGCACATCGCAACTCGCCTTCAGTCAACCTTCAGGTGCCACTCAATGGTGAAGGCCAGATAATCAACTAGCCGAAAGAAGTACGTGAACACCTGTACACCTTTTCCTGAAACGACGGCAAAAAAGATCACAGCAACCTTCACCAAACCCGAGAACATCACGTCCAGCACAACCGCAAACCGGCAGTGCATTACGCCACCGGCAATTTCGACATGCGTTGGAGCGGACCAGAAAAGCTCAGTTCCATATTGTATATACTGTATATATTACCTCATTGTATATAACCTTTTTCAAACATTTTTTTTTCAAAAGGGGAAAGTATGTCATAACCATAACCCATATCGTAACAATGGGTAACTTATCTCTGTCACAACCATAGAACCACAGCATAAGGTTGGCACGTCACCTACACCCAATCATGCCCTAGAGTTGGTAAGAAGCGGCCATCTTACTTCCGACAAAAGCTCCTTCTGCCCGGGACTCTACCAGTTCATCGAAAGCCTCGCTTGAGTACACACCTACCTTTATACTACACCCCTTACTGTGCAACACAAACATATAATACATCTATGAATAAACATATTAACTACGAAGACAAAGAATTCTTATTACTAACAATCCTGCTTCTAAAACGTACACACGTATATCCTGTGGATATAACAGTGATACAACAAAGTCCATTTCTAAAATCGCTAAATATATACGTCCTGACCTTTTTGACGTCTTACCAGAATCTACTTACTCCAAAGCTAGATGAAAGCAATGGAAAATTCTGTTTACAAATTTTCTAAGGGCCGAATTGGATAATTCCGTATCCGATACCATGAAACTAATGATTTTATTAAACCACTTAGATTTTAATGTGTACGTGCAAGTACAAGAATGTTATGCAACTGTGATGGAAATATTGGACAAAATTTACGTTAAACCGAAAAATGAAATTCATTCACGGCATGTTCTAGTAACAAGACAACAACGATCAGAGAAAAGCATTGCTGAATACGTTCTAGCTTTAAAACAGCTCGCTTATAATTGTAATTTTGAATTTGTCACTGCTGAGCAACACAAAAATAAATTTTTTGGAGATTCATTTATAGCTGGGCTCTTATCACGAAGCTAACGTCAGAGAATATTGGAAAATATTATGCTTAGTCTCGATGAAGCTGTAAATCAAGCAATTTTTTGAAACAGCTGAAAACAATGCAAAAACATACATTAATCAAAACATTTATTCCTTCTTTAAATGCTGCTCAAAATCAATTGTGTTAGTCTATGCCGCCGTCATCTGCGGTGGACCATGTACCTGCTGTAGCTCCACAGCTTTCCTAGCACAAGCAATGTTGATTTTGTGGAGGCAGTACACACCAACGTATTAAATGTTCTGCGTTTCGTAGCACCTGTCGACGATGTGAAAAGAAGCGACATTTTGCAAAGTATGCGGTAGCTCAAAACCCTCTGCAAATGCTAGCTAGACAAAGATATAGAGTTGTTTACCATATGTGCAGCTTCTTTTTCCAGTTTTAAATGGTTCCTGTTACAATGAATCAAATTTGCGTCTTGTATTTCAGTCATACAGCGTTCTCTTATCTTACTCTTCTTTACTTTATCCAACCGAGTTACTCCGGCTATACTTCTCAGACTACTCATCTCCGCAGCATTAGTTCTATTTTCATGCTTCTTTTTTTTTATGAAAATAGTCGTAAAAAGGGTAGACTTATCGTGTGGGCCGCGGACGGCCCGCACTGCGACTATTAGAAGGGGAAGGGATTATTGAAAGGAAATGATTGTGGACACGCTTTTTAAAAAGTTGCAGGTCATAGTTCTCTGGAAAAACTGATTTTGGAAGCTTATTCCATTCCGTAGCAGCCCTGTAAAAGAAGGATTCTGCCAAACCTAACATTCACTACCATACATAAGTGTAGGAACCAACACTCCTCTATGCACAGCCAGACGTGCCTTTTTTGACACTCTCTAGCTGTTCATAAAGCTATGCAGTGCCCCATTCATTTGTGTTCCTGTCAACACCCTTCGCTCAATGTCACTGTCATACTTTCCACATACTTCAATAGGAATATCCACGATTCCTTCCTTGAATGGCTTCCACAATTCTTCAACCTCAAATGCTTCATCTAAAATGTCAAATTTCTTGGTCAATTTACTTACGAACTCCTCTTTTATACCTTCTTCTTGCAAATTCTATACGCTCTAGTACACTACTTGATTCCTGCACACGATGCCACCACAGCTTAAAAAAAACCAAAAAACCTCTTATTCGGCTCATTACTAAGAAATGGTCTGTGTCAATACCTGTACCACGGTATGCCCAAGTGTCCATCACTTTCTTTTTTAATTTTTCATTCACAATTACGGTATTAATTATACTTCTCTGGTGTTCTTCTTGTCTTGTGTAAAGGTAGATCCTTTTATGGTAAAACCTTCTGTTTGTTACCACAAGATTCCACTTCAAACATACTTCAAGTAGACTTTCTCCGTTTTTATTTACTCTGCTGTCACCGTACATTTTCAAAACACTGTCATATCCATCACGATTTACTCCTACCCAACTATTAAAATCACCCAACATTACAATTCTTTTATTCTGGTTACACTTATTCAGAATATATGCCATACTATCCCAAAACTTACGTTTCCTTTTTTGTGCTTTTAAAGATTGGTTCCACTGCGCATCTTGTAGGGCATAAACCCCTAGCAAAAAGATACGAGTAAGACCAACCTTTAGCCTCACCCAGAGGAGTCTTGGGCTCACACATTCAAAGTCAGTCACACATTCATTTATTCTAGCAGAGAGAATCACACTAACGCCCCTGGAACCTCTGCTGGTTTCCAGAACTCCTGACCATTAGGCTGTATAGGGTCCATGTGTTGTGGTTTTACATCCTTTTCGCTTGGTTTCATTCACACAAAGAAAATCAATTTTTTTTTCTATCATCGTGTAAATTTCGTAAATTTTATTATTTAATCCTTTCCTCACATTTAAAGTAGCAAAGTGGCTATTTGTAGTCCACGTCTCTCCCTCACATGAAGCAAGGCATGACAGGTGGCGACCCCTATCACTGCTAATTTGGTTATAGTCAACACAACTATTACCCATAACTTCCCATGAGATAAATACAATTTATACTATAATAAATACATAACAAACAGGGAACTCCAGCAATATAATAAAATAACATTTATACTAAAAATAAATGTATAGAAGATTAAACAATACAAACAATACAAAAATTTCAAAAATCTTCTAGATAAGGTATTAGTAGAGAAATTTCAGCAAATATTTTGACAAAACACACTTACTCTACGGGACAATCCAGTAAATCTTTTGTCCAAAATACACTTACTTTTCTATAACACAAAGCACGTCACTAATTTAACTTAAATCAAACTCTAAAAAAAATTATTTTTTCTAAATGTACAGTCTTTCTCTATCACAATAAACAAAAATATCAGTATAATGTTTAATATTTTTTAGGAAATCGAGATTTTTCTTTTAAACGAACAAACTGTCAACGTTATGTTTGACGTTTATTGATTATTAATGATTTGACATTTTTATTAGTAAATTATGTTAGATATACGTCATGTTGAAAATTCGTGTGAGTAAAATAAAACCATAAATCAAAACTTTTATTCTTAATTTAGTAACAGTCAATCAAGGTCATATATTTTGGTCCCACCAACATCAAAAGTATTTTGCCGGCTTTCGCTTCTTATTTGGGCTGGTGTATTATTTAAGATAACCGACCGGTGATGGCGCGGTGAGGAAAAGGGGTTCTCAGAACTTGTTTCGATGTTGGCGCTCAGGGGCGGCTTAAGACTAAGAACTTAAAACAAAGAAGAATTAAGAGTGTTGGGAGCGAATTTTCAACATATTCCCGCACCGTTAAAATCTCGAAACGAAAGGAAAGAAAATTTAAACAAACGAGAAATGAAACAGAAAATTAACCTAACGACGCAAAGTATTTAATTAATTGGTGCGGAGTCTGACGGCACAGACCTTTTGGTCAGAGCTAGGAACAATTTCCATAATTGGTTTCGAGGATTTTAACTCGGAAATTTCTTTAAAAAGTATTAGGACTTTAAGTTGCGAAGGACAAGCACTAAGGCAAAATTTATTTCAGATATAAAGGGGACTCGCCTTATCCTTGGCGCTCAGAAGCTTTTTAAGACTAATTTAAATTAGAAACAAAAAAATATTTATAGTGCTGAGAGCAAAATTTCATCAATCCCTACGAAAGAGGTTGGAAGGGTATAAAATACAAAACGACCAAAAACGGTCTTTATTGTTGTTAAATTAATCGGTTTTGGGGTCGCTGAGTTCGATGGTAACATTTCTACTTATGTCAGCATCCCTACAAGTTGGATACAGTTGGGTAGTGACATTCCCAATTCTGTTAGCACCACTACCAAAGAGGTGGCCAGATGATGAAATATAAAAACCATTAATAACGGCTAATTATAATTTTGTGTATTACACAATTTAGTAAATAATATAAAAGGTTGTCGCGAGATTTACGTATGTATTAAGTAGTCTTGCTTATTGTAAGTAATTCTATGAAAGAAAATGTTTCCTATAAAATATGCAAATCTCGCGACAAGCTTTTACATCATTCAATAAATTGTGTAATACATGTGCTAAATTGATTGGTTCAATTTAATTTAAATTTTTTTCTTTTTTTTAGGGCACTTAAATAAAATCTTGTTTTTAAAAATTATTTTTTAATCTTAATTTATTTTTTAAAAACTTAATCCCCCATCTTTCGTCATATTGGATTTAGAGTGACGTCACTTTATTTTTTCTATTTGGATTTAGAATGACGTTACACAGCTAACCATGCATTGTAATCAAAACTAAACGCGTATACACAATTTTAGCTTAATCGCTTAAAGATATCTGCTTCAAATTTAAGTTTTAAGAAAGAAAGATATTTTATTTCTTAAGATTCCACCCGGACAAATATACATACAGTGCAAGTTAAAAAAAGGTTTTAATATTTCAAAAATGGCTGATATTGGTGTCAACTGCATAGTTATTATGATTGCTTAGTTTTATAGTAACATTCTCAATTATGTTAGCACTTCTAAGAAGGGGCTGAAAGGGGGATAAAATATTAGTATATTATTTAACCAGCGGTAATGTCGGTCATAACTTACGCAGATGAAGTTTGCAGCGGGAGTAGCAGGCAAGTGCTGTAATTTATCAAGTGAGTTATCACCATTACCGCAAGTTGAATATTATTCTTTATCTACGACTACCCGACACCCTAAGGGTTAAAGGGTTCAAGATTATTTATATATTTATATATATATATATATATATATATATATATATATATATATATATATATATATATATATATATATATATATCTACGACTATAACAATAAATACTAAGATACAAGTACAGATAAAGAACTTTATTGACAAATCTTAATTGTTACCTCTTACAATGCTATAAAAATTTTAGTTGTTATTACTCATTTTTTTTTAATAAAATTAACTGTAAAGTTTAAACAACCAGTAAACTGAATATGTAGAACTGAATTATGTTTACTAAAATATGCCAAAAAAACATTCTCTGTAAGCGATGATTTAATATTCTTACTATTCTTATCAATCTTGACCTTTTGTACCTTTATCTTTGCCAGCAAAACATTTACGATAATTAGGTATTAACTTAATTTGAAAACGTCAAAATGTGTGGCATTACTCCCCTCAATAACAATAATGGAAGTCATAGAGACAAGACGTGATGGTGTGAGGTGGTTAGTGAAAAATTGTGACTTTTATTATATTTTGGTTGACATTTTTATTACTACAGATAAGTTATTAAGATATCTTTAGTTTCAATACATAAACCCTCAGACGAAAATGTCACAAGAAATGACTGTACTAATCTTTTTTCAACAATTTAAAATATCAGAAACTATTTTCTGCGGCGACTTTAACGCACATCATGGAACTTGGGGTATTAGGCCAGATGACAGGGGAGGAAAAATTTTAATTGACGCTATGGGTTCCTCAGAATTAATTACTCTTAATGATGAAACTGCAACCAGAATTAACCCCAATGGTAATAATCACCTTTACTTCACCTTTATTAGTTGATTAAATACATTGGTCAGTACTATCAGATACATTAGGATCTGATCACTGCCCTTTAAAAATAGAGTTAGAAATTAATCCCATGACTTTTGAAATTAACCTAGCTACGAAATGGAACGACTCAAAAGCGGATTGGACAATATTCCAAAATATCTTGGAAAATGAGATTTTTATAATTACCTCTTCATCCAATAGTAATAATAACAATAAATTAATACTTGATCTCTTTGAAGCAATTTCATCAGCTGCTACAATGTGTATGCCAACGAAAAAACCTTTTACACTTAAGACTGCTAAACCATATTGGTGGGATTAAGACGATATTGACATGCCCGCCATATTAAAAATCTAATAATTCTACTCACGCTGTTAATATACATTACTTTGAAGCAAAATTTTGGGGACAATTTTTTTTTTTAAAAAAATTATGATTTTGAACAAAATATTTCAATTATGTATTACCATATATATATATATATATATATATATATATATATATATATATATATATATATATATATATATATATATATATATATATATATATGTATACCATTTTTAAACCGTAAAATTTATGTACGTGATAACAAAAATGTGCTACATGGACCACGAACGGTATTCAACGGGTTGCCTCAGGGATCAATTTTAAGTCCCACCTAATTTAACATCTACACTGCGGATCCGCATAGTCTGATGGATAAAACCGTAAAAATAATTCAATATGGTGATGATTTTTGTCTTTATACTATCCAAAATTCATATGAGCAGTGTGTAAAAGACTTGAAATATATAATTTGATGCTTGAATGTCTGGACAAATTACACAGGTTTTAGTATATCACAAGAAAAAACTGCAGTTAAGTGTCTTACGGCACAGATTGAGAACAGCAGATTACTGCACTATACCTACCTATAGTTACCGAATATAAATACCTTGGTATGATAATCGATCACAAATTACTATGGACCAGTCAAATCAAAATACTCAAGCAAAAATGTGAAAAGGGTATTAACGCTCTGCGTGTCATTGCAAAAAATAAATGGGGTGCAGATCCCAAAATATCTTTAACAGTTTATAGGTCTTAAATACGGTCTTTGATAGATTATGGATGTACTATTTATGGATCTACAAGCAAATCTAACTTACTAATTCTTGACCAATTACAATATAGAGCTGTAAAAATTTGTTTAGGTGTTATGTTATTATCGCCCAATCAGGCAATATTAGCAGAGTCACAAGAACCGCCTTTATCAGTCCACAGAAATTATTTGTCTAAAAAACAAATTATCAAATACAGGTTATTTAACACATTTTTATTAAGTAAAATATCTTTAATTTTAGTGAAAAATTTTACCAATAAATTTTGGGGAAAGAAAAAAAGCTCACCACCACTGGTAGATGCTTTTATTAATACTGATTTATATAAAAAATAAATCCAAAAATATAAAAAATATCCTATATATGATATGAGCTATGACAGTCTAATATCCAAACCCACCATCATATTACCAACATATTCAGACACACTTTGTAACTTAAAAGAGAATTCAAGAATCATTTTTACAGATGGCTCAAAAAATAATACCAGTACAGGATGTGCATTTCTTGTTTTAAACAATAAATATTCAGAGACATACAAAATTTCACATTTATGTATGTTGCAAAAGCAACGGCTATATTAAAAGCTTTAGAATGGTGTATCTTAAACAAACCTCCTAACGTGTAATAGTGTCTGATTCCCGATCAGTTCTACAGGCTCTCCGCAGCCCTGCCATAATACATTTTAATATTGTTTTATTATTTTCAATTAAAAAATTAATATTTCAATTACATTCAACAAGCACGAAAATTTCATTCGTTTGGGCTAAAGCACATTCTGGTAATACGGGGAATGAATTAGTGGACACTATAGCAAAGAAAGCCTGTAACTCATGGGTGAAAATATCAATGTTAAACTGGAAACATATTTTTAACGTTTTCCGGAAAGAGATCAGAACGAAATAAAGAAAACAATATGATGAGTATACAGAAAATATAAAAAGCCAATATTTTAATATACACCCAACGTTACACAATAATATCCCACATATTGATTGTTGGGATAACAACAAACACAAGTCGCCATCTCACGTCTGAAGATTAATCATGGTCGTTTTCCATCACATTCATTTAAAATCGGTGCTATAAACTCACCTAATTGTGTAACATGCAACACCATAGAAGATACAAATCATATATACTTGAAGTTTCACAAAAACATTGATAATATCTCCTTCTTATACAGCGAAATAATAAATAAAACTAATTTACAATTGCCTGTAAATATACCTACATTGTTATCCCAACCCGACAGATTTATTTTTAATAGCTTAATCAATTCGACATTTAATGCTAAAATAGATATATACAAATAAGTATACCCAAACCATTTTAATTAGAAAAAAAATAATAATAAAACAAACTGTGGCAAAAGGTCTTGAACCAATGCCATCCCCTTCTCCAACAAAAAAAAAACAATAATGGACTGTTCCCTTCCGTCCAAGAATCCAAGAATCTCGATTTATTGTAGTGAGTTATTATAACTCACGTTTTTTGTTGACAGATACTATTAATTGCTTAGAGGCAGTTGAATAATGAATATATAATTTAATAGAAGTAGATAAATACGGTCAATATTAGTATCAAATTCATAGTATTTGGAGACATTGAGCTAGATAGTTACATTTCCTATTCTGTAAGCACCTCTACAAAAGGGGTGGAAGGAGGATGAAATAATAAAACTATTAGAAACGACGGATATTAATGTCCAATTAATTTCACACACCTACGAAAGGGGTAGGAAGGGGATAGTTTTTATATTTTATCACCTCAGCCTACTCCCTTCCGAGATATTACTCCTAAAAAGTGGTGAGTAACATTAAGATTTATTTTTATTAAATAATAAACTACGTATTAAAAGTGAAAAATAGTAAAGATGGAAAATGCAAGAATAAAACACGATTCATAATAAATGTTGGAAATGACCGCCACCAGCCAAAATACATGAACGTACTTTACGTGTCATTAATCATTAAACACGTTCAATATTACAGGCGTTTTTTTTATTGCATCACACGCTATTTAAATACGATTCTTAAAATCATTGATATCAAGTATCGGTGTGGACCGCAGGACCAGAAATCACATGGATTTAATTCTAAAGATCGAGAAGGCCCTCCTTGACCAATCCAACGGTTGGGATAAGTTGCATCTAATTATTGCCTAAAAGTCTGAGTAAAGTATACTGGAGCACCATCGTGCATGAACCACATATTTTGTCTTGAGTGGGATGTCCTCAAGTAGATTATTTTTAAGAAAACCGGTGTAAGCAACAACAGCGTTTCAAGCGCAAAGGAGTGGGGGAAGTGGTGGGAGATGGAGTGGAGATGAGTGGGGGTGAAGTGGGGGAAGTGAAAGGAGAAGGAGTGGTGGGAGATGGAGTGGGGGGCAAAGTGGGGGAAGTGACAGGAGAAGGAGTGGGGAAGGTGGCGGGAGAAGGAGTGGGGGAAATGACATTGTTGGCATATGACAGGAGTGGGGAGATGACATTGTTGACATATGACATTGTTAACATATGACAGGAGCGGCGGGAGAAGGAGTGGGGGAAATGACATGACATTGTTGCCATTGTTTATATACGGCATTGTTGCCTTTGTTGCCATATGACATTGTTGACATATAACATTGTTTACATACGGTATTGTTGACATTGTCGGCCCCATCGACTCGATTAAGAGCACGTTGAAAAGTGGTGTGACGTAAGCGTTGAAAATTATGTGTGTAAATTGTGTGTGTCTCACAAAATATTCTTATTTTTGATTTTTAATGAATTTGGAAAAATTAAACGAAGTTTCCTCCATTACAGCACGAAAGCCTATAGTAAAGCTGCAGGAGCTACCAATATGAGTTCTTCAAGCAATTTATGCTGCGAAAATAACCAAAACAACATATGGTACAAGCGTTCTTCTTGACTTGGGTGATAAAGTCACCTTCCTACCCAACAGAGTGACTGCTACTTGTATATTAGCCATTTCGAGAAATGGCTTAACATACCGAGGATCTTACGATTGTGGCCGTCCCCATTTGGCTGCAGCATTTAAAATTAAAGAAATTAAATCCGAAACATCCATAGAAAATTAGTGAGCAAATTTTTTTTTTATTTTTTAATTATAAAAGTGGTTTATAATGTCGTCCAAAGTTACCGAAACTATTAAAAAGTTACATCAAAATTATTCCGATGATCTTGCTAATGTCTCTTTAAAATTAATTGCCAAACATATTAGAAAATGTGCACTAGCTTTTAAAAAAATTAAATTTTCTGTTGGAGAAAAACGTAAAATTCATACGAAAATCGCTGAATTAAAACGGATGAGATGTTTAATTAAAGCGATGTCCAACAAGGTAGGTTTAGGGTTAAAACGAGGTAGTAGAGTTAAGTGGGAAGATTTAATTGCTATTTTCGACAGTAGAATTAGAACGAAAGTTATAATAAATTTACAACATAAAGAAATTAAAGATTTTTTAAAAGACGCGTTTCATTTATTTAAAAGTAGAGTTAATAACATTTTAAAAACAATGCCTATGCTAACAATAAATACAACCTTTTGGGGGGATTTTATAAAGCAGTAGTCAAGTGACGAATTATTAGATCGAAAGTTTTTCATTACTCCAAATGCTGTTGTAGATTGTCACGTCTTTTTCGATCTCTAAAGAGTACTCTGCTAGCGGTTTCTCTACTGGCAAATTATGTCCGAGCTCAGCCGTAGAGGGTAAAAGAAAAAAATATAAAAGTGAGCCGCGCCACCGACTTAGACGGTATAAGCCGGAAACCCCTAGATCTTATAGGCACTAGCAGAGCCACAAGATAAACAACTATGATTATGGTGAACCAAATAAATAAAATTATAGCACAAATATGTTGCATACTTTACTCACACAATAAATAATTAAGGTACACAGCTCAATAGCAACATCATAACAAATATAGTCAAAATTAACAGCTATGGTAAAATTTTCTTACTAAAACAAACCAAAAATGTAAAATTTACAACTTTATAAAATAACCAGAACAGAAGTAAGAGTAACAGACTTTACCAAGTTACAATAAAAAGTAAAACATATATAAATTAACTCATTAATAACACTAATTCAAACGCTTACATAAAGGCAAAGAAAAAAAAAAGGTAAAACATATATAAATTAACTCATTAATAACACTAATTCAAACATTTACATAAAGGCTGATAATTCACTAGTTAACCGTTTACATAAAGATTTTCGCTGCCAAAACAATCGAATTTATTTAAAAAATATTTTTACAATGGTTGTCCTTTAAAATATCAAGATTGTAGGATATTTACAAATAAGTAGGAAGAAAATATATTTTTACTTGGACATAAAGAATTATTGAGAAGGTTATTTTAATCCAAGTTTAGTTTTGGCATATTATCTAATGCAATAAATAGTTTCCAACAATGTACTATATTAATAAACTAAAACAGAACGTAATCGTGGTGTCAGAATGAGTCACTGCGTTATATATTTAAAAATAAATCACTTATAACCTTTGGGTATACGAATTCACAAAGTACTATATTTATAAACTAAAACATAAATTACTCGTGGTGTCGAAATGAGACACGGCGTTATATATTTAAAAATTAATCACTGATAACCTTTGAGTATACGAATTCACATGTACTCCTGTGGCCTACTCCTGGGCTTACTCCTGGGGCTGGTTAGATTATGGGGCTGCACCGGCTAATTAACAATGGCTTCCCTCAAATAAATCCCGATAACGGATATTTAACTTGACACCAGAAATCCAAAATATCACCAACGTAGGTAAGATAGAATGGTCAAGTTAAAAATTAAGTGGTTTTTCTTCAAAATCCAATTAAGATGGCCCAAATACAGCCAGATATGAAAGAAATCCCATAAAGGTTCTGCACACGTGCTAATAACACACCGTCCCCAACAACTTTCACCAACATCCGACAAAGCTCCCCAAATGACTGCCGCTTCTAGGCCGAAAATCAAGAAAAATGGCGCGGAATAAACGTCAACCCACAATCTTCTCAAGTCCGCGCTCCACAATCGCCTCGTCCGTGTGGATATCCAGTCCCATCCATACAGAAATTGCAAACCAAACTATCGAATCCTACCCCTACAAGTTATGCAACATTATCTACAACGAATGATATATTTGAGTTACAACAGAGTACTGTATGCAACACTACTTACGAGTAAGACACAATTATAATGAACCGTAGAAGGGAAAAAATAGGCACGTGACAAGATGCAGGATCGGATTTAGCACAGTGGTTTAATGATAATGTAGTCGATGTTATCTTAAATAAATTATCAGAAATTTCTGAAAAAAATAGTGGTTGGGCATTTAGTAAAATCGTTTTATTAGAGGTAGCTATAAATAAATATGAGTTTGGCAACGGTTCATCTTTCATTAAATTACCAGATCAAATTTTATAGAAACATGCTTGCGTAAACGTTTAAAATGCTGACCAAGCATGTTTCTTTTGGAGCATCGTAAGCGCTTTATATCCAGTCACAAAAGACCCACAACGATTAAGTAAGTATCCGCATTATGACACCGTTCTTAATATAAAGGGGTTGGAAATTCCAATTAAATTAAATCAAATTTCAAAGTTCAAGAAACTAAACGAAATTTCAGTTAACGTCTATGCTTTAGAATTGAATGAAACAGAGAAGAGATCATTTTACATGGTTATACCTGTTGTTTTAACTAAAAATAAAATGAAACGTCACGTCAATTTGTTACTAATACAAGATCAGTATTTTTGGAAATTAAATGATTATGAAGCGCCACCTATCGACAATGAAAATTTTGAAATTAATTATCATTATGTTTGGATAAAACATTTGTCTAGATTAATTTCAAGTCAACTTAATAAATGTCCTGATAAAAAATTCTTGTGCGATAGATGTTTAAATTATTTTTCAAGCTGTGATAAATTAAACGAACATGAAAAGGTTTGTCAAAATGAAAATGTAAAATTTCATTTCCCAAATATGATTATGTAGAGTTTAGAAATTTTGTTTATAAACAAAAGTGTCCTTTTTTAATTTATGCAGACTTTGAATCGCAGTTGGTAGATTGTAATGATAAGGTTTCCGAAAAAACTGTCAAATATCAAAAGCATCGGGCTTTTAATGCAGGTTACTATTTTAAATGTTCTTACGATGATAGTCTTTCCTATTTCAATAGCTATATAGCAATAGCTATTTGGTTTTATATATGATGAATAATTGTGTTAATAATGTACATAAATATTAAAAAAATATATAATTAATGAAAAATTAGCATTTTTTTTCTTTAAACAAATAATTTGGGGCGCCTATGTACTAACACAGCGTTTCTCAAACTGTGGGGCGCGCCCCCTAAGGGGGGCGCGTTTACATGATTGGGGGGGGGGCGCAGTACAGATTAAAAATAAAATGCTAATGATAAAATGCTACAGATAGATTTATGAATATCTTCCAATGGGGAATCTTACACAAAATCGCAAAATGTGGGAAACATTTCCAAACTATTTTCTTTCAATTTGTTATGCCATAACTGCAATTTCTTACAAAAAGCATCAATCTTTTGACTTAAATCAAATATATTTACGTCTTTTCCTTGCAGCTGAAGATTAAGTATATTAAGTTTTTCAAAAATATCTACTAAATAAGAAAGTATAAATAATTTGTCGAAAAAATCTGTTGAATGCTTGTGACCTTCCTCGCTTAAAAATATCGCTATTTCCCTTCTTAATTCAAAGACACGCTTAACCGTCTTACCGTGTGACAACCATCTGGATGAGGAATAAAACAACAAAGATTGATGCTCAGCTCCCATATCTTCACACAGAACAGAGAACATCCTTGTTTTTAGTGGTCTGGTTTTTATAAAGTTAACAACTTCAATAACTACTGTCAAAATCATGTTTAGTCCAGGGCTTAGCGATTTTGATGCTAACGCTTCCCGATGTATCATGCAGTGCGTCCAGATAATTTCTGAGGATTCCTTTTTTACTAGCGCTTGTAAACTGTTGTATTTACCAGACATGGCTTGAGCTCCATCGGTGCAAATCGCAACACAATTTTTCCATTGCAAATTCATTTTAGTAATAGAATCATTTGTAATCTTGAACAACTCGGTGGCTGTAGTTCTTCCTTCAATCTGTTTAAAAAACAATAAATCTTCACATATTTTAGAACATTGACAGAATCTAATGTAGCAAATCAAATGGGAATCATTACTAGAGTCAGTTGCTTCGTCAAGTTGTATAGCAAACAAGTTTCCAGTAAGCTCAGATTCAAGCTGCTGCTGCATATCAACTAATATATCGTTAATTCGTCGACAGATTGTATCATTTGACAAAGGAATATTGTTAAGTTGTGAAGTAAAATTTTCACCAAACATTATTTCTACAATGTCTTTGCAAGCGGGTAAAATAAGTTGCTCTGCAATAGTGTGGGGTTTTTTGCATTTAGCTACTTTGTATGCCACTTTATATGATGCTAAGAGAGCCTTCTCATTTACTGCCAGTACTCTATGGAAGCTGGATTTTTGTTTTTTAAACAATCTGAGTTTCTCCACAAAAAAATCTCGCGGATTATTGACATATTCTCTGTGCAGCGTTTCTAGATGCCTCTGTAATTTATTTGGTTTCTGCAGCCAATACTTTTAAACAGTTAACGCATTGTGGTTTTTCTTCGCCACCTACTTCAAGGCTAGTAAAGCCCAAATTTAGGTATGATGGGTCATATTTTCTTGTTTTAGATTTCGGACGATTTCCACCTGAACCTGTCGATGTACAAGCCCAGTCATCCTCAAGTTTTCGTTTTAAAAATTTATCCATACTACATCTACTTATACACTCACACTTCACAATAATGCTTGCTTAGTGTTAAAACACCTTCACTGAGAGACTGAGAATACCGTATGTGCGCTTCTGTATTTATAGTCGCGTTCAGACAGTTCGAGAAAGATCAGGAAGCTTGAATACGTGGCACAAACGCCGCAAACTTGCCGACAGCATCTTTGGCGCTCTCGACGAGACAATGTTGCCTATTTTAGTCCAAATTCCTAGGTCTACGGATTGGGGGGCGCAACATTTTTTAAATTAAAACAGGGGGGCGTGAATAACAAAAGTTTGAGAACCGCTGGACTAACATATGCAAAAACTTTATAAGTATTTTCATAGAAAAAATAAACCAGATGCCTTACAAAAATAAAATTTTTTTTTAAAGCCAACCTGTGACATTTCTACCTGATAACATTGTATTGATTATCAGAAAAAAAAATGTAGCTACTTAACATGCAGTGGTGTACCATAAAAATTTTACAAAAAAAGAAAAATTGTACTTCTAAAACGTATTTTTTTATTTTTTGACAAAAAAGAACGACATTTTAAATACATTATTGATGAAATGGCTAAGTAATGTGGAATTACTGTTTATCAGACAAACATATGCATATAGACACAGTAGAGATTATATTAAATTAAAAAAATCTAACACGTTCACTGAATAATATCATTAAATCGTTATAAACTCTACTTTTCCCAATGTTGTTAAACATTTTATGTGTAAATACAATTGTAAATGTAATTGTAAATATGATTCGTATAGATTCTGTGTTGATTTTCGTAAAGACAATTCGGTCACTAAGAAGGATGCCTATCCGATTCCTTATATCTCCACTATCCTAGATCGCTTGAGAGATACTTGTTACATTAGTTCCATCGATATCAAATCTGCCTTTTGGCAAGTACCACTTAGTGAGTCATCGCGCAAGTTCCTGGTAGAGGTCTTTTCCAGTTTCGTCGAATGCCGTTTGGACTTTCAAATGCTCCTGCAACCTGGCAGAGGATCGTAGACACCATTTTAGGTCCCGAGCTCAAACCAAACGTTATGGTATACCTCGACGACATCATTGTTATTACAAATAACTTTCTGGACCACTTACGACTCTTGGGGGAAGTTTTTGATCGTTTGCGCAAGGCCGGTTTAGTTGTGTCGAAGGAGAAGTGTCATTTTTGTAAGCCGCAGTTAAAATATCTCGGCTACGTAGTTGACGATAAAGGTCTGCGTCCGGATGCTGAGAAGGTAGAGGCTATAGTGAATATTCCGCCACCTCGTAATGTTAACAAAATACGTAGGTTTGTAGGGACAGCTTCGTGGTATAGACGATTTGTACCCAACTTCTCCTCTCTATTAGCTCCGATCCTCAAATTGACCAAGAAGAATGCCAATTGGAATTGGACAACAGATTGTCAACGTTCATTTACCATCCTTAAGAAGTGTTTAGTGTCTGCTCCTATTCTCACAGCTCCCGACTTTGAAAAAACGTTTTATTTGCAAACTGATGCCTCGAATTACGGTCTTGGTACTGTTCTAACCCAGCAGTATGAAGAAGGCGAAAAGGTTATCTGTTATCTGTCTAGATCTATGTCCAAACAGGAAATGAAGTTGTCGGTTACTGAAAGAGAGTGTCTTGCGGTTATTTGGTCCGTCGAAAAACTACGTCATTACTTAGATCATGTACATTTCGTTGTTATCACCGATCATGCGTCGTTGCTATGGCTCTATCGATTAAAAGATCCCCAAGATAGGCTTGCACGCTGGCAGTTGCGCTTGTAGCAATATGATTTTGAGTTGATCCACCGTAAAGGTAAAGATCATATAGTTCCCGATTTTCTCTCTCGAGCAGTACCTGTTTCCGTCGATGCTATATCCACTTTAGATCCTCCTATGACTACTAACGACAAATGGTACTCATCAATGATCCGATCGGTACAAGCAAGTCCGTTAAAATATCCCTTGTGGCGAGTATACAATACACTTTATATAAACTCGTAAAACCATCAATTCCTGATCTCTCTTCACCTTCTGATGACTGGAAAATAGTAGTCCCCAAGGACAAACGGCTGTCTATTCTTCAACGTTGTCATAATTTACCCTCTGCTGGTCATATAGGTCATATAGGTTTCCGTCGATGCTATATCCACTTTAGATCCTCCTATGACTACTAACGACAAATGGTACTCATCAATGATCCGATCGGTACAAGCAAGTCCGTTAAAATATCACTTGTGGCGAGTATACAATACACTTTATACAAACTCGTAAAACCATCAATTCCTGATCTCTCTTCACCTTCTGATGACTGGAAAATAGTAGTCCCCAAGGACAAACGGCTGTCTATTCTTCAACGTTGTCATAATTTACCCTCTGCTGGTCATATAGGTGTCTTTAAGACTTATGGAAAACTGCGCCAAAACTATTACTGGCCTAAGATGAGAACGGATGTAGCTAAATATGTAAAGTCTTGCAATAGTTGTGCTCAGAATAAGGTGGAACAGAAGTTGCCTACTGGGTTGATGGGAGAACGACCAGAAATAACCGAACCCTTCCAAGCCATTAGTCTTGATTATATAGAACCACTTCCACGGTCGAAACGGGGCTACCACTATATTCTTGTCGTGTCGGATTATTTTAGTAAAGCAGTCTTTTTATACCCCTGCCGAGCAGCTACAGCTAAATCTTTAGTCGAAATTATGGAGAGCTTCTTTCTTTTGTACGGGACTCCGATGACGTTGACTTGTGATAATGGGGTTCAAATGAAATCTAACGAATTTCGTAAATTGTGTGAGAGGTTTAACACTCGGATATTTTTCACAGCTTCTTATAACCCTCGAGCTAACCCCACCGAACGTCATAATAGGGTAATCAAAACGATGCTGCGTACCTTCGTAAAACAGGATAATCATCGAACGTGGGACGAACATCTGAATGAGATAGGTTGTGCTATTCGAACTTCACCTAGTGAAACTACTAAGTATAGTACTTATTTCATTTTATTCGGCAGAGAGCATAAACTTTATGGTACTGACCATCAAACTAAAGTTCCTTCCAAGTCAATTCCTGTAGATACTTTCGTTAAAAATCGTTGTGAAGGATATGCTAAATTATATCGTCAAATACAGGGGCGCATCAAGACTACACAAAAGAATAATGCTGATCGCTATAATTTACGTCGACGTCCACTTTCTTTTAATTGTGGAGACAAAGTCTGGCGAAGGAATAAGTCTTTATCGGATGCGCTAAATTATTACAGTGCTAAATTAGCTCCGGTATATGTAGGTCCTTTCATCATCAAACGTAGGTGTGGTTCTTGGTCATATGAACTCCAAGAAGATTCAGGTAATTCTAAAGGTGTTTGGCATGTGCAAGATCTGAAACCGTTCTATGAGTCTCCATCTTTAGATGTGGAATAACACACTTGATTCGTTTAGGATATTATTTTTTCTTTTCTTTCGTTCTTTTCTTGTTTTTTTTTTGTTTTGTTTGTTTGTTTGAGGGCCCTGTGATTGGGGCTTAAGAATTCAATCACGTGTAGTTTAACTTGCCTGTCGTGTTGTTTTTTTTTATTATTGTTAGTATAACCTTCTCTCTTTCCAGGATTTCCTTTCGGGAAGCACCCATTAATATTTTGCGTCATCGTCGTAAATCTTTAGGAAGATTTCCTCCTTTCTTTGGAGAGGGGATGTTGTCACGTGCCTATTTTTTTTCTCCCATCTGCCGTTTTGTTATTATGATAGTCTGGCGTTCGTAATTAGCTTTGCATACTGCATTTCGTTCGTTGTATAAAGTGTTACCTATATAGTAGTAATAGAATTCGATTATTAATAGCTGTGACATTTTTGTCTCTCTTATTAGACTTCGCCTTGATTATTGGCCTCGATTGTCGTGTGTTGTCAGATATATTATTGTTGGTTTGCTGGGCTGGCAATTAATGCGGACGAATAAGATTATGAGCTAGGAATTTAGACGTGAAAAGGTTGGCTGACGCGTGTCCCGGGTGATTTTCTGATATCCGGTCTGGGAGCGAGGAGTGATCATCAGTCGTTTGGTGTCAGTGGTGGAAGTCGGTTGAGAGTCTTTGGAAGGATTTGATATTAACACGTGAGCGGAACTTCTACGGTTTTTTTTTCTTCATATCTGGCTGTATTTGGGGCCATCTTTATTGGATTAGGAAGATAAACCATTTAATTCTTAACTTGAACATTCTGTCGTGCCTATGTGGTGAATATTTTCGGTTATTGGGGTCGAGTTAAGATCACCACGTGTGGGATTTGATGAAGTGAAGCCATCGTGAAGTACCACGTGCCGTTCCATCCACATCGACGATAAATTTCAGCGTTATAAAGACTTGCCTGGTAATTTTAGCAGAAATTATTATGATAATACTACTTGGTGTTTCGGTTCTTGGATCATCGATGTTACCTTGACGTCTCAGTGGAGTTTTTAATTGGTTACATGGTATTGAATTTAATTTTATTAACTTATCAGTTATTATGTGCTTGATCTAAGTGTTTTAAATAATTTAAAAGTAAAAAGTTATTTTCATTAAATTTGTACCTGCTCCCAGTGACGTCCCAATGATGTTTTTAATAGTTTAAAAGTAACCAAATTATTTTTTCGTTAAATTTGTACCGGCTCCAAGTTGAATGTGAATTTATATATTACTGAATATAATTTATGTGGTTATTGTGAGGGTTTTAAAATATTATTCTTGTTGTAAGACCATTTATTTTGCATTCCTTGTTTTTGTGTTAATCTTTTGCTATTAGGAATTCTATTTAAACCAATTATTTTCGAAATTTTAAATATTGTGAACATTTTCTTTTTGTTGTTTTTTTTTTTATTTTAATTCTCTTTTGTACCTCATTAGGTTTTTTATTACTGTCTGGAAGATTGTTATAATTAATTTAAATATTATTTTAAGAAAGTTTATTAAATTCGTTTAAACCACTTTACGAAAATACAGAATTTATTGTATTCGCCACCTACTTCAAGGCTAGTAAAGCCCAAATTTAGGTATGATGGGTCATATTTTCTTGTTTTAGATTTCGGACGATTTCCACCTGAACCTGTCGATGTACAAGCCTCGTCATCCTCAAGTTTTCGTTTTAAAAATTTATCCATACTACATCTACTTATACACTCACACTTCACAATAAGACTTGCTTAGTGTTAAAACACCTTCACTGAGAGACTGAGAATACCGTATGTGCGCTTCTATATTTATAGTCGCGTTCAGACAGTTCGAGAAAGATCAGGAAGCTTGAATACGTGGCACGAACGCCGCGAACTTTCCGACAGCATCTTTGGCGCTCTCGACGAGACAATGTTGCCTATTTTAGTCCAAATTCCTAGGTCTACGGATTGGGGGGCGCAACATTTTTTAAATTAAAACAGGGGGGCGTGAATAACAAAAGTTTGAGAACCGCTGTACTAACATATGCAAAAACTTTATAAGTATTTTCATAGAAAAAATAAACCAGATGCCTTACAAAAATAAAATTTTTTTTTAAAGCCAACCTGTGACATTTCTACCTGATAACATTGTATTGATTATCAGAAAAAAAAATGTAGCTACTTAACACGCAGTGGTGTACCATAAAAATTTTACAAAAAAAGAAAAATTGTACTTCTAAAACGTATTTTTTTATTTTTTGACAAAAAAGAACGACATTTTAAATACAATATTGATGAAATGGCTAAGTAATGTGGAATTACTGTTTATCAGACAAACATATGCATATAGACACAGTAGAGATTATATTAAATTAAAAAAATCTAACACGTTCTCTGAATAATATCATTAAATCGTTATAAACTCTACTTTTCCCAATGTTGTTCAACATTTTATGTGTAAATACAATTGTAAATGGGTGGTCATAGAAAAAAGCCTTGAAGTTTAACCTTGGGATGATGCTTGCTGGTTGTCAGTGCTATTTTTATGGAATGTTTGCAACCTTGAAATGATGGGATTGTAAGATGACATTGTATATCATTGAGTTGTTCTTCTTACGTGTAGTGGGGGGTGTCTCTTATAAAAAGAGATTGGTAGGCTATTAAAAAAATCAAAAGTGAGAAATCTTTCGAGCAGTTAACAAAAGTGTGAAATAACCAAATACTAGTTTAACCAGTCCATTTTCAGTGAGAGTAATCTATATAATCGTAAAATATGTGGATGCATTACTCAAGTCAAAATTGGCAGGAATCTGTCGATATACATTAAGCAATTCAGAGACTGCATTCATACTTTAGTGCATTGAGTCGGGATGCCCTCCATTTATCAGTTTACGATCTAAATTTTTGCTACAACGAAAATGATGTTCAATGGTGTTTGTAGAAAGAAGAGCATTATATCGCTTTGTGAAAAATTCGATGAAGGACAGATGGATCTGTATCAGTTTTGTAAGGAAATTGTCAAATGTGATCTGAAAGGATATCTCAAGGATCTGTTGCTATACCTACCTGCTGACGTCATCCAGAAATACGACCTTACAGCCCATACCAATGATGATGATACAGCCGACGACGACGATTAAAAAAACATTTTTTTTCTTGTAGACATTAAATTGCAACAATATATATTTAATGATTTAATTTGGTTTTTTTATATACGATGAATAATTGTGTCAATACCGTACATAAATATAATTAATGAAACATTATCATTTTTTAAATAAATAATTTAACGGGTATGGCTGTCATACAAGGGGTAGATGAAAAATACATTTAAATAAAACAAAATCCAATAAGATCATCATCATTTATTATAATTATACAAAGATATAAATAGGTTATATTTTTGACAGACATTAAATTACTAAACTAAATCACTGCTTTTAATCCACGAATTGTGTTCGTCGGTAAAACCGAGCCAACGAATAAAAACACTATTAGAGGCCCGACGAATAATTTTTTCGATTAAATAAATATCAGCATACTTCGTTTTCAGTAATTCAGGTTCGTAAAAGGAACCTTTAATTGGATTTCCATCCATATCTTCGAGAATATAAGTTGTGGGATATGTATTGTTGACTTTGATAATTTTAAACAATTCCGTAGAAAAGTTGGCTAAATAGCCTTTTTTAAATACGCTCTTCTGTTTAGAGATCCTGACTATATCATTTAAAAAATATTTTGGTTTGATCAGTTTCTTCTTATTCTTGCTAATTCTTAATTTTGATGTAGGTCCGACATCAATTGGTTTCATCCCTGTAGCACCATGTTTCCTATTGTTATATTTTTTCGCATATGGATGGAATAATGTCTAACCATTTGTAACTACCATTAACTGAGAACTCTTTGTAAAGCCAAGTTTTTATAGTTCTGATGACTCGCTCCGCCATTGCTGCCTTCATAGAACTGTAGGTGGAATAATGATTGATTTTATATCGCTTTAGTAGTGTTGAAAAATCCCTATTATAGAATTCCTTTCCCTGATAACATTGTATTGTTTTTATCAAAAAAAAAATGTAGCTACTTAACACGCAGTGGTGTAACATAAAAATTTTACAAAAAAAAGAAAAGTTGTACTTCTAAAACGTATTTTTTTGACAAAAAAGAACTTAACCTTCATAAAATTATGTCAATTGTGTCTTTACAAAGATTTCACTTCTAGTGTCAGGATAAATGGATCTTACATGGACTTACATGTTAGTGTTGGCTAGGCAATATACATCAACATTTTAAATACGTTATCAATGAAACGGCTAAGTAATATGAAATTACTGTTTATCAGACAAACATATGCACATAGACACAGTAGAGATTATATTAAATTAAAAAAATCTAACACGTTCACTGAATTTAATATCATGAAATCGTCATAAACTCATCTTTTTCAATGTCTTGTTGTAAATTGGAGACTTTAACATTTTATGTGTAAATACAATTGTAAATGGATGGTTCCCACTTATAGAAAAAAAGCCTTGAAGTTTAATCTTGGGATGATGCTTACTGGTTGTCAGTGCTATTTTTATGGAATTTTTGCAACCTTGAAATGATGGGATTGTGAGATGACATTGTATATCATTGAGTTCTTTTTCATGCATGTAGTGGGGGTGTCTCTTATAAAAAGAGATTGGTGGGCAATTAAAAAAATCAAAAGTGAAATATCTTTCGAGCAGTTAACAAAAGTGTGAAATAACCAAGTACTAGTTTAACCAACCCATTTTCAGTGTGAGTAATCTATATAATTATAAATTTTATTATGAGCCTAACTAAAGTAAATTTGGAAAAGATAAATTCATTTATTTTGAAGATGGAGGAAATTTTAGAACAGAAAACTATATCTTCGCTTCCGATAAATAAACCATTTATTATAAAAAGTATGACGGTTTATACCACCCGATTTGGAAGATCGATTTCATTAACATTATGTGGTGAAAATCAATCATTTAAAACATGGTTACCTAAACGTATTGCTGACCAATTTAAAGATAGTGAAGTAGCTTGCATCAATGCTTCTGATGGTGCGTATACACTCACATATTTGGGACAAAGTTCATAAATTGTAGAAGGTGCTAAAACGCGAACTCTGGTAAAATTTAACTTTATCCTATGAATTTCACATTCAATTCTTTAAGTTAGGCATAGTAAAGTAGTTTTATATATAGACATTCTCAACTTTTGGAAATTCACCAGACATCGTTTTATTTCTTTTTGTAAGTACTACAAGTGGCAGTTCTAATGAACAATAATTTAATTTTTTTTTCATTGTTTCAGACCTTTGAATATGTGGATGCTTTACTCAAGTCAAAATTGGCAGAAATCTGTCGATATACATTCAGCAATTCAGAGATTGCATTCATACTTTAGTGTATTGAGTCGGGATGCTCTCCATGCAATGAATTACGACCTAAATGTTTGCTACGATGAAAATAAAGTGCTATTGTGTTTTAAGAAACATGAGCAGTATAACGCTGGTGCAGATCTTTGTGAAAAATTCGATGAAGGACAGATGGATCTGTATCAGTTTTGTGAGGAAATTGTCAAATGTGATCTGAAAGGATATCTCAAGGATCTGTTGCCATACCTACCTGATGACATCATCCAAAAATATGACCTTACAGCCCATACCAATGATGATGATATGATGATGTATAATTATAAAAAACACGCAAGGTCATGTAAGAACAAGGATACGTGACGTCAGTGGCGTCGACCTTGAGATGGTAGGGAGCAACGAAGGTTACATGACGTCAGTGTCATTGACCTGGGGGGGGGGTAAAGTGGTGGGGGGATATCCAGAACCGGCAATTTTACTCTACTGGTGGGCTATGTCTCAACCTCTGCCATACGATGACTTCCAATGGGTGGAAACAAATATTGACATCTCTCAGATACCTGACGATGCAGAAGAAGGATACATCCTGCAGGTTGATTTAAAATATCCTAAAGAGTTGCACGATTTGCATAATGACTTTCCCTTTTGTGCTGAACACCGCGTACCATCCGGATCAAAATTACCGAAATTAATGACTACACTACATAATAAAGAAAAATATGTTATACATTACCGAAATTTAAAACAGGCTTTGGCGCATGGTTTAATACTTAAAAAGATACATCGCGTTTTAAAATTTAAACAATCTGCATGGTTAAAGCCCTATATCGAGCTGAACACTCGTTTAAGGACTACAGCTACCAGTTCATTTGCAAAGAATCAGTTTAAACTCGCGAACAATGCGGTGTTTGGCAAAACAATGGAAAATAAACGCTTACATAAGGTAGTAAAGTTAGTAAGTTCATACGAGGGTCGTTACGGGGCAAAAAATTTAATTTCTAGTGCGAGATTTCACAATAGATCAATTTTTGATGATAATCTAATGGCTATCGAACTAAAAAAGTCTGAATTATTTTTCGATAAACCCCTATATATTGGAATGTCCATTCTCGATATTTCAAAAACGTGTATGTATGATTTCCACTATAATTTTATGCTCCCCACACTAGGGGTGAACAATTGTATCATAAACTACACCGACACCGATAGTTTCTTCTACAAAATAATGAATATCAATGTTTACAAAGACATAATCGGTAGGTATATCGAAAAATTTGATACCTCCGATTATAGTGGAAATAATAAATACAATATCCCGTTACTTAACAAAAAAATACCGGGTCTTATGAAAGATAAAGCCAACGGCAAAATCATTACGCATTTTGTTGGGTTACGATCAAAAATGTACGCGTTTAAAATTCAGGGAGATAAAAACGTCACTAAAAAGTCTAAGGGGGTAAAATATAATGTCAAAAATAAAATAACGTTTGAAATTTACGTAGATTGTCTTAAAACATTTAAACATAAAAATATTACACAGTGCAATATTCGATCCTATAAACATGACTTATTTAGCATAGAACAATCGAAAATTGCTTTAAGCCCTGAGGATGATAAAAGATATTTAATTTAGGGATCATTTAACACGCTACCATGGGGTCGTTACAGTATAGAATAATTAGATTTAGAATCGTTTGCGTAGAGATATAAAAAATAATAACTTTACATATTCCTCATTCCTGATATCATTATTTTTATAATTTCATTCTGTTCCACTTTTATAATTAAAAAAAAAAATTACATGTAACCTATTTTTATGTAATCTACTGTGTAAACTAAAATTATGTAACCATATGTGTAAGTTAATAAAAAAAATTGTTTTATTTTTGAGTTTTATTTGAGTGTAAAGAGAGATCGATATTAAAAAAACACATGCATAAATCAACAATTTAATAAAAAAAAAAATACAAATTATTCGTAAAATAAAATTAGCTTTGATAGTAGAGATTTTAATTGTTCCTTCAAACTTTAACTTGTGTCAATGTCAGTTGATATTCCATATCAGCAATGACATCAGTTATTAAAAGACCAATTGTAATTTTTGCTCTCGAACATTTCCAACAGCTCGTCTCCATCAGATGCTGAATGATGCTGGTGGTGGTATTAACTCGACGTCACTTACATCACTTTTCATTCTATACTAAATCGACGTCTTCTATCCAACTGTTATGTTTTTTGTCGAGTCCTAACCACTTGACGTACATTTTCTCTCCCTTTCTTCCCAATACTTTTTCCATGAGGTAAATGTCGGGATTTTTGGTTTTCTGCAATTCCTCCTCATAGAAAGCACCGCTGATTGGCTGACCATGCATGTCTTCGAGTAAGTATGTTACAGGATTGGTTATTTTAACTTTAATGATTTTAAATAACTCTGTCGTCCAATTTGGCGTGTACCCTTTTTCGAAAATATGTTTAGACTTGGATATCCGCACGGTATCATCAACTTTGAGCTCACGTGGACCAGCAATTTTTAAATGACTATATCTCTGACGTAAAATCTCTTTCTCGTTAGACTTGTTCACTTTAGTAGGTTTCAATCTAGTCCTACTTTGCTTGGTGTCATTATATTGTTTGGTAATTTTTGACAATACATCAATCCATTTGTATTTTCCATTCAGACTGTAGCATTTGAAATTGCTACTTGTTAATTTTGTTTTTTATATATAGTAAATTTTTCATTAATTGGGCATTGTAGCATTTGAAATTGCTACCAGCTAATTTTGTTTTTTTATATATAATAGTTTTTTTATTTATTGGGCATTGTACTTACAGAGAACATTCAGTTTTGATATCAAATTCCCGAATAAAACATTTATTTCACTATTTCAAAACAAACATATATATAGTTGAATACTAGTAAATTTCACAAGTTTCAACACTAGGTAATACTCTTGCTTCTGACATTCTAAGAGCTGTTGAAAGTAATATATTCAAGCTGCAGGAACCTTATGATTTCTGGCTGTATTCCTGGATTTCTGAAATTTAAGATAGTGAAGTCAATAAAAACATCCATTCACATGTGAGCAGGCGACATACCGTTGTGTTCTCTGGTATGATGAATTCTAGGCTATTGAAGGTTTGTCCCAGGATTTTGTTGATTCTGAATGAGATCTCTAGGTATTTACTGGGTTTTTTCTTTATTTTTCAAAATATAATCTTAAAGGTTATATTTATTTACTTTCTAGACGTCGAGTCATTGTGGGCGTGTCACTGTTCTTCTTTCATAGAACTTCTGTCATCGGTCTCAAGTCGGTTAGCCGTTAATGTTTCGTGCCATAGTAGAAAAGAAAGAAGAAGAATGGTCTTTTAGATTACATTCTATGAAATTCATTCTGTCAATCAATAGCATTTATGGTTCTGACCAATGAGAGGCTAGGAATTCAAAACTGGCGCTGATTTCATACAGGATGTGCAGTTTTTTCTGGCAACTGTTAGAAATAGGAGGATGGTTCTGTCCTCGTGGTCGTCGAGGAGTGCTTTTTCGGTGCGGCCATGATGAGGTGCGCTTGTCTCGTGTTTGGGATTCTTTTTCGGTACTGAACCGAAATTAACCTTTAGGGGGGAATTTACGAAGTGCCGTTTGGGCCGAGATCAAGTCGCACCCATCGTTAGTGGTTTTTTTGGAGCCTTATATGGGGATTTGTGCCAAACACCGGTAAGCTGCCATGCGGTGGGAACACCGCCATTTTGTCCTGATGTCCTGTTAGTCCGTTTTAGTCCTGTTTGCTGTTATGGATATCTTCTAGTTTTACCTCCCTTCTCAGAAGGTAAGTTATGACTTTTGAACTAGCAATGATATCGATCAGGTTGAAAATATACCTGCTTCATTTTGTTGGTTTTTTATTTTGCACATGTTCTTTCATGAGATTATTTTTTTGTTAGGGTGTTAGGGTACAGCTTAGCTCTCACCATCAGACTCCTGGAAATCGAACGACGACTCTTGTGGAAACTCTTGACTTTGGTCAAGATTCCCACGAGGACCAACACCGAGTCACTTTTAAATCCTGGCCAGAGTCGACAGACATCCACCAGATGAGATCTAGTAGTAGCCGATAGAGGCTAGAGACTTGCTGAGTTGCATCATCGACCCCTGGCTGACCTGGAAGGTTAAGCCTTTCTTCTACCTTCTCTTCGTTTTGCTGTCCGTTTCCTGTCTTCTTCCTATCTTCGTTTTTGTGTCTTCAACTACATCAAGTGGACCTTGGATAGAGGCTACATATGTGGACCATTGGACTTTAATACCAGGTTTTTTTACACCTTCAGTGTTCTCTTACCTTTTTAAGATTTTTTATAACTATTTTATCATATTAGTACTTATTATACCATCATTTTAAATAATAACTAATTATTGATATCGTATATTATACCACCGTGATAATTTTATAAACTATAATCTAAAGGACTTTTGTGAAGTTCTCACATAGTACTATGTGACAGCAGATTCAGTCACAGGTTTATTTCTTACCATTATACCCCATTCTGGTAACTTTGAGCGGTATAACACCAGGTATAAAAGTGTATGTATTTCGCTATAATACATTAGTTAATATTGTTATATATGTTATTTAATTTATGTAATTATTATTTTATGGTACCCTGGTCTACAATGTATTTTGCCTTGTCCACTTTGATGTTCTAATTATATTCTTATATGTGATATGTTTTTTTATTCTCCTATTTGCCCAGCCTGAATGTCTAAGAAAATTTAATATTAAGTCATTTTAGGTATTTTGTTAAAGATAGATATTTGGTTTTCTCAATTATCCAAATATAGTAAAGCAATATCTAAATTGGGTGGCGCCCCTAATGAATTTGAATTTTCATTCTTAGAGCCGTAAATAACTCGAACTCACTTTATCTGTTCTCCGGCGAACAGCTGCCGTCAGCACCTTGTGTTCTATTTTTTATGTAATGAACATAATAAAGTAGGTCACAAGACTAAAATACTTGTAGAGTTTATTTTTGAGTGTTCTTATCACCCGTTCAGCAATGGCAGCCTTTTTCACAGTGAATGTATTATAGTGGTTTATATTATATTTTTTCATCAAGTTCTGAAATTTAATATTGAAAAATTCTGTTCCTTGATCTGATTGCAGATTTTTTGGTATACGATTAGCTTGGTGCAGTATATCCGCAAAAGATTTAGTGATCTCTTCACCCCTCTTAGTTTTGAGTGGGCGTGTCCATAGGTATTTAGAAAAATAGTCGATAACTACTAAAATCATTTTGAAACCTTTATTTTGATGTGCATAAGGTCTCATTTCGGCCAAGTCAATTTGCCATTAATCATCTAAACCCTTGATGATAGTTCGTCGTCTAGGGTAAGATTTGCGGGCTGTTGCATGAAGCTTATCAACGAGTTGAATCTTGTCTGTTGAAGCCATACTATCAAAGGGTATTTTTACTATTAAGTCTATTTATTGATCCTTCGATATTTTTTAAGGCATTGATCATTTGATTTTGTAGTGCATCAATGCGGTTTGTAGAACTGTTTGCGTGACTACTGATTTTTTCATTAAGTTTCGTATTAAGCTTATCAATTTCAACTTTACTCACTTTTTCATCGAGTAACCCTCGCACTTTTTTAGTATATCTATCAATGGCCAACTTGAAATCAAATTTAATTTGTGAAATCACATCATCTACATACTTTTTCGTTGACATATGTTCACTGGCCGTTGGAGGGATTCTCGAAATGAATTCTTCAAATTTATTTATTTTGTTGTCAATCAAATTCAATGCATCAGCTAAATTCTTTAACATAATATCATGTGATACAAATTGTTTTCTTAAATGAGTCAATTCAATACTGTTATTGTTAGCTTCATGTGGAGCATATCTGTGTCCGAACTTGTTCAGACTCATTGTTCAAATGACTCATCATTGTCAGTGTTATTAGTATATATAGCCAGCTTCCCGAAGTTCATTGATTATGGCAACTATTTCATTATCGAGTGAGGTGTTTCCAGCTGCCTTGGAGGCTATCAACAGCTTCAAACGATCAACGAGTTCATTTGGATCATCCCAATAAATATACTCCACCGGTTTTTCATTGTACGTTAATGTCAAGCCATTACCAGTCGTTGAACGTCTTCTACCTTTTCGCAACTCCATTATGAGCGGTTTTATGATTTCTGTGTATTTCCATCTCATAGAACCTTTGAGTCTTCCATCTTTATTGATATAGCGATCACTTAATTTCAATAGCGCCCTGTAAGCTTGCACATCTTCTTCGTTAAAATCCGTGGGATCATCATAGAAAATGAGCTTATACAGTCCTGGGTTCCTCGTATCTGTTTACCTTCAATCTTGATAAAGCCAATCCTTTTATCAAAGTTAATTAATTGTGTTCCTAGATACCATTTTGATGTTTGTGGATATATTGTACATATATTGTATATATTTTTTCACTATATGACCAATGATCTTTGATATATGGATGTGACATGACCGGATATTGATCTAGATATTCATCCATAACATTATCTAAAATATTTTGTTCAGGTATATTTTCCTGAAAAACTTCATCATCATCATCTCGTCCACTTGTGCTGGCACTTATTCTGCCTACTTCTTCCATTGGGAGAAATTGTGTTTGTTCTTGTCCTCCTCTTTCCTTTTCTTCTACCTCTTCTTTCTTTAGTTCAGGTAATTCTTCTTTTTTTAAAATTCTCAATGCATTATTGATCTTTGAGGATTTAACAATCTCATGTAGTGGCTCCGAAATGGGTTTGAACATTCTGATGAGCGATTCATCTTTTTCCGATCTACCTAGTTTCAATGCCAAGTACTTTTTCCTAATGGAACGGGTGAGCTCTGCAATTTTGCATTTGCGTGCAGCTATTTGATCGTCTTTGTTTAAATCAGGATCAGAGAGGGAGGCAGCACGTTTAATCAGTTTGCTGCGCTTTTTTATTTGTGTGTTCCAACACGACTTAACGACATTTTGATGGGGAATGATTTGATGGTATATGGTACTTATATTTTTATATATTTATCAAACCCTTGACGATATCTACCATTATTCATATCGAAATCTTTGACAATCACAAAAGTACCATATGCAACATTCCAACATTTCGAACACAAGCGTTTAAAGTCTTCGAAACTCATGTCTGGTGATACGTGTTCATCAAATACGTGCTTCAAAATGATTTTATCTTGTTTGAATAGTACAATCAGGTTACAGTTGTCTCGTATGAGCTGTTTAGGTATTTTCGAGTAGGTCTGACAAAGGTAGGCAGCATCAAAATCCTTGTGTCTACACATTGAAAAATATTCTCGGATTTTCTGTTGGGAATCACACGCTACATCATCGAATAGGAATATAGAGTTGGGTTTTGCATCTGATGGACTTATAATATCATCATTATCCTTGAATGGGAAGTAGCCAACCTCTTTAACTCCATTTAATACCTCTTGGAGTTGTTGATATTTCGGTTGATACAATGACTTGGAGTACACGTAAACATTTTCAAATTTTGCACCATTTGGATTGAAAATTACTGACAACATTACGTTGGTCTTACCACAACCACTTGGTCCACATACTATTGCTCGAAATAAATTGGGCAATAATTTACCATGTTTACCAAGGGTCGTTGATGATGTATGAAAATCTAAATTTTCAATAGGTAACGACTGTTCTTGTTGAATAACCTTCATCTTGTGACATAATTGACGTTTATGTTAGTCTATAAATATAGGTGTAACAGTTCCACTTTTATCAGTTTCGATGTCTTCGTACGAGGGAGAAGGTGTTTTAAATTCCCTGATAAACAAGTTAACTTTTGAGCTCCATTTACCCGGAGGCTATCAGTATTGTGGACGTAAGTCGGATTACTGGACGATGCAAACGATTACTAATATTTCATTTATTTTACAGCTGGAACTAAACTACAAAAACGATTGGCTCGTGGAGATACTGGCATTAATGCTCTAGACGCTGTATGCAAACAACACGACATTGCATACTCGCAGCACAAGTCTCTGAAAGATTGTCACAGAGCCGATTCAGTATTGGAAAACGCTGCTTGGCAACGAGTGAAATCAACAGACGCCAAGTTTGGTGAGAGAGCTGCAGCCTTATAAGTTACTTCCGGAATGAAAGCGAAACGTAAGCTTGGTATGGGATGCTCATTCCAAAGACATATCGTGGGTAAAATTGGAAAATCTCCGAAGAAGATTCCCCGGACCAATCTAAAGAAGACTGCTTCGATTGCTCTGAAAGCTGCTAGACTCACCATCAAGCAAGCTAGTGGAAAAAATAAAATCAGAATACCACGCATCATACCTTTCAATGCAAAATCTGGAGGTATTCTACCACTATTGCCAATTTTTGCAGCCCTTGGTGCTCTCGGTAGCATTGCTGGGGGAAGTGGTGCGATAGCGAAGACGATTATTGATGCGAGGAATGCGAAAAAAAAATTGGAAGAAGATCATCGACACAATAAAGCCATGGAAGCTATTGGTAAAGGACTGTACTTGCGTAAAAACGCCAAAGGAGGTTTTGGTTTATATTTAAAAAAACAAAAAAACTCCCAATGAAGCTACCCAATAGACCGTTGTACGATACCGAGTTGTTAGAGTATGTAAAGTTTTTGAAGATACCACATTTTCAAGGCGTTTTCATGCGAGACAATTTGCCAAGCAGTGGTCCTCGTCAACGTGAAACTGCAATTCTAAATTTAGATGTGTCGAAGAATCAAGGCACTCATTGAGTAGCTTATAGAAAGATAAATGATGTCGTTGAGTATTTTGATTCATTTGGATGTCTGAAGCCACCGAAAGAACTTGTCCGATATCTGGGTAAAATCAAACTATACTATAACAACGATCAGTTTTAAAACTATAATCATTTCAACTGTGGACATCTCTGCTTGAAGTTTTTGTATAATAAGGGAAGCCGTTTTAGCATTCCTACATGGTGAGAAGAGGTTGCAAGACTTTTCCAAAGATGAATTGAAGGAATTTCCAATCAAATATTTAATACAACATGCTAGACCATGGGAATTGTTAAATGTTTGGCATAAATTACCAAACGATTATCAGTGTTATTTAGATTTAAAAATTCGTTTACCATGTTTCATTCATTATAATAGGCCAGATGCCCAAACACATGTGGATGGACCTGTCAGTTCACAGTACGATTGTCGCGGTTGTAATTATTTTTTAAAATGTAGAGGGGCCGTATCTATTAATAAATAATATGATGTCGATGATGGTTTTATTATGAATATTTCTGTACCACTCGTAATGTCATCAGTCATGTCTCAGCTGCTCACGCTGACTAGTACTACCAACAAATTCTCTTTCACCCCTTCCACACCGATCATACTATATCCCAGGAAGAGTTATTACATAGCTGTACTAGGATTTCACATTTACCATTCCATACCAAACATCGACGGTGAAAAATTTTACTACTACGAAAATAATAATCGTTCAATATTGAAGGAAATCAAGCTGCCAACAGGTTGTTATGGGATTGAAAACATTGAGAGTTATATTCAGATGCATTTGAATAATACAGATTTCTCATTGAAACCAAACAACAACACCTTAGAGTGTGAAATCTATAGTCGATTGCACGCCATCAGTTTCGAAAACGATAATAGTTTTGGAGAATTATTAGGGTTTTCTAAAAGGATCTTGGAACCTGGTATAGTACACTCTTCAGATCGACCAGTGAATATTCTTAAAGTATCTAGCTTACATTTCGATTGCAACATTACCGAAGGAGCCTTTTACGGGGACAGACCGGCCCATACTTTATTGAGCTTTCCCATTACAGTCGATCCTGGATTCGCAATTAACGAACGTCCCAATACCCCCATATATTTGCCTGTGAGAAGTAACTTAGCAGAGATCACCAACATCAGTGGTAGAGTGTTGGATCAGGATCTCAGACCTGTGAATTTCCGAGGAGAGAAAAGTACTTTGCACTTGGACTTGAAAGAACGTTAAATGGGTTTGGTAATTCAGCATAAAAGGGGACCACCTACTTCAAACCTATCAGTATCATCGAGGTCTTTCAAGGGACGTGACCAGCTCTCTCCAGAAAATATTATTTTTCTCCAATCTGTTGGATTAAAAGTTAGAGATGTTAAAACGCAAGTACGTTCATTCTGAGCAATCACCGACAACATCTGCATCATCGTTCAATCAAATGAGGATGAACCCAATTTTTGATATTTACCGTCGACCTCAATATGATGAAACTATCCGGAAGGAAGAGTATCGATCCTACATCCCGTACGTGAAATCATTCGATAATAATAATATGGTGGAGATTAATGTGAATCAAGCAGATGCATTTTTCGCGATGCATGAGTCTTTGTTGGAAATCAAAGGAAAATTAGATATTGAAGGAGATGGTAACGTGTCATTGGCTCCCAATTGTGGAGCGTTTCTTTTCGATTCGTGCACTTATGTGCAAAGTGCCAGAGAAATAGAAGTGATCAGAGATCCTGGAATTGTTAGTACTGTATGAGGATTCCTTTGCTGTAAACCTGAGGACTCCAAACATTTGGCGACGGCTGGATGGACTTACCCCGAAAAACCGTTCCTGAATGCTGTGGATAAGTCGTTCAGTTTGTTGATACCCCTCAAGCATATTTTCAACGTATTCAATGACCACAGTTCGATTGTCTACGGAAGACAAACAATTCGTCTAGTTCGAGCACGTGACGATAAAGATAGCGTAATTGTCAAGGAACTTAACAATACTGGTGTAACGACTACTACCAAAGTCAAAGTTTTGATAGATAGTATTGTACTGAAGGTCAAGCATATATTTCCCAACGATGAAATCAAACTACAATTGATGCAACCCATCAAGAATAATACACCAATAATGATTCCATTCAGAAAATGGAGTCTCAGCGAATTACCTGCGCTCACAAAAAGTGCAAAAAATGAAATTTGGGTAGTTAAAACCAGCGCCGCAGTGGAACGTCCACGTTACGTTATCGTTTGTTTCCAGAAGAATATACGCAATAAACTCGACAGTGATGTCACTACCTTTGATAACATCAACATATCTAGCATCAGACTATCATTGAATGGAGAATATTGGCCAAACGAAAGAATGCAGTTGGATTTTGATAGAAACGATTATGTCACTGCCTACTACAACTATACCAGTTTTTACTCGAGCTATACACATTCCACACAAGTTCATCCAATTTTGGACTACTCAGCATTCAAAGATCATGCATTATTCGTGATAGATTCCTCGAAGCAGGAAGATAGCATGAAATCATCGACACTGGATATAAAGCTGGAGATTAAGTCTGCTAAAGGATTTCCTGCTGATACTAATGCCTATTGCATCATCGTGCATGATTGTCTGCTAGAGAACTTCCCTCTGACGGAGGTTTTGAAAAGCATAATATAAGTGGTCGTCACCGTTCGTGCTCGCCATTTCAACGCTGACCATCATGAGAATCGCATTCGTTGACATTCAAGGTTTCACGCTCGATGGCGTCTTCCATCCAAAAAAATTGACAATTCAGATTGGTCGTCAAAGATCCAACTTTTTGTTTAAGCCTCCAACACCTTATGCGGAAAAGATAAAAAAACTACACAATACTTGGAAAAATTTGTTCATGGAATATCATATCAGTCTGGATATATTGACTATAGTGAAATGAATACCATTTTGGAGAAATATCTACTACATTCAGTTGAGTGCATTTATGTAAAAGGAAATCAGAAAGCTGACTTTTTGAAAACAAAGTGTGCTGAGCTTGCAGTGTATCCAACCATTTACGATGTGACGCTATATGATGACTCATCATTGAATACAGAAAACTTCCAGCCCACCATTACGTATTGTCCCAATCATGCCAATGGAAAATTCATGTGCACCCAACGAAATGTTGATCAATTACATCAATGGTTTACATATGTTGTATTAACCAAGTAGAAAAATATTGTTAATTTTTGTTTCTTCAATAAATATATTATTATTCTTATTATTTAGTTTTATTAAAACACCTCGTATATCTGTTGAATTGTTTATTTTCTCATGTACTACAAGATGATCTATACTTTTTCATAGTTTTTATGAAAAAATTAATTATTGAAATGATTAAAGTTGCTAATATCAAATATAGTATTGAAAACATTTTATCATTTTTTATGTTGACATCTGTTGTCTTCTTGAAAGGTGTAGCTTGCCATTCTTGAGCTTGAGTTCCATCATTGAATAGGAATTTCATTTTGTAGAATGAGTTATTTTCTTCTGGTATCTCCTTGTAAAACACCGGTAGTCGTCCATCATTTACTACTTCATGTTTCATTTTTGCCCATGATGATTGACTGCAGTTTTTTCTTGCATCATCGAAGCATATCTTTAGAATTTTGATATCAGTGGGTACGTTTGTATAGAATACATCATTCAAAACGGCTGTCAAAATGATTAATGATAGTCGTGACATTTTTAGAGTTGTTATCTATTTTTGACATAGGTACTTCTGGTGAAGGTCTTCTACTCTGGCAACTGAAAACTTTATCCCACAAACTCAGATTCTCCAAATGCTTCAATACTCTAGTTTTTTCTTTGTAGAAGGTTATACCTCTACTCAACTGACGGACATGCTCACCGAATTCTTCTAGTTTCCTTCTGTACTCGTCTGAAGTCATTGTGATACTGATTAAATCACCATAGTTCACGTTCTTATAGCTTTGTTAATACTTCATTTGTCATTATCATTCTATCATACTTCATAATACGACATAAAATAAAAAATTTTAATGCACCCTGTATATTTTACTCGTATATACCTGCATTGTTCGAAAACTCAGATATCTATCAATGATATTTCTTCACAGCCTCAGAAACTATGATTGACAGCGCTGAAAATGTTCATGTGCCCCCGTATATATACCTATCTATATTATATCGCAGCGGCCAGCGAGCGCGACCTGAACTAATAACGCATGTCACGTTAAATCAACATATTTTCATTCATTTTTATTATCTGGTAGTTCAAGGTTATTTTTAATAAAAATGATGTCACAAATATATATTTGTATATCCAATCTTGTACGATAAAATTAATATGCGGGTTATCTGAATGGTATAGCTATCTGTTTAGTAAATCAAAGGGTTCAGGTTCGAATCTCCGAGAAACCAAGTTTTTTTCAACGCTTACGTCACACCACTTTTTAACGTGCTTACGGAACCCTCTTAATCGAGTCGATGGGGACAATACCGTAGTATGTAAACAATGTCAACAATGCCGTATGTAAACTATGTCATATGTCAACAATGTCATATGTCATTCCCCCCCACTCCTGTCATGTCAATTATGTCAACAAAGTCATATGTAATTACCCCCACTCCTTCTCCTGCCACTTCCCCACTTTCCCCCCCACTCCTTCTCCCGCCACTTTCCCCACTTTGCCCCACACTCCTCCCCACTCCTACACCAACACTTCCCCCACTCCTACCCCCCGCAACTTCCCCCACTTTTTTGGAATTCCTGTTGTTTAACTACTAAGCAATTTCATTTAATGGCTGGGGCAGAAAATGTGATCCAATTAAGTTGTCCTCCATAATTTCAATCCATACATTAACTAAAAACACATTTTGAAAACGGTAATTTATAAATATTGTGCGGGTTGACTGTGTCATGTTCAGTCAATCTTGGTTATTTTGTCAAGTTTTTAAAAAAATTTACCCACTCATTAAATAAGTAAAAAAAATATCAAGCAAAATTAGTAAGTTAATAGAGAACTTTTTTTTTGAATTCCAAATATAAATACATACATATAGTCACGCCTTTTTCCCGTAAGGTTAGGCAGCTAACACTTTTTTCCACCTGCCACGCTTCGAACACACGTCTTTTGCTTTTTTCACTTTTATCAGCGGTTTCATACCGGTTGTCGGTTGTTGGTACTCTGGCCTTTTTAAAACAACTTCAAAGTCGACCTTTTCTAAATTGCCCATTAACACTCGACCCATATATTTTTTTTTGTTAATTTTCTTTCATCCATCCTTTTTACGTTCTTTTATCTCACTATTCCTTATTTTATTCATCTGTCACTCTGGCTATACTTTTCAGACTACTCATCTCCGCATCATTGATCTTACTTTTATGCTTCCTCTGCCAAAGCCAACAATCACTACCATAAATTAGTATAGGGACCAGCACGTATCTATGCACATCCAGTTGTGCCCTTTTTGACACGTTCTGGCTGCATAAAGTGGCGCCCCATTTATTTGTTTTCATGCTAACACCCTTCCCTTACTATCAGTCAAACTTTTTGTCTTTTTTAAACTTTGAACCCAAGTATTAAACTAAATGGAAGATTTTTCATAAGTATGCACTTTGACCTGATGTTGTTTTATAAATTTCAAAAGCTGTTGTGGGTCCTGATAAAAGTAGCTCTTTGGCTCAGGTTTTTCTTTGCCTAAGCACAGGAACCGAGACTTTGCCAGTCCCTCGCAGTGGTTAGGACGTGTTCCGCGGTCTCTTTTTATTTAAGGCAGAAACGGCATTCACTGTTCTTAGCCCCTGCTAGCATAAAAAGGTGATTGTGAAGTCGACAATGTCCTGTCAGCAGGCCCACTGTTGCTCTCCGTCAGTAGTGTATGGGTCGGTTTACTCCACTTTTTTTTAAGATGGCCGATAGGGGGGTAAATGATATATGACATTGTTGACATGGCATTGTTGACATGACATTGTTGCCATTGTTTACATAGGACATTGTTGCCATTGTTTACATGGGTCTTTGTGACATATGACATTGTTGCCCATTGATTAAATACGGCATTGTTGCCATTGTTTACATACGGCATTGTGGATATTGTTTATAAAGACATTGTTGACTTATGATATTGTTGCCATTGTTTACACAAAGCATTGTTAACATTGTTGCCATTGTTTACATACGGCATTGTTGACATATACCATTTTAGCCATTGTTGACATATGACATTGTTGACATTGTTTACATAGGTCATTGTTGACTTATGAGATTGTTGCCATTGTTTATATTGTTGACATTGCTGACATATGACATTGTTGCCCATTGTTTACATACGGCATTGTTGACATATGACATATACCTAAATACTAGGATATGAGACTACATAAGTTTTTAACCAACGTCATAAAATTATTTACGGAATTATGGAAAATATGAAAAGCGAGATTTGCGATAATCTTTATTCACACATTCATTGTATTTAAAAATCAATGTTCCTTAATATTTTATTATCGTATCGATCGTCGGTAAAACATCAAAACCATGACAATAAAAAACCCTCCTTCCAATAATCTTTATTAAATATAAAAATAAAATTACTTAAAATCTCAATAGTACCAACGACCAAGAACACTGTGATTTTAATTCAATTTTTGTTAATAATGTAATATCGTATCGATCGTCGGCAAAAAACATCGAAGCCATGACAAAAAACTACAATAATCTTTATTAAATATAAAAATTAGTAAATAATGTATTATCGTCGGTAAAACATCGAAACCAGGTCAATAAAAATTCCCCCAAAACAATAATCTTTATTAAATATAAAAAACAATAAATAAAATCTTTACGAGATAAAGCGTATCGTATTTAAACCTAAAAAAAAATGAATAAAACTAAAAAGTAAAATTCTTCTTTTTTCTTACATGTCGTCACCTGCCAAAACATTTTTCCTTTTCAGCAGCAACCATGTGTTTATTGGCAAAATACATGACAGAGACCTAAAATACACATTTTTAGCATTAATAACTCTTTGTGGTTACAACTCAGGTGTCCAATCACAATATATTATCCCCCATTCAAAAAAAAAGCAAAAACATCGTCCATCTTGACAGTTAAAAGTGTAAAAGATGTGCCTGAAGAAAAAATAATAGGATTATACGTATTTTGTCTCCTGTTTTGTAGTTGGCTTGCCGTTTAGTAGCATATAATGATAGATTTAATAATCCGGTGTCCACAACTATGTCAACCAAAAGTAAATTGAAAGCTTTGCTGGAGACCATAGAGGATATCATTACTTCTTATCAAGCTGTTAATCTACACAGAACTACTTTTGATGTACAAATTATAAAAACTGCTTTAATACTTTTAATAAACTGTTATTTTATACTGTAATACTTTAAATATTTATTCTTTGTTTTTATTTATGTGTGTTTTTGGTCATAGCAAAAAAATTTAGCGTACCTATTTTTGTAGTGTTACATGACTCCATTCGGTAAGGTTCTTTTGACTTTTTGTGACATATATGTATAAAAATATCTAACATGTGTGTGTGTTTTAATGTGACACGTGACGTTTACGCTTGGCGTATTCACGTGACGTTTAACGTGAAGCTTGACGTACTTTGCTTGATGCTGAATCTTTTGATGACGATGCAAGACATTTTATCGCGTGATAAAAGAAAAAAAAGACGTTTTACGTGACGCTTGACGTACTGTGCTTAGTGCTAAATCTTTTGATGACGATGCAAGACATTTTATTACGTGATACATGAAAAAAAGGGGGCTTAAATAGTTCTTTTCACCGGGGGGTTAAAAAAATTTTTTTTTACAATAGCTTTGCCATAAACCTTATTTTCCATTATTATTTCTGATAATTTAGCAAAACAAAATCCATTTGAAGGTGTTCAATTATCTAACCCAAACGCTCTTATCTGTCCCGCTTTACACGTGAAAAACATATTTTTGTAGTTATGATATCAATATATTGTAAACCACAAACGCTTTTATCAGTTCTGTTTTAATCAAAATTATTTTACGAGGATTTATTATGCTAACCACCGAAATGCCTGTTTTTATAAAATAACGTTTTTTAGTATTTTGTAGTGACTATAGCTGGTCGGTCATCTGTATTATTTTTTATTTTTACTTTTGTGTATCGTGTGTAGCTTCTTAGCAGTTGTCTTGGTAAGTAATCCTATTATTTTTTATCTTTTACACTTTTAAGTGTCAAGATAGACGATGTTTTTGTTTTTTTTTTTTGAATGGGGGATAATATATTGTAATTGGACACCTGGGTTGTAACCACAAAAAATTATTAATGCTAAAAATGTGTATTTTAGGTCTCTGTCATTTTTCCAATAAACACATGGTTGCTGCTGAAAAAGAAAAATGTTTTGGCAGGTAACGACATGAAAGAAAAAAGAAGAATTTTACTTTTTAGTTACAAGCTGTAGTCATTTTTTTAGGTTTAAATACGATACGCTTTTTCTCGTAAAGATTTTATTTATTGTTTTTGATATTTAATAAAGATTATTGTGGTTTTTTTATTGTCATGGTTTCAATATTTTACCGCCGATCGACACGATAATAAATTATTACCGAAAATTAAATTCACAGTTCTTGATCGTTGGTACTCTTAATATTTTAAATAATTTTATTTTTATATTGAATAAAGATTATTGTGGTTTTTTATTGTCAGGGTTTCGATGTTTTAAAACCGATCGATACGATATTACATTATTACCGAAAATTAAATTTACAGTGTTCTTGGTCGTTGGTAATCTTGAGATTTAAAGTAATTTCATTTTTATATTTAATAAAAATTATTGGGAGGAATTTTTAATTTTCATGGTTTCGATGTTTTACCGACGATCAATACGATAATACAATATTAAGGAAAATTGATTTTAAAATACAATGAATATGTGACTAAAGATTATCGCAAATTTTGCTTCCCATATTTTCCATAATTCCGTAAGTAATTTAATGACGTTAATTAAAAACATATGTAGTCTCATATCCTATTATACAAGTCTATGTCATATGTCAACAATGCCGTATGTAAACAATGGCAACAATGTCATAAGTCAACAATGACCTATGTAAACAATGGCAACAATGTCATATGTCAACAATGCCGTATGTAAACAATGGCAATAATGTCATAAGTCAACAATGCCGTATGAAAACAATGGCCACAATGCCGTATGTAAACAATGGGCAACAATGTCATGTGACCTACTTTATTATGTTCATACATAAAAAAATAGAACACAATGTGCTGACGGCAGCTGTTCGCCGGAGAACAGATAAAGTGAGTTCGAATTATTTACGGCTCTAAGATTGAAAATTCAAATTCATTAAGGGCGCCACCCAATTTAGATATAGCTTTACTATATTTGGATAATTGAGAAAACCAAATATCTATCTTTAACAAAATACCGAAAATGACATAGTATTAAATTTTCTTAGACATTCAGGCTGGGCAAATAGGAGAATAAAAAAAACATATCACATACAAGAATATAATTAGAACACCAAAGTGGACAAGGCAAAATACGTTGTAGACCTGGGTAACATAAAGTAATAATTACATAAATTAAATAACATATATAACAATATTAACTAATGTATTATAGCGAAATACATACACTTTTATACCTGGTGTTATACCGCTCAAAGTTACCAGAATGGGGTATAATGGTAAGAAATAAACCTGTGACTGAATCTGCTGTCACATAGTACTATGTGAGAACTTCACAAAAGTTCTTTAGATTATAGTTTATAAAATTATCACGGTGGTATAATATACGATATCAGTAATTAGTTATTATATAAAATGATGGTATGATAAGTACTAATATAATAAAATAGTTATAAAAAATCTTAAAAAGGTAAGAGAACACTGAAGGTGTAAAAAAACCTGGTATTAAAGTCCAATGGTCCACATATGTAGCCTCTATCCAAGGTCCACTTGATGTAGTTGAAGACACAAAAAACGAAGACAGGAAGAAAACAGGAAACAGACAGCAAAACGAAGAGAAGGTATGAAGAAAGGCTTAACCTTCCAGGTCAGCCAGGGGTCGATAATGCAGCTCAGCAGGTCTCTAGCCTCTACCGGCTACTACTAGATCTCATCCGGTGGATGTCTGTCGACTCTGGCCAGGATTTAAAAGCGACTCGGTGTTGGTCCTCGTGGGAATCTTGACCAAAGTCAAGAGTTGCCACGGAAGTCGTCGTACGATTACCATGAGTCTGATGGTGAGGGCTAAGCTGTACCCTAACACCCTAACAAAAAATAATCTCATGAAAGAACATGTGCAAAATAAAAAACCAACAAAATGAAGTAGGTATATTTTCAACCTGATCGATATCATTGCTAGTTCAAAAGTCATAACTTACCTTCTGAGAAGGGAGGTTAAACTAGAAGATATCCATAACAGCAAACAGGACTAAAACGGACTAACAGGACATTAGGACAAAATGGCGGTGTTCCCACCGCATGGCAGCTTACCGGTGTTTGGCACAAATCCCCATATAAGGCTCCAAAAAAAACCACTAACGATGGGTGCGACTTGATCTCGGCCCAAACGGCACTTCGTAAATTCCCCCCTAAGGGTTAATTTCGGTTCAATACCGAAAAAGAATCCCAAACACGAGACAAGCGCACCTCATCATGGCCGCACCGAAAAAGAACTCTCTGACCACCACGAGGACAGAACCATCCTCTATTTCTAACAGTTGCCAGAAAAAACTGCACATCCTGTATGAAATCAGCGCCAGTTTTGAATTCCTAGCCTCTCATTGGTCAGAACCATAAATGCTATTGATTGACAGAATGAATTTCATCGAATGTAATCTAAAAGACCATTCTTCTTCTTTCTTTTCTACTATGGCACGAAACATTAACGGCTAACCGACTTGAGACCGATGACAGAAGTTCTATGAAAGAAGAACAGTGACACGCCCACAATGACATCGACGTCTAGAAAGTAAATATAACCTCGAAAATTATATTATGAAAAATAGAGAAAAAACCCAGTAAATACCTAGAGATCTCATTCAGAATCAACAAAATCCTGGGACAAACCTTCAATAGCCTAGAATTCATCATACTAGAGAACACAACGGTATGTCGCCTGCTCACATGTGAATGGATGTTTTTATTGACTTCACTATCTTAAATTTCAGAAATCCAGGAATCCAGCCAGAAATCATAAGGTTCCTGCAGCTTGATTATATTACTTTCAACAGCTCTTAGAATGTCAGAAGCAAAAGTGTGAAATTTACTAGTATTCAACTATATATATATATATATATATATATATATATATATATATATATATATATATATGATGTTTGTTTTGAAATAGTGAAATAAATGTTTTATTCAGGAATTTGATATCAAAACTGAATGTTCTCTGTAAGTACAATGCCCAATAAATAAAAAATTTATTATATATAGAAAACAAAATTAACAGGTAGCAATTTCAAATGCTACAATGCCCAATAAATGAAAAATTTACTATATATAAGAAACAAAATTAACAAGTAGCAATTTCAAATGCTACAGTCATATGTCAACAATGACCTATGTTAACAATGACAACAATGCCAAATGTCAACAATGTCCTATGTAAACAATGCCAAATGTCAACAATGTCCTATGTAAACAATGTTATGTCAACAATGTCATATGTCAATGTTCCCCCTGTCGGCTATCTTGAAAAAAAGTGGAGTGAACCGATCTATACACTACTTCCGTCTGGTAACGCTAAGGTTAAGCAAGTGTGCCATGGTCTTATGCGAGGGTTCTTTAATAAACATTTTCGCGTGCCTCTGAACTGTGAATCCATTTTATTTAGCCAGAGTATTTAAGTGCATCCACTTTTTTACGGTGCTCCTTTTGAAGCTTTATTAAACTCCACAGTTGGGTTCACTCTACTTATCCTGACAAGCAGTGAAATCCCTATAGCACTCGTATTAAACTACCGCTTACCCCATACATAGACAATGTCGACCACAATTAATTTCTTATCACTCTGTCATAGGCCTTTTCCAAGTCTACGAAAGCGCAGTAGACCTTTTGACTTTTAGCCAAGAATTTCGTTAGAAAAAGACCTGATCTATGCATTTTCTTCCTGTCCTATATCTCACTTGCACATCCCATATCTTCTCATCAGTTTCAGTCGTCACAATTTGTTTTAATCAATACCTTTAAAAATAGTTTACCGATGATGCTGAGTAAATTAATGCCTCGGTAGTTTTTGCAGTCCTGCTACGAACCTTTTTTTTGTAAACTAATACGAAAAGGGCCTTACACCAGTCTCCAGGTACTCTGCAGCTCCTCCAGCAAAGGTTAAAAAGGCGATGCAGTAGAGTTGCTGCTCCCCTGTCCAGCCTTCAGTATTTCAAACGTTACCTGTCATACCCTGCAGCCGATGGGATAGGAACTTATTTAATATTTTAATGCACCACAAATAAAAGTAATAAAATTAAAACTAAAATTAAATTTATTTTTGGACTTTTGCTAAACAAACTATTTATTTATTTAATTAATTGCCACATTAGACCTATTAAAGGTCGCAGTGGAGGGGTGACCTATGCCCCAATCACATGATACCTAGCTTTATAATTGATCATTCAGGCAATGTTACATTAAATGTTTGTGATGTTCCAAAATACGGATATACTCCACCTAAAATAAATTTGTAATATCCAAAATGTTGTATTCTGTAAGTTCCAACTTCAACTTTTTTTGTAATTTTCCATTGAATTTCAGCTTTACTTGTCGATTTAAACGAATCAAACCGACTCCAAATGAATCTAAAAAAAATGGTCAGTAAAAAGAAAGATAAACTTATTAAGTGAAAAAAAATAAAGTAACGCAAACGTTCATTATTAGCTAAATAAACAGTAATATAAAAAAAACAGTTTTTTGATTTTAATTTTTAATTTTTTTAAAGAACTATCTATTTCACAGGGTGAATAACCTTTGAGTGATGACGTCAGTACCAATTTTTTTTAAAGAGACACCCGCCTTTTTCCATTATGCGGATTCTCCTTGCTAAGCTGATTCCGAAAATGTAACACAAATTGATTTAAATTGATATAAGGTAGACAAAAACGCAGAAGTTTTTTATTTTAACATTGTATCTAACCATTTTTATAAGTAATGCTAGCCGCTTAACTAAACATAAAAAGTTTAAAGGTATTTCTTGCCATTTGTTTTTTTTTTAATTTTAAAAACCGTCATAAATTTCCAAGGACAATTTCGTTTGTTAATCTTATTAATCATTTATATTTAACAAACTGTTTTGTTAAAATGCCTTTAACTGAAAGTAAGAGAATTGAAATAATGATTGGTGTTGGCGATATGATGCGGACTCAACAAGAGGTTGCACATTATTTCATAAAATGCATCAGATCGTGAGCTTATCTATAATTTACGGTAAGCAGAATAAAAAGGAAATGCAGAGAAGTAAGACACGTAAGGGATGTACGCAAGGTACACCTACACTTAATGCAAATATTCCACAAGATGTAATTTTGTCGGCAGTAGATGATCCACACTGTACATTGCGGGGATAATCTAGGGATTTGAATTTTGGTAGATCTTCAGTATTAAATATTTTTAAAAAGACAAGATACCATCCTTATAAAGTACGTCTCATTCATGAGTTAGCTGAAGATGACTGAATTCTGCGAGTGTATGATGAATTATTAAAACGATAAAAAATGAAGTAACGTTTTATTTTTGGACATCAATTAGCAGAAGACGTCAAACAGTCCGTTCGCTCAAAAAAAAACGACTTCCTAAGAAATATTGAACATTAAACTAATATTTTTATTTATTGTGATATAGGAAGGACCATATGTATACTGTATATTTACAGAGAAATATTTAAAATTTTGATTTAAGTTAAACTAGTGGAGTAATTTGTGTTACGGAAGAGTAAGTGTATTTTGAGAAAAAGATTTACTGGTTTTATCAAAATATTTGCTGGAATTTTGCGTAAGTACACTTAATACATTTATCTAGAAGATTTTTAAAAATTTTTATATTGTTTGTCGACTTGGAATTTTTTGACGTTAATTTATTTCTGACTTGATTAAATCTACTATATACATGTAGTATTCCGAAAGCGCTTCCTAGAGGATTTTATATTTTCTGTCAGATCAAGATTTTTTGACATTTATTTAAGGTACATTTTTTAATTTATATACATGTTATTTTAGTATAAACTGTATTTATCTCATGGGAAGCTATGAGTAATAGTTGTATTGACTATAACCAAAATGATAGCGATAGGGGTCGCCACCTATCATGTCATGCTTCCTATGGGGGCGAAACGTAGACTGCGGAAAACCACTTTGTTACTTTAAATGTGATGGGAGGATTAAATGATAAAATTAAAGAAAATTGCACGATGATAGAAGAAAGACAATTTTATGTTCTTTGCGTGAATGAAACCAAGAGAAAAGAATGTGATACCACAACACTTGGACTTTATACAGCCTACTGGTCAGGAGTTCCGAAAACAAGTATAGGTTCTCAGGGCGTTGGTGTGATACTCTCAGCTAGAATGAATGAATGTGTGACCCCAAAATTCCTCTGGGTAAGGTTAAAGGATGGTCTTACTCGTATTTTTTTGCTAGGGGTTTATGCCTCACAAAATGCGCAGTGGAATCAATCTTTAATAGCCCAAAAAGAGATGCGCGAGTTTTGGGATAGTGTGACAGATATTCTAAATAAGTGTAACCAGAATGAAACAATTGTAGTGTTGGGTGATTTTAATAGTTGGTGGGAGTAAAGCGTGATGAATATGACAGTGTTCTGGGAATGTACGGTGACAGCAGAGTAAATGAAAACGCAAAAGTCTACTTAAAGTATGTTTGGAGTGAAATATTGTGGTAACAAAAACAATGTTTGATCATAAAAGGATCCACTTGTACACAAGACAAGAAGGGTACCAAAGAAGTATAATTAATTTCGTAATTGTGGATAAAAGATTGAAAAAGAAAGTAATGGACAATCGGGCATCCGCCGTGCAGGTATTCACACAGACCACTTCTTAGTAATGAGCCAAATAAGAGGTCTCTTTAAGCGGTGACGGCATCGTGTGCAGGAATCAAGTATAGTGTACTAGAGCGTATAAAAGTTGAGAATTTGCAAGAAGGTATAAAAGAGAAGTTCATTAGTAAATTGACCAAGAAATTTGTCAGTTTAGATGAAGCATATGAGGTTAAAAAATTGTGGAAGCCATTTAAGGAAGAAATCGTGGATATTGCTATTGAAGTATGTGGTGTGAGTAAAAGAAGAAAAGGATGCAAGTTACATGTCTACATATGAACGTAGAGGTTCAAAAATTAGTGTCAGAGAAGAAGAAAGCCTACCTGGATTGCCTAGCTACAAAAGTCAATCAAACAACGCAAAATGCAACGAATAAGGATGTAAACAAGGCAAAGAATAAGTATAAAATGTTAAAAGGTGTGGCAAGAAAGAAAGAGAGTGATAAAGATAAATTTGATAAAAGGTTATTTGACGATTTTCAAAACAATATTAAACTCTTTTGGAAGTTCATTAGAACAGCCAGAGGTAAAAAAAATACTACCTCGCAACTGGAAAGAATCAGAAACCAAGGTGGTAGTATGGTAAAAGGAGAGGAATGCGTATTAAAGAGATAGAAGGAATACTTCAAAAGTTTATTTGAGAAAGAAAATACACAAGTACAGGCCCCATTCGGAGACATAAGTAAAAGTTGCAATGAAAGTGAAATTAGTACAACAGAAATTGAGGAAGCGTTAAACAGTATGAAATTGGGTAAAGCTGCTGGCTACGATAGAATAACAGTTGAAATGCTAAAGGCTGGACAAAAAGTGGTAGCTAGTTTGCTGTTCCGCCTTTTTAACCTTTGTTGGAGGATTGGTAGCGTACCAGACGACTGGTGCAAGTCTATTATTGTGCCGCTTAACAAGGGAAAAGGTTCGCAGAAGGACTGTAAGAACTACCGAGGTATTAGTTTACTCAGCATAGTCGGCAAACTGTATGCAAAGATATTGATTAAAAGATTAATGAATGCAACTTAGATGATATAGGATGAGCAAGCAGGATTTAGAAGAGGAAGGAGATGTATGGATCAGGTCTTCCCATTACGAGGTATAGTCGAAAAATTCTTGGCTAGAAGTCAGGAGTTCTATTGCGCTTTAAAAGACTTGGAAACGGCCTATGACAGAGTGGTGAGGAGTGAATTGTGATCGACATTGTCTATGTATGGGGTGAGCGGTAGTTTAATACGAGCACTGAAATCACTTTACGAGACAATTGTTTAAAATATTTGAAAAAAAGTGGTATGGATTAAAAATGAATAATTTGATCGTTAAATGCCTTCTTTACGCCGATGATTAAGTTATATTAGTGTTATTTGAAGAAGAGTTGCAAGCGATGGTTAATGTTATGCATAACGGCCTAAAAATCAATGGGATGAATATAAATGTAAGCAGAACAAAAGTAATGATTTTTGAAAGAGAAGAAAGCATGAAAAACTGTGAAGTTTCGATTAAGGGAGAATGAGTGGAACAAGTAAATGAATTTGTGTACTTGGGTTTAAAGTTTACGAGAAATGGAAAATACGACAGTGACATTGAGCAAAGGGTGTTAACAGAAAAACAAATGAATGGGGCACTGTACAGCTTTATGAACAACCAAAAAGTGTCAAAAAAGGCACGTCTGGCTGTGTATAGAGGTGTGTTGGTTCCTATATTTATTTATGGTAGTAAAGGTGATGATTTTGCAGAAGAATCATAAAAATAGGATTTATGCTGCGGAGGAGATGAGTAGTCTGAGAATTATAGCCGAAGTAACTCGGTTGGATGGATAAAGTAAAGAATAGTAAGATAAGAGAACGCTGTTGTGTAAAAAAATATGTGGTTACAAAGATAGAATGCTTAGATGGTTTGTACACGTAAAAAGGATAAATAAAGGAAGAATGACGAAACAAATTTATAAAGCGAATGTGAGTGGACTAGTCTGTAAAGGTCGACCTCGGCGAACATATCTCGATCAGATCAACATTGTTTTGAAGAAAGGCCAGGTCAAGAGTACCAACAATCGACGAGCATGTATGAGAGCACTGATGAAAGTAAAGGAAGCAAAAGATGTGTGTAAGAACCGTAGTAAGTGGAAGGAAGTGGTGTCTGCCTTCCCCTACGGGAAAAAGCGTGACTATATGTATGTAATTTTGGACAAAGCAAGGTTTCATTTAAAAGGGCATGTAAACCGACAAAACATATGATACAGGTCTGATGAAAAAATCCCGCTGTACTATAATTTGTTGAAAATGTTATTAATATGTTTTATTTTATTGTTTAAAGATTTTATAAATATTATCGGATGAATTTTATAAATTTTTTCTTTAAATTTATTATTTGGTCGTATAAGATGCAAGTTGAGATATTTTTAATAAATAAATTTTGATTATTTTTATAATGCTGTAAATCCTTTATTTTTATTTCTAATTCTATTAACTTTTTTTGATATTCATTACTGTTACCACCTTTTTCTACTTGTTATTCTTGGATTATTCTCTCTTCTATTTGTTTTATATATTTTTTATTTTAATTTATTCTTTCCTTTTATAACTATACTTATACTTATACTTTTTTTTAATTTACTCTTGTATATTTCCTATTACTTTCCTCATTTGTCCAATCCTCTCATTAATATCTCTTTATATTTGTTTCCTATATTCATCTCTATCCTGAACATTTTTTCTTTTAGCTGTTCAAATTTATTTTCAAGACTTAATTTTAAGCTTTCTTTCATTTTCCTGTTCAGATCCGCATTTCGTTTTTCTATTTTCTTATTTAAATCAGTTTGTCTTTCCTCCATTTTTTTAACTCCTTGCTTAATTTCCTGTTTTAGATCTGTTTTTAATTTTGTTTTAATTTTTTTTTATCAAATTCTGCATAAATATTTGTGAATTTTTCATATATAAGGTTTTCTCTTGTCTCGGGCTTTTTGTGACTCCTGCAAAACACCTTGCTCACCTGTATCTCCCTGATTTTCTTTAACACTTTTTACATTCTCTTGTTCACCTTTTCTAGGAACAGTCTTACCATCCCTCAGATACATCTTTAATTCTTTTCAATCGCACCAAAATCCAAATAATATTTTGAAAAGCTTCTTTCTTATTAAATGTCAAAAATTACTTTCAAAATGACAAATTATAATTCTTTCACTTAAAAATAAAAATCTTTCTTTTTTCAATTTTTCCTAGTTACAATAAACATTTTTATTATATGACAATTATGTTAAAAAAAATTAAATAAATTAATTTGTCTTAACTAATTTTTTTTAAGCCCTTTCTAAATTTTTTCGCCTTTCTTAAATGTTTTTTCCCACGTTGGGCGCCAATCGTAATAATTTGTTTATTTGACTTTATAATAACTTCGCCTACTGTGGGAACTGGATGGATTAAGAAGTTCAGTGAACACCGTTGCCAGTCCCAAGCCCGGATAAAGGAGGCGAGGCTAGCAACCTACCCAGCGTAAAACCATCGTCTGCTCAAAGATCCAACAATAAGCTTCGAAATAGGACAGACCAAAGGATGACGAAACCTGCGAGGAACCGTGAAACGAATAAGGAAATCAAACCTAACAGAAAGAAAAAATGAAAATAAATAACACCTTTTTTAAACATAAATCCCAGCACAAAATTACATGACAGAACTATAGATTATATAATATAAAAACAGAGCCATACACCCAACCCAAATATTAGACGTAAGAAGCCTGACCTTAGCCAATATAGGATCCAACCACTCCTTAGTTGTGTGTAAGCTGCGAATACACATAGAAAAGATGAAAGTACTAGACAACACAACTAAAGAAAAACTAAAGAAAGAAGCCATTAGAGACCCAACAACAAAAGCACTATACCAAGCTTGCTTAAATAAAAAAATCGAAGCGAACTTCATTACGGGACAAAACGATTCACAAGGGTGCTGCGAAAAGATAAAAAAATATCACCAGCGTAGCTATCGAGGCTCTAGGTCTAAGGAAAGTGGGAGTTAATAAAGCTTCCCGTAACAATGGAACACCGGAAGTGAAAGCTCTAGCCAAGGAGAAACGTGAAGCGTACCTTAGATATAGGAGTAACCAAACACCGGAAGGAAAGAACCAGGACATCCAAATAAGGAACAGAGTCAATACAAACATTAGAACCATAAAATGAAACTTCTGGGAGAGGATTACCTCCGAAATCGAGCACGACCGATACGGAACACAAAGGAAGGTATGGGGGATGCTAAAAAGAAGGAAACTCGAAATCGTGGAATTTACATAAACACTACAAATTGATAAACTCCAATGGAAAACCTACTTTGAACAACTGTACACAGATATACCCGAAAAGCAGCTGAAGAAGCTCCCGAAATAACCGAAAGAATGACGATGACACAGACAAAGAAGATTAAAAATAGGAAAGTACCCAGACTTGATGAGATACCAAACGAATTATTAAAATATGGGGGACACCAGCTAATGACAGAACTTACAAAGTTATTTAATAGAATATTAACAATTAAAAAGTCCCAAATGATTGGAAAAAGAGCATAACCATTCCCATACTCAAAAAAGGGGACAAAAAATCCCTAAATACCTATAGAGGCATAACCTTACTAGGCTCAGTCATAAAACTGCTTACGAAGATCATAGAAACAATAATAAGCGAACATGTAAAAATATCGGAAGAACAACAAGGGTTCAGGAAAAATCGGTCAACTATGGATGCTCTTCATAGTCAAGCAAGTACTGGCAAAGTCTATAGAATACGGAAAGCCTGCATATATGTGCTTTATAGACCTCACCAAAGCATTTGACAGGGTAAGATTGAATGACGTGACAGATATTCTTAGGAAAAAAAACGTACCGAGAACCGTAATAGACGTCATAAGACAGCTAAACCACAATACATCTACCCACATATTATTAAACCAAAAGATGACAGAGAAAATAAAAACATTAACGTGAATCCGACAAGGAGACTCTTAAGCCCTCAACTTTTGAGATGTAAATTGCCCTGGAAAATAAAACAATAGAACAAGTCATGTCGCTCGAATACCTAGGCATAAAAATTACCTCAAGCCAAAATAGAACAAATAAAGTAAGAGAACAAGCCAACAGAGCCAGCCGAATTTCAGGTGCACTTCGGGACATTTTCTGGAATAACACCAACATGAGCAAAAAGTCAAATAATAAAATATACAAAACCTGTATTAGACCCATACTAACGTACGCTATAGAAACAAAAGCTGTGTGCGTGCGTGCGTGCGTGTGTGCGTGTGTGCGTGTGTGCGTGTGTGCGTGTGTGCGTGTGTGCGTGTGCGTGTGCGTGTGCGTGTGCGTGTGCGTGTGTGTGTGTGTATGTGTGTGTGTGTGTGTAAACGATGGGTATTGGTGAAACAAAATTAACCTCAGTTTTAACAAGTGTAAAAGATGAAAATAGTGAACAATTAAATCAAAAATATAAACCACGCCGACATTTAAAGACTTTCTCCAAACATACTAATTTGGAGAATTTAGAAACATATAGGGTTTAATTTTAAAAAGAAAGACAACCGAAACGCTTTGTGTGAAAAAGTCGTGCTCAAAAGAATTAATTTTTTAAGAAATTATACTTACTATAAACAAGAATGCTCTTTATTTGTTTATTTGGATAAATCTTGGATTTTTCTAACAAATAGAATTTGGCAGGACGATAACATAAAGTCTATAAAACACACCGACGGTAAAGGAAAAGGACAAATTATTGTGCATAAAGGTGAAAAGCATGGTTTTGTTGAAGAGGCGGATTTCCGGCTGATTATCGTGACTATATGATACGAGATGTTTGTAATATGGTTTAAAGAGCAACTGCTACCATCGTTACATAATCCGTCTGTCATTGTATTAGGTAATGCTCCGTACCATTTTAAAATTCAACAAACTCCTGGACGGTATAGAAAAATACAGAATGGTTAACTAATAAAAATATTTCATTTCCACGGTATTGCTTCAAGCCGAAATTATTATCGATAGTTAAAAATCATGAAAGAGAAAAAATTTACAAAGTGGATTAAGTTATACTTAGTTATTGACATTGTGCGCTTAGACTTTGGCCTTATTATTGCCAATTTAATCCCATTGGGTATATTTGGGGAATATACACAAAATGTTGTCACAATTATATTGGATGTAATGGTTACAGTGATAAGGCTGTTTTGGAAACCTGGCAAGGAGCACTTAATACTGCCACTCCTGAAATTTTGGGAAATATATCTCACAAATTCTGAAAATTTAAAGTGGTAATGGTGGTAAAAACCGCTTCGAAGCAGTTAATCCTGTTATCATTTACAATCCAAATGAGGATAGCGACGACAGTGATTTCGAATATGATGACTATAAATCTGCTTAATAATGCTGTAAGTACTACATGATTAAACATATTTATTAAATTTGTACTGATAATTTATTTTTGTTGCATTCCCTATTAACATAATTAACAATGTGCCTATTTCTAACCAAAAATCTCATCAAGAGCTACATCAACGATTTCTGTTCATAAAACCTCCCAATAAAAGCATATTAATAAACAAGAAATTTTAGAGTTTTAATCCTAGGGGAATTTACTAATGTGCTTTTTAACAAAGTGCGCCCCTTAAGTCGATGCCTTGGTAACTTATCCGAAACCGTCGTATATTGCAAAAATGAGCTGATTAATGAAACATGATAAGGATTGGCAATATTTGGTATATAAAGACGCAGCATTAACTTTGCAGCTATATTTAAGGACAAATTCAACTTAATGCCAAAAACAATAAAATTTGAATTAAGCATGGACAATTTAAGTTTATCTTTGGGAGATAAAGCTCTATTGGCTACCTGAGTCCAATAAAACACGACAGGTATAAAGACTAGGTGAGTCATATATGTTGACTAAAGCAGTTAAGAGAAGTGGTATGTGGTATGTTTTTGCAAAATTTCAATTAAAGAAAACAATATTTGTATGTTTAATAAAGCTATTATTTGTTAAATTGATTGATTCATTTTGATTATGTTTATTTTGATTTGGGTTGCTATTATGAGTGTCAATAAAAGTTGACACTGGTCGGGTTGATAAAAATTATTATCAAATAAATAGATAATATTTTAAGTAGGTAAATAAAAAAACTAGACGTAGGTACTTGCATAAATAGTTAAAATAAAACAATTTTAATAATACGACATCCTAACTAATATTATAAATGCGAATGTAAGTTTGTTTGTTTGATTATTTGTTACGCTTTCACGCGTAAACTACTCAACCGATCACCATGAAATTTTGTACACATATTTTTAAGAGTAAAGGACACAAAACATTTTTTATATAAAAAAAGAGTGTGCGTCTCAGGACGCCCGATAGAAATGATTACTTCAAATGCTTTGTATAAAAACTATATAATATTGAACGTAGTTAACGTAACATTATATTAAAATAAAATAATTATTTGGGTGAAAATTATAAATAAAAACAAAATATTTGAAAAATAATTGACATTATCAAAAAATTTTAAAAAAGTGAACAGCTCATTTATTTAATATAAAATATATATTTTATGTAAAATAATTAATATTCTTTAATAAACAACGTCAGAAATATAATTTGTATATTTAAACTTGGACGTTTGAAGTGCGTAGTGGCTGAATGGTACGTCAGTTTATTCAGGTTTACATCCCCGAGTATCCAACATTTTTAAAAATGTACCGTCAAGTTTCTATAGAACCCGAACAAAGAATCTTTTGGCGAAAGAGTCCCAATGACTCTTCTTCTGCATACGAACAGTTACGTTTGGCGAAATGGCATCTTTATATCTTGTTATACGTTGTTTCACGCAACTAGCAGATAAAAACGAAACTTACTACCCTAAAGCAGCTCGAATCATAGTATCAAATATTTACGGCAATGATCTTCTTTTCAGCAGGAATTCAATCAAAGAAACTTTGTAAAGAAGTGTCATTTATTTTAAAAAAAAGTTGCTTTGAATTACGAAAATTCTATTCAAACGAGCTAAGAACTCTGCAAGATGCGCGCAAATCTGAAAACAAGTTTAATGTAGTTGATCTCGGTTTACATGAAAAAGCAAAAACATTGGGCCAAAAATTGGTTGCCAAATATAAACACTCTCATATTAACAATGAAAATCCCCAAAAATGATAAAATCACGAATCGTGCAATTCTTTTCTGTATTTCACAGATTTTCGATCCTCTTGGACTACTTTCTCCACATTTACATTTATTTTGAAAAGGGTTTAAGAATTAACTCCAGCTCTTAACGAATTACAAATCAATAGACACGTTATTTGTTTAAATTTCACGATGATAGATATGCACGGTTTTTGAGACGAATTTCAAAATGCTTATGGTGCCAGTATATAGGTTTGTAACTATTAATTTAAAAGGCAAACTTCAAGTTCACTTACTATGTTTAAAGGCAAAGGTGACCCTAATTAAAACCATAACTCTTCCAAAATTAAAATTATCCTGGGCTTTTATAATTTTAAGGCTGACAGATAAAGTTTTAAAATCATTACAAACCAAGCTAAATAGGAGAACATTGACTCTCTGACTCTCGAATAGTATTAGATTGTCATAAAATTTCTCCAAATCAACTAAAAACCTTTGTCGTCAATAGGGTAGCAGAGATTCAGGAAATAATTAGTTTTGACACGTGGAAACACGTTGCCAGTAAAGATAATTCCAGGGGAGTCGAGCCAAGAATATAATTTTACTGTAATTTTAAAGGCATGGTCTTTCATGGCTGAAAAAAAAAGAAAGTCAGTGGCCAAAGGTAAAGACATGCAATCGTGTCCCAACATTTACCAGAAAAGAAAAAGATGATTTGTTCATTCATCTCTAAATAAAAATTAGAAGTAATACGATTTAAACGATTTTAAAATAAAAAAATACATGTCATACGTTCTTAGATTTATAAATAAGACACGAAAGACGATACTCACCATTTGAGTTTAGTGAATTACAAGCCGCAAGTACGCAGTTGATTAGACTGTCCCAACGCGAATCATTCCCGAAAAAAGTTGAAAATCTCTTAAATAAAAGCATCATTTAGGAAAATTAATATTTATGCACGAGCACAAAAGATTGTTTTATCGTGGCCCTTAGCACCTATTATACTCGATAAAAAAGCAATTTTGACCAACTGCAGACCGTTCACTTGCAAGAAAAATTGTACGCCAGTGCATAATTTGCTTCAGATGGAAACCAAAATCCTATCAACTCCCGAGAGACTGGAACCTCAACCGGCATTTTAAATAAGTGGAGTCGATTATGCGGGTCCTTTTTAAGGAATGGGAAGGGTTGCGGGATAAAATTGTCAGGATGTTATATTTGTCTTTTTATATGGTATTTTTAACTATTGGGACATTGGGTAAAGGCGGGTGATTTGGACCAAATATGCCTACATAAAATATTGTTGTGGAAAAAGATACAAGGCGTTAAAATTGAAATTTTCTTTTAATTTTTTGCTAATAATTTTACAGTAAATTTATCAATTGTTATTAAATTCCACAGAGAGGCATAAATTAAGACAAGGATTTATGTATTATTTTATATTTATTTATTTTACCATGTGAATGATTCCTTATGATGAAATCGCCTGGTAACTTTTTGGTAATTTTAAATAAAAAATATGACGCAGACATTATTTTTACGTAATATTGGTACTTCTGTTTAAACACGACAATTTTATCCGTTTTCGAGAAAAACGCAATTGAACAATTCAGGGTTTTAAAAGGGGGTTTCTGGTAGGTAACAGACAAAAAAACTTGTAACGTAAGGCTTCTATTTTAACGATAAAGCAGAATTAAAGTCAATTTAACATAAACAGAGCAAACTCAAAGTAAATGTTGTACGTGGCCTCCTCCGACTTCAATACCTTTTCTTATTTTTTTAATAAAGGACTTTCGGACTTTAAAAATAGTACATTCTGTCACTAAGTTAGAATTAAAAATTCGATACGAGTGGAATCAATTTTTTTTATTCTAACCGTATAACAGACGAGATTTTCTCCACGACCAACGACTTTACATAAAAAATACTTTAAAGAACTCAAGTTATTTATTGAAACGTAGATATGTATTAATTGGTATTAATTTTAATATTTATTGTGTTATTACTGTTAATAAAGTGAAATATTGGTGCATTTTAAATATTTTCTGTAAATTCAAAATCACTTCCTTTGCCAATCCATCGTTGAGGAAATATGTCACTTGGATGATTTCTTATACCTAATGGAAAATGAAGTGAAGCTCCATCTTGCATAAACCACATTTTCCGTCTTATATTTAGTGACAGATTATCCAAAATATTACTAACAGTATTTTGCATTTAAATTTGAAGGCCCTAGTAGGTTATCGCCTATAATGCCACACCAAACATTAAATTTAAACTCATACTGAAAATGTCTATCTTTAATAGCATGCGGGTTTTCTGCTTTTCAGTAATGGCTATTTCGGTAATAAAAAACTCCCCGTCTGGTAGAAGTCTCTTCATCGGTAAACATAATATTCTTAATAAAATTTCGGACATCATAATGCTTGTTGAGAATACGATGGCAGAACTGTAATCGTCAAGGAAGATCTCTTGGAAGCAAATTTTAAACGGGAGTGAGGTAATAAGGGTAAATTTTTTTTTTTTTTAAAAATCTAATAATAGATGATTGACTTACTCCTGTTGCTGATGACAGATGACGAGAACTTACTGCAGGATTTTTATCTACTTGAACCAAAATTTCATCTTCTTCATAGGGTGTGATTTATTTTGGACGACCACCTTGATGTTTATTGTAAAATGACCCGGTTTTATGATTTGGTTGCCTTCTTCCTAAATATAACAATTCATACCGTCTTGCTGCAAAAAAACCACAAAAATTTTTTTGTGTGTATATATACACAAATCATACCCTGCATTTCGTAATGCGTAAAATGATTGTGACGAGGCATTTCAATCGAAAAATATTGTGATAGCTTTAAACAAATGTAACAATAGACTATAATATCACAGCAACAATAATTCACTCACAAGAAATGACATTTTCAGTAACAATTATCTAACAGTACAAAGCAAACTCTTAATAAATTAGATATTTAAAATCCCCTTCTAAGACTTTGAATTGTTCAATTGCGTTTTTGTCAGATAAAATAATCGTGTTTAAACAGGAGTACTAATATTACGTAAAAATAATGTCTGCGTCATATTTTCTAATCAAAATTATTAAAAAGTTTTTTCAAAAAAAGTTACCAGTCGATTTCATTATCAGGAATCATTCACATGGCTTCCCCGAAAACAAAATTTAAATAATACATAAAATAATATTTCTTGTCTAAACTGCCAATTTTGATAACAATTAATAATCTACATGTTTTATGTTTCACAACGAAGGCAATACATCTTGAATCGGCCTCCAATATATCAAAGAATGCTTTTATTCTAGCACTTCGGAGATTTGATTTTAGGCGTGGAAAACCATAAAAAATATTTTTTGATAATGGAAAAAGTTTTGTTTCTGCTGATACAGAACGCAGTGCATTAGGTATATTCATTAAAAATAATGAAACTAATTTGACAAATGCTTTCTCTCAAAAAAGCATTAATTGGCAATTAACCCCACCGTATTTTCTTCATTTTGGCGGCCTTTGGTAAGCCGGCGTTAAATCTAGCAAGCATCACTTGAAACGGGTTATGGAAAACGCCCATCGTAAATTCGAAGAACTTTAATCACTTCTTACGCAAATAGAGTCAGTAGTTAACTCCCGTCATTTCACACCTTTCTAGCGCACTTTCTAATTGGAAGACCATTAACGGCAGCTTCAGATCCTTACCTCAGGAACATCCCAGCGATCAAATTATTCTCAAACCAGATATTGCAATCTTTAGCCCGCCATTTTTGGGAGAGATGAAGCAAAGAGTTTGTAAAGCAGGGGGTTAAATAAAAGAAAACGCAGCCAGAATTGGCAGCAGGTGCTCCTGTGCTTTTAAAAGAAGACAACCAGCCGCCAATGGTATGTAAATTCGGTAGAATTGAATCCTTACATTAAGTAACAGACAGAGTTTACCGAGTAGCTACCATCCGTACTTCAACCGGACTACTGAAGAGGTCATTCACGAAGGTATGCCCACATCAGAGGATGTTGAAAAGGAGTCCTTTTAAGGCAGGAGGCATGTTGGGGCCATCTAAAGTCTGGCAACACTGGCAACGTTAACAAAGGGTTTTGTAGAACAGAACGCATCAAGACTCGAGAGGGAACGCTTCAAGACTCGACAGAGTACACATACCTATTTTTTGTTTAATATAAACGAAAGTAGAACGTCTGTCAAAATATTTTTTTTAATTTTGCCATCATTTATGAATCATGTTTACAAATTTTTATAAAAACATGTGTGTTTTTAAATATAGGTACAGATAGTTTAAGCTCGCCGGTGACATACAATGTATACAAATATGGACAAAGAATCGCAGAACATAGACATTTCAATGCGTGGAAATGCACAAGCACAAAATATAATAAATATTCGTGACAAAAAATCAAGTAATTAATTATACGACTTCAATTTAAACGGTCCCCTCCTCGTCGACATTGTCTGCATCGCTAGAAATTGGTATGAAACTTTTAGCCACGGTGTACGGACGTATGACCTATCAGAGAAGAGACTACGACGCATGCAAAAGATTAATCAATTTCGCTTCTAAAAATATGTTTACCTTCACTACATCGACCTGGAAAATAAAATAAATATTCTATGAGTTAAAAAACATAACAATAACTTCTAAAAAATAAACTAAAAATTTGAACTCAAAAAAAAAATGTTACAAAGCCAACGCAATAAAGATTAAACCAACCACTGCCAAACAATAGCCAAATCTATAAAACATGAAATTTATAAATTTATTTTTATTTAATGAAAAAGAAAAATGAAAATGATGTTTTTTACAAAATATATTTATTTTTCTGCAGCCGCCTCGAAAACAAAATTTTTGGTATGATTTATTAAATCGAAAATACCACTTTACACAAATCATATTTTCGGTACGATTTTTTTTACTTTCGGAACGATTTCTTTACTTTCAGAACGATTTCGGATATATAGGTAGGCGGTTTTGACAATAACATGAACTTGTATTTTATTATGACAGCGATTGTCACGTAACATTGGTTTATTTTTTTTTAATTTTTAAATCCAAAAAATGGAAATCAGTAGTGAAAGTGAGGCTAAAATGATCCCACATGAGATAAGTGAATCTGCTAAAGAAGCTACTAACGAATTATTGCCGGTAAATTCAAAAGAGAGGTATGAATTGGTTTACAATTTATTTAAAAAATGCAGTAATGATAAAAATGTGCATATTATAAATAAACAAGTGATTCTTGCATATTTAATGGAAAAATCTAAAATATTAAAGCCAACAAGCCTCTGGAGCAATTACTCGATGCTTAAGTCCACAATTAATATTAAAAATAATATAAATATAAGCCGCTATCCCAAATTATTGCTTTCCTTAAAAGAAAATCTATTGGCTATAAACCAAAAAAATCAAGATTATTAAATAAAGAAGAAATAGATCACTTCTTATCAGAAGCTGGAGATAATATCTACCTAATGACAAAGGTAATATAATTAAATCTAATTCCTCTTCTTCAATATGATTATTTTTTTTATTTTAGATTAATAATTGGTTTGGCAGGCGTTTGTCGTCGTGAAGAGCTTTGTTAAATGAATCAACACTGCCACTTCTGTTAATATCTCTAATAATATTAATATAAGTAATTGTCATAATTGTGTATTTAATATTCATAAGTAATGTATTTATAAGAGTTATTGTTTTATGCAATTGCCTATATAAAGTTATTATTCATCGATTTTTTTAACATATCTACAAAACGGCTACAGAAAAAATATTGTACGTAACACGATCCAAAAGTGATTTTACGGGACTCGCAGGATGCCAGGACTTACCTACGGCTCGTCTTGGAAACTTCCTACTCATCCCGTAAAATATCACTTTCGGAACTTTTTACGTAAATTACTATTACAGACGAGTCATCGTTTTAAACGTTTTGTATGAATAAATGTTCATACAAATTCTTTTTAATTCGTAGAATATTTATTTTATTTTTGGGGCCGTTGCAGTGAGGGTAAACACATTTTTAGAAGAGAAATTGTTTGATCTCTTGCATGCGTAGTAGTCTCTTTCCTTATAAGTCAGACGGCGTACACCTTGACTAAAAGTTTTTTACCAATTTCTAGCGACGCAAACAATGCTAAAGAGGTGTAATCGTGTAATTAATTACTTGATTGTTTTTCGCGAATATTTATTATCTTTTGCATTGAAATTTTTATGTTCCGGGATTTTTTCCATATCTGTAAGTAAAATATTTTTATGTTTATTTATAAAACAAAAAAAACTTACTTTGTTTCCCAACTAGCATCTGTCGCGACTGTTTTCCATATTTTACCCTGTTGTTGTTGTATTTTTAAAAATGTTTTTTCTTGCATGTTATTGTTTCTAGGATGACCCGATACCTAAAATAAAAAAATTTATTCAGCTGCTGAAATAGATAGTTGACACGTATCTGTCAATTTGGTAATAAACATATTATATCCAAAATGGCGGATAGGTGCAAGGCCGTTATCGTGCGCTTTACAAAGGAAAAGGTTCGCAGCAGTTTACTTAGCATTGTCGGCAAGCTGTATGCAAAGATATTGGTTAAAAAAATGCCGAATAAAACTGAGGAGATGATATGGGATATGCAAGCAGGATTTAGAAGAGAAAGGAGATATATGGATCAGGTCTTTTAATTACGACGTATAGTCGAAAGATTTTTGGCTAAAGGTCAAAAAGTCTACTGCAGCAACAAAACCCAACACACTACTGTAGTGTTTTTAGTCTTGGCAAAAGCATTTAACACCTTTGACCATGCAACACTTTTTAACATACTGGAAATTTTAGGTATACGAAGAGCAGTGTAAGATGTATTTAGCAGTTACTTAACTAATAGGGAACAATGTGTTAGAATAAACAATATCTTATGTGAAACTACAACTATAAAAATGTGGATCCCCCAAGAAACTTTTCTTGGTGCCTTACTTTTTTAAGCATATATAAACTTATTCCTTTATTTAAACGATAAAATAAAAATTATTTTATGCGCTGTTGATAATATTGTAATTTTGAGAGGAAATACATAGCCTAAAACTAAAAAGTCTGTCCAATTGAGCATCTCAACAATTAGTAAATGGCTGAGTATGTATCATCTTTTATTAAATACCAGTAAAACCCATTATCTCGGCTTCTCCACATCAGCAAAAAACAGACGTAATTTAATACAGTATTAAAATTCCAGGTATGAAAGAAAAAAGTAAAGAAACAAAAGAGATCAAATATCTGAGTATAATTAAATAAATATCTAAGGTGAAACAATCATATTACTATCTAACAAAAAAGGTGAGGAAGCTAATAAATAAATTTTACCAGCTACGACAGTTTGTAGCAAAAAACCTACTTATATTAAACTATTAATCTTTAGCTGAATCACTTTTTCGTTATGGTATTCTGGTGTAGGAGCAATGTATAAGTGTTGAAAGTAAATGTGATCAAAACTAGTTAGGCCGGACTTGCAGTACAAACCACATTATTTATTTTATGATGTTACAGTTGGATGTAAGAATGTACTCAAATTCCTACTAAATTAACAATAATAATTAATTTGTTTGACATTTAGATATTTAAATTTGTTAGTACTGTATGTTTGAAAGATTATTAGAGACAACTAAAAGCAAAAAAAATATGAAATGAATGAATTAATAATTGAATTAAAGTATTTATAAACTATTCTTCACACTTCGGCCAGGTACAGCTCTTGGATAAAAGTGCTGTACCACCTTCATATTATTTTTTTTCTCTGACAGGTAGCACGGCAAGCTTCCGAACAGGTCTTTTACAAATACCGTTGATTGTTTGAACTTTAGCTTTCCGTACTAGTCCATCTAGAGCTTTCTTAACTTCAATTACCCTGCCCTATGGCCAATTGCATCGTGGAAGATCTTTGTCACAAATAATAACAATGTCTTCTTTTTTTACAGAATTCACTTGTTTATGCCATTTGCTGCGCAACAATAGATTTGGAATATATTCCGATATAAATATTTGCCAACATTTATTAGCGAATTGCTCCTTGTAGAGGTAGTTGAATTTCAGCACATTTGCGTTGTCGTTAAATTGCCCAATATGTTTTTTTCATTATGAGTTGGAACCAAAAAATAATTTGGAGTTAATTGCTTCCGATTTATCAGTTTCCAAGGGTAAGTATGTGAGAGGTCTCGAATTCACGATATTTTTTGCAGCTATAAGGCAGTTCAAAAGCAGAGGTTTAGGAGGTATTCTTGAAGGTATGGCGTCATATAGTAAAATTTTTACTGCTCACATGCTTTGCCAATGTTTGAGGATAAAGGTGAATTAAAATGAAATCATATTTCTGGACTGACGAATGAATTGGCAATCAATTTAGGTTCTACTTTTTTGAATTCAAGTAAGACACGCAGTAAACTTAGTATCTCGGTTTCAAAATCTGGAACGTGATATTCCTCTTCTATTCATAAAATTTTAAAAACAAAAAATACAATTGTCAACAAATAATTTATAGGCAACTTCTAGATGAACAGCTCTCGTCGTAAGACAAATGAAAATAGCTTCCCATCTTTTTTCTATTCTTCTTCCAACTGCTACATTTATTGGCCCGAAATAATCAACGCCAGTTTATGTAAATGAAGTGGTAAAAGTGGAAAGTCGACATTCTGGTAGTAAGGAAATTTCAGGTATGACAGGAGAGGCACATTTTATTTCACATGTCTGGCATATTTTTCTCACCTTACTCGTCGTAACTGGCTAATGTAATATTTTTGTCTTATTTTATTGACGATAGCTTTGTGATTCTGATGAAGAAATATTTTGTGATATTTTTCCACAAAAAGAAATGTGAGATTGTATTTAAGTGATAATATTATCGGCATCTGTATCACTTTTTATATAATTGGCTGCATACATTCTTTTATGATTGCGAAGCAACCCTTTGTCATCTAAATAGGGCGATAATATGTACTGTTACGATATTTACTTCTTGGGCTTGGTAATTCTAAACTTTCAGTACAGTAACTAACAATTTTTATTTCAATATTTTTACACAATAAATTTTACTTTACAAATCACTTAGATATTCACTTTACAATTACTTTAAATACTAATACTACTTTAAATACTTCAAACTAATTAAACTTAAACTTAAAAAAAAAACTAACTAAAAGCTTTCGCGGCCGCTGTTTTTATATTTCTCCGAAAAACCTCCCAGAAAGAGCCCGAACAATATTTTATTGTTTCGGAACTACTAGACGCAGTATTCTAGAATTTGCCGGTCCTTTTCTTTCTTTCCTCACCGCGCAGACGGCATAATCATGCAGTCCCCCAATTGTGAACGATGCGCCTCAAGGGGAAAGACAACAGGGCTGGTCGTAACAATACAATTTGCCAATTCGGTAGACAGTCTGCTGTAGAAAACATTCTATTTATCGGTTTGAAGCTGCTTAATCTCGTCTTTATAACTTTATAACATTTTGACTGAACCATTTAAATTAAAGTTTTTTTTGACTTTAATAATTTATTTAATGTTAAAATTCCAAAAGATTTATATTTTTTCTGTACTTTGGCACGTGTTATATTTATGAATCTATACATGTAGGCTACCATATTTAATAGTTTTAAATATTTGGGAAACCTCTTTATATCTTTTATATATTCAATATATATATTTATATATATTCGACGTATTACACTGATTAAAAAAATATTACAATATACAAAGTGTAACAATACAATAAAATACAAAGCAGATATGACAAAACTTCTCCTCGATCACAGTCGTAGGTTGCATTGTTTCAGCCCTGCAGCGTTCGGGGTGAGGTCGTGCAGTTCTTGTAGTGAGCCACTGAAACAGACATCAGAACAATCCAAGGTCAGGTGGGCAATTGTTTGTTCATCAGCGCCGTATCTGTTGCATCGTGGGTCATCTGCAGCTCCCCATTGGGTGATACTTTTGTTGCAAACTCCATGGCCAGTACGCATTCTATTCAGATTGCATCATTCTCTTCTAATTAGTGTGAATCTAGAGGGCTTGGCACTGGGGTTAAAGATAAGATTAAAGTTCCTGACCTCTTTCTGATTCCACTGTTCGCTTCAGCGCTCTTCCACAAAAAGAGTGGTTAGCTGGTTAGCTGTAGCGATAGGTGGGTTCCTAAACTTTAGTCTCAGCCTGTCAGTTGTAAGAGGGGGTATATCAGCATGAATGGGTGAAGCGGGGTTGGAAATGCATTTTTCAAACTGGTGTTTTGTCTGGTTTCGTCTGGTTCGTCTTAGTTGAGGTGGTACGATGTTGCTTAATACTAGCAGCAATTGGACCGGAGTTGACCTAATGCTGCCTGTCAGAGTCATCATTGCCTGGTTCAACTGTACGTTAATGAGGTTGGTATGACAGCTGTTTATCCATACCAGTGCGCAGTATTCCGCAGTCGAGTAAAGGTGGTCACACTGGTTTTTGATGTTTCTGCGTCAGCGCCCCATGACGTATTTGCCAGTTTTTGGACAATATTAGTTCTAGTTTTAACCTTTGCCGGCAGAGTTTGTAGATGATTTTTGTAGTTAAGACTTCTGTCCAGAGTGACTTTGGACATGGGTTGAGCTTTAGCGTGACACCCTCGCATATCACAGTAAGTTACTGATGTGCCTGCCAATTGTTTAGGTGAAAAGCCACCGCTTCTGTTTTTGTGGGTTTGGTTGAAACACCCATTTTTTAAAATACTGGCTAATTGATTCAAGGTCTCTGTTAAGAGTATTTTCTGTGTATCCTAGGCTAGAACTCTGTGTGGTAATGGCTAAAAATCATCTTGTCTGGGCTGGGAGAGTTAGTGTCCCCAGTTGGTGGCGAGGGGGCAGTTTTCATCTTCCTAAGCAAGTTCCACGCTAATCGGCTGCTGTGGGTGAAGTTAAGGTTTTTGAGAGTTTCTCTTTATCTGGTCGTTCTAGCATTATTAAGTGATTCCAACAGCTGTTCGCCAGCATCATGATCTTCTGTGCGTTCATATGTGTTATATAAAGTAACGCATTCTTCATTCCAACATTGGATGTAGGACTTTCTAACACCACGGGGATGTGTTTTTTAGCCGAGTTGATTATTATAGCAACGAAGTTTTTATAATTATCTGTGATAGGCTTGATCCACCTAGTATCATCCTACATTTGTGTTCTAAATCATCCTAGTTCGCCTTCCTAAAGTTCCAACTAGTCATAGGGAGAGAGTTGATTATAGGAGTTGTTGTGCCAAGGGTTGTAATTATTGGTCGATGCTGTGACTTAGGGAAATCGCCCAAAACCTCTCCGGTTGAGTCGTTTCTTTGTGACCTAGTGAAGATAAATGTTAAATCAGAATTATATCCTCTGTTCCATCTAGCCGAGTGGAAAGTGGGATTTTGTTTGGCATTAAAGAGGAGTTTTAGATAATTTTGCTTTAACCAATCTGCCAAATTTACTCCCCGTTCATCACAGTCACTATAGTCCCATAGATGGTGGTGCGAGTTAAAATCTCCGGTGTAGATTGTAAGGTGACTGAATGTGGGTAGTACTTTATTCGTCCATCGAGTATTAGGAGGTTTATATACGTTAACAACAGTGACTTCCTTCACAAGGACAGTTAAAATGAAAATATGCCGATGTGAAGATGAGTGACTCACTGATGCATTCTTTATAATGTTCTTTGTCAAGGTAGCAATTCCATACTGTACGTGGTTGATGGCTGCTGCAAGATTGTATCCGGGTATTTTCGCGCTTTTGAATTTGTGTGTTGTCTGCTGCATGGGTTTCCTGGACTGTGATTACGTCACTCTTTTTATGCCTACTGAAATATTTGCATTTGCTTTCGGAAATTTCCTTTATGTTTATTTGGCATATTCGGATAGTCGGACTAATTTTCAATTGGTTCTGAGAAGGACCTTTGCTGTATATATTCAATATTTTTATGAGGCACGCATTCAGGCTGAATAAGAAAGCTAGATACAGCTGTCATAGCAGATCCTTTGATAATTTTTTAAAGTCTTGTTTTGGTATCAGTAACCAACTTGTTTTTAGTAACCATTGATTTTTTACTTTAATTTTAGTTACAAGTCGAAAAAATATGGAAAAGTTTTTCTTGCATTACACATTTTTTATTTTACTTAGGCTAACCCAGAGTAAATTTTTTACAGGTTATGAGCCCAGGAATGCTTTTCTTGTACTCTGAGTCGTGAGAATCGTTTAAATAATTATTAAAAAAAAGTGTTGTTGAAAAAACTTTTAAAAAATTGCCGTAAACTAACTTAGGTACTAGTGTGCCAGAGTTGTTTGGTCACGAGAACTTCGACAAGTGGTTATTCGCCGTCGCTTATTCGTGTTTAAACTTAAAGTTTTAAGCAAATGCATAGACAGAAGTCAAACAGACACTACGCTGTTAAGAAAAGCAGATACTAAGTTGGTGCTGACTATTGATCCATCCTTGTTCCCGCACGTGAAAGACGCCACGTTAGCCAAGGAAGTATGGCCGAATTTAAAAAATCTCCATGATGATAGTGGGTTTACAATAAAAGTAAGGCTTTTAAAAACTCTGATTTCTGCTAGATTGGAAAATCATAAGTCCATGGAATCTCATGTAAACCAAGTTGTCGATACATCGCAAAAACTAAGACAAACAGGCTTCAAAATAGATGAAGTGTGGGTTGGTTCCTTACTGTTAGCTGGTCTTCCTGAGAAGTTTTCACCCTTGATAATGGTCGTTGAACATTAAGAAATGAAAATGACGACATATTCGATAAAGAGAAAGTTGTTAGATATGCAGGCAGATGGCGGCAGCAGAAGCGGTGCGTTTGCAGTGAACTACAACAGAAATAAATTTAAACCGAATTACCAAACGCAGTCGAGATATGGCAGCAGTGGTAAAGCACAAAATAACAGATTTGATAGATCACCCGGTAGATTTGACAGTTGAAATGTCAAGAAAATAAATTTTAGCAAAATTGTTTGCTTTAAACATAAAAAAAAATATTTTAAGGCTAAATGACCAAATAATAAAAAATCGGATAATAGTTTTAGTGCCGTTTTTACCACAGAAAATTTTCAAAACACAGATTGGTATATTGATAGTGGTGTCAGTGTTTATTTGATCTTTAAAAGAGAGTGGTTAAAAATTGAAAAAAATCCAGATTTAGAAGAAGTTATAGTCGCTAATAAAACGAAAATGCCATTAAAAAGCGCAGGCGAAGTGCAAATAAAAACTGTGGTAGGCTGTTTCGAACATGTTAATCTTAGCAATGTACAGTTTGTTTCAGATTTAACCACAAAGTTATTATCTGTTTACCAACTTATCAAGCATGGTAACAAAATTTTTTTTGATTAGAAAGGTTGCAAGATTTACAATTCTCATAGTGAATTAGTGGCAACAGCTAGTGTAAACAACAATGTTTACGAACTGAATCTCAGTGATCAAACAGCTTTTTTTACTTGTACTACCAGCAGTGAAGTTTGGCATCGTTGTTTGGGACATTTAAACAGTAGCTACCTAAACAAAATGAGCGACTTTGTGGACGGTCTTGTTTACAAAGGACAAGCATCAATTTGCAGAATTGCGAAGTTTGTTGTAGGCAAACAATTAAAGGCAGTCAAGCTAATGATTTGCTGGAGCTTTTTCATGTGTGGACCGATGGAAAATACTTCATTAGGAGAAGCTAGGTATTTTTTAACCTTTATTGACGATTATAGCCGCCTGTGTTTTATATATTTCTTAAAAACTAAGGATAAATTGAATTAAAATTTAAAGAGTTTCAAAATTTTGTCCAAAAACAAAAGAAAAAGCAAATAAATAAATTAATATTTGACAAAGCAGGCAAATATTGCAGTAAAGTTATTAAAAATTACTTAAAGATAAATTACATTGGCCACAAAAGCCAAATGTCTAATGTTTGATAAGAATGTCAGCAAGATTTTGTATAATACTACATGTTATCTTAAAAATCGTTCTGATTGTGCTGCTGTTTCTAAAACTTCGTTAGAAGTCTAGACAGGCAAGCAACTATGGGGGTATAATTCCAGAATATGGCTGCCAAACGAATTTTCATAAAACTTTCATGGGTCATTAAAACACACTATAAAATGAATATTCTTTTGAAAGTACTTTCTAAAATAAAATGTGTAAAAAATTCATCATGGTGGCTATTTCCAGGGTAATTTTTACCTTGATCAAACACTTTAAATTCCTCGTACTTTTTGGCAACACAATTAAAACATTATAATTCACCTATTTCACACATTTTTTTGCATTTTTTTAGCGGAATAAGCGTCAATAATTTCAAAGAAATTGATCATTGTTATTGATACATAAACTATTAACCTGTCCGACATATGACAGCATCTTAAACTCTTAATTGGAATTGCGACGTTGCCGATTCAAACCAGAAGTAATGGTATATTAGATAAAATATTTTTATGGCTCATTTAATAAAAAAGAAGTAATATCTTATAGATTACTTTATAAATTTACAAAAGACTGTTTTTTTAGTTAATGATCAAGTAAGTTGAGAACAAGTGCGCGTACAAAAGTTAATGTTTCAGTTGGTTAAAAAAGGTTCTGTTAGTGTTAGGTTAGGCCGTAGATTAGGTTGGACTTATTTTTTTATGTTCATTATCGATTAACAGTCAAATATTATCATTTTTGAAATTTAATTGATGACCGACACCTAAACTTTTTACACGCAGTGCAACGCGCATGCGCATACGCATGCGTAGTTTATATTGGTATCAATTTATTTACTTCTATTACCTTTAATAAACAGATGTTTGAATTGGTCAAAAAAGGTACTGTTTATGTTAGGTTAGGCCGTTAAGTTAGGTTAGGCTAATTTTTTATGTTCAACATCGATTAACAGTCAAATCTATAATTTATAAAAAAAGATATACGCGCACTCTGACAACGTCGAGAACTCTTATCTCGTTAAATAATTACAAAAAATTGGTGAAATAGGTGAATTATAATGTGTAAATTGTGTTGCAAAAAAGTACGAGGAATTTTAAGTGTTTAATAGAGGTAAAAACTTGTTATAAAAGTTACCCTCGAAGTAGCAACCATGATGAATTTTTCACTCATTTTTTTTTAAAAGTACTTTTCAAACGTTTCCGCGCAAAAATTTCTATCAGGATATTCAATTTATAGTTTGTTTTAATGACCTATAAAAGTTTTATGAAAATTCATTTGGCAGCCATATTCTGAAATTTTTCCACTATGGAGACTATGGTGCATGTTCCCAAACTAAACAGGATCAAATGGGATCAAAAAGTTTTAAAGCATATACTAGTTGTCTATAATAAAAAGACAAAGGGCTACATATACTGCAATCCACATACAAGAAAGTGATAACAAGCAGAGACATAAAAGTGATGAAAAAAGTCAGTGTGACTCCTGAGATAGGTAGTCATAAAAACCAGAGCAGAAGTGTTAGATCCAGTGGAGGAAGAAAGTATACATTTTTTACTTTCAAATGACTCTATAATGGAAGAATAGTCTACAAAGACTATGTTGAGGTAACTAGTGATTCTAACAAAGAATATGTTTCCGAGATAAATAAAAAGTAGCTAAAGAGGTACAAGAAGATCTCAAAGGCTAGCAAAGAAAAAAATGTTTAACGATTTTGTAACCTATATTTGTGCAGCTAGTAAAAAAAAATACCCGCTGCAGCTGATGCTCCTATAACGGATTCCGAGGCATTTGCAAGACCAGATGGGTACAAGTGGAAAGAGGCAATGATGGAAGAAATCAGGTCTTTTGAAGATAATGAGACTTGGGAGCTAGTCGATCTTCCAGGACAAGGGACAGTTGTGGAATGCAAGTGGATGTATAAGGCCTTTGAACCAATCAATGAAAGACTATGTTGGATTAGACTAAAGGGACAGTGGTATAGTATATCGATAATATCGATACACGCCCCAACGAAAGAAAAGGATGAAATAACCAAAGACACTTTCTACGATCTGTTGGAACGAACAATAGAAACACTACCTAAACACGATATGCGGATTTTGTGTGGAGATTTTATTGCCAAAATAGGAAAGGAACCCAACCTAAGACCGACTATTGGGCTTCACAGCCCCCACGACATGTCAAACGACAATGGACAAAGACTAACAGAATTAGCGGCAGCGAACAACATGCTGATAAAGTCTACAATGTTCCCGCACTGAAATATTCACAAACAAACATGGTATCAAACGATCACGTAACTCGAAACCAGATCAATCACATCATTGTGGATGCTCGACACGGAAGTAGCGTACTGGATGTAAGGAGCCTTAGAGGAGCAGATGGGTACACGGACCACTACCTAGTAAGAGCTAAACTAAAAACTAGAATATCATCCCATAAGAACAACACATCTACAAAGAATAAGAACGGAAAATGGAATCTCACCCAACTACAAATTGAAGAAGAACAAGTAAGATACATGCAAGAGATAAAAAGAGAACTGGAGCAACATATAGAACAGAGTGACATTGAAGACCTCTGGAGCACTCTGGAGCACACAATTACAAAGGCGGCTAATAAGACTATTGGAAAGATAAATACTAAAAGGACAAAGCCATGGTTTGACGAAGAATGCCAGCAACAACTTCAAAAAAGACAAGCTACAAGGAATATCCTAATGGAGAAGGAGACACATGAGAATAGAGAAGAATATACTAAATGCCGCAGAGAAACGAGACAGCTGATAAAGAGAAAGAAAAGAGAGAAGGAACGTCAAAAATATGAAATAATGGAAAGTAGCAGACCAAAACCAGGCTCCAGAGAGTTCTACAATATAATATCTAATGAAAGAAAAGGTTTTAATCCCAGATCCGTTATGTTTCTCAAAGATGAAAAAGGAGACACTGTAGTCAGCGAAGGTAAAATAATAGAAACCTGGAAAAAACATTTCAGTAATCTTCTGAATATTGAACGAGAAGAACAGCACATAGAAAACATATACCTAATTGCGGACCTACCATTAGAAGAGCCAAGTAACGAGGAAGTACAAAGAGCCATAAAGAAACTAAAAAACTCCAAAGCACCTGGCTCCGATAATATATCATCAGAACTACTCAAATATGAAGGAAACGCACTACATCAGGAAATATATAAGTTGATAATGAACATATGGAGAGAGAAGAGGATGCCGACTAAATGGCAAGAGAGTATAATAGTTCCCATCCATAAAAAGGGAGACAAGTGCGTTAACTACAGAGGTATCTCACTAATAAATACTGCCTATAAGTTATTGGGAAATATCCTGTTGGAGAAATTAACACCATTCGCAGAAAACAGTCTGGGGAAATACCAAGCGGGTTTTAGAAGAAAAAGATCAACTATCGATCAGCTTTTTGCCTTATCCCTTCTTCCGACTCTAAAGAAGAGACAGAATAGGACAAAATGTATTAGTAAACACGTATAACTTTGAAAGAGTGGAACGTTTTAAATATCTAGGCGCAACAATCACAGTGGATAATGATATCACTTAGGAAATAAAAGGAAGATTTCAAGCCACAAATCGATGTATATACTCCCTAAACAACGTCCCTAAATCAAAAAACCTGACACGGACATCCAAAATAAAAATATATACGAGTATTATTGGACCAATACTTACCTATGGAAGTGAAACATGGACAATGACTAAGGCGAACAAAGAAAAACTCAGACGTTTCGAATGCAGAACACTAAGGAAAATCTTCGGACCAATATCGAATTAGAACTAATGATGAACTTAAACGACTATATAATGACAGTGATATCGTCCAAGAAATAAAATCTCAACGTCTGAGATATTGAAGAAAGATTGGTGATGCGATGGAGAGACAACATCCAAAACGACCTGCTGAAAATGAACGTTCCTCTCGAGACAAACCTGATGGAAGACCGAGAATATTAGAGAGTAGTAAAGTCAGCCAAGATCCACCCTGGGTTGTAGCGCTAACCGAAGAAGAAGAAGTGGGTGTATAAGGTAAAGTGTAATAGTGATAATGAAAAAAGCTACAGAGCTAGAGTAGTGGCAAAAGGGTATACCCAAAGAAAAAGTATTAATATACTGAAAGAGTATAATCTTAAGAAGGCTGTATATAGCATAAAGTAATTAAGCCGTGGTTGAAATAAAAAAGTAAATAATATTTTGATAAATTTAGAGTATGAATAATTAAAATTTAAACCTTGTTTTAATAAAAAAAATTGGTTATCTGAAAAGTCGGTTTACGGACGATAATTTTATGTGATAACGTCATAAGAAAACATTGATGAAAAATTGCATACTTTTATAAATTGAATTAAATTATTATCAATGAATTATCATTATTTTGTTGATTGAAAATTACAATTTTTTGCCGCAATTGTTGTAATAAACAATAGAAACCACATTAACTTTTCACTTTATAAACAGTTTATGTGCTGCCGCTGTCTCTCTTCTACTCGGACGCATCGGCCGATGGAGTGAAAGAGAGATAGATACGTCACAAGCCGAACGCTTAAGCCGATCATGCGCTCTCGCTTGCACGCTCGGCTCAGGTGGAACTTGACAATGAGTCATGATTTTCCGTGCGTGCAGCCGGCGTCCATCAGTGTATAAGACGTTATCACGTCAAAAAAAAAATGGCTCATTTACCATGATTGCTCTATATGTGGACAATTTTTTTAAATGATCCCAAGAACAGGAAGCTTTTGAAAACCAGTTGATTTTAAATTTTAAGACAAAAAATTTGGGAGAATCGAAATATTGCTTGGGTGTTAAAATTATAAGAGATCACCAAAAAAATTTTATAACTTTAGATCAAGAAAATTACATAAATGAAATTTTGTAAAGATATAACATGTCTGATTGCAATATTGTTTCTGCTCCATTAGATAAAAATGTTGGTGTAGGTACTCGTAAGTAATGTACAGGACAAAATTTGTAACAAAAATTTATCAAGATCTTATTGAAAGCCTAATGTATCTGGCAGTAATAACCCGTCCTGATATTGCTTACTCTGTTAGTTTTTTGTTACTTTTATACAAGTTACACTGGCAGTGTGCGAAAAGGTTGTTAAGGTATTTAAAGGGTACCAATAACTTTTCTTTGAAAATTGAGAAAGGTAGTAATTTTTTTTAGCACAAAAGAACTTAAAATAATTCTTTAATTCAACAAATAACTTACTTACTCACTATAAAGTCTAGGTTGTCTTGACAACTATGTACGCCAAACCAGAATAGCGAAGAATTTGATCGAAATGTATGCAAATAAAATGTACTAACAGTAATTAAATGAATTCACTAAATATTAAATAGTTACCCCATTTTATAAGGGTAATTAAATATGATAAGTTGGAGGAAAAATCGTCCTCCAACGAATCTTTGAACAAGAGAATTTTAGGCACTAGCGCCCACCGAGGTTGGAAACAAAGAGAGAAGTGTTTAGGTTAACACATTAAGCCCCGTCCACATCTGAGCAAACGCACCGAATGAATACTTTGCGTCGCATGAGCATTTAGATGTGGACGGGACACACGAACGCGCTGAGCAAGCTTAAAACGTGCGGCAGCCGATACAAACATTGTCGGTACATTAAAAAAATTTCTTGCTCAGTCTGGACGGGTTATCTGTTGCACTGAACACGTTTCGCCAAACGGCCCCGTACAAAATGGATTTTTCACATGAGATGTGCTTGCAATTAATTTAAGAGTTTAAAAATCGGCCTATTCTTTGTAATGTGAGACACGAAATGTATTATAATAAAATTAAGAAAGAGGATGCTTAGGGATATGAGAGAAGTTATAAAAAAACTAGATAGTCTAAAAGGATCCTACCAGCGAGAAAAAGCAAAAATCAATAAAAACAGAAAAAGGTAAATTTAAAAATAATTAAACTTGCTATTAATTACGTTTAATATGTCATAGGCGCCGACGAAATATATGACTGATATATTCTGACTTCTTCGAAGGTATAACTGTGGAGACCATTTACTACGCTTTCGTCTATTTTTCTTATTATTAAGTAATTCATTAATGATAATAATAAATGCGCACTAGCCCGTCCTAGATCTTCCATTGCATTCATCACATCAATAAATGCGGCGCACAACTGGAACGGCTCCGAATGCAGACTCATGTGGTTCTGTGCGGGAAAATAACAATGAATGAATGCGGTGCAAAGTGCTTATTTGGAGCGTTTGCTAAGATGTGAACGGGGCTTAATAATTAGGTCTGGCCGCATCGGGCGGGGTCGGTCATTAGGGTACCGATATCCAGACTTGGAATATGACGACAAGGCAGACGAAATGATCAGGGCCAGATGGTCCTACTTTGTAGGAATTTAATTGGTACAAAATGATTTAATAGTTAAGCACAAATATTTGTATGCTGAAGACATATAATGTGAAAGAATGTGCTAAAACTTCTATTGAGCAGTAGGAGATTTTAATATTAAGAGGACTCTGGCTAAAATAACAAAAAAAGAAAGTCCTAGGTTAACTGTTGTTATTATGTGGAATTGCTGCGACATAAATGTCATGAAAATAAGTCCATAAATGAAGTGGTAATAAAGTGGATTAATATCTTTTTGGAACACCACCAGAGTGATACTTGACATATTAGTCCCGTTTATGACTACACTTAAATCACTAGACTTTGCATTAATTAATTAGAATATAAGGGTACTAAAAAGCTGATTTATCGCAAATCTACAAGTGTTTTTGGTCAAGGTATTCTTTATTTATAATGCAACATACATCTTAAATTAACGGATATAGGATTTACATATTCGAATTAGTTTCCTAGCTGGTTTTTGTCTAGGGGACGACTAGTTTTTTAAAAATTCATTACAATTGGTTTTGTCAAAATATGATTATAAATACTAAATTAAGTTACTTAATTAAATAAAATTTTGCAAAATGTAACATCATACTATGTTTAGACACAATATAGAATACTTTTGGATACTTTTATCACCTACACACTCACAATAATTATTTTTAGTATGGATACCTATTATGTTATATTTATTTACATGAACTTACGAATGTTGCAATAACAGTGTCTCCTATATGATAATTTTTACTTGGTTGAATAATACAGTCTCCAAAATTATTATCCCAGCCACTTGAATCAAATACCACAGGAGCCACAAGTGATAATAAATCTTTTGGAAACTTAAAGGGAATTGAATCATCATTTAATGACTTTTCCTGTAAAGCAAAAAAATAAAGTAAAAATTATTAAATTTGTCTTTCAATGGTAAAACATATACAGTAAATAAATCGTCGGCAAACTGTATGCAAAGATATTTATTCAAAAAGTGACGAATGAAACTGATGGGAAGATATGGGATGTGCAAGTAGGATTTAGAAGAGAAAGGAGATGTATAGATCAGGTCTATTCATTACGAGGTATAGTCGAAAAATTATTGACTAGAAATCAAAAGTACTACTGCGCTTTTGTAGACTTAAACAAGGCTTATGACAAAGTAGCGAGGATTGAATTATGGTCGACATTGTCTATGTAAGGGGTGAGCGGTAGTTTCATACGAGTACTGAAATCACTTTACGAGGATTCCACTGCTTGTGTCAGGATAAATGGAGTTTTAACATTGAAAAAGTAAAAAATAGTGTGATACGGGAACGCTGTGGTGTGAAAGAAGATGTGGTTACAAAGATAGAAAAACGAATGTTTAGATGGTTTGGACACGTAGAGAGGATGGATAAAGGAAAATTGACTAAGTAGATTTATAAGGCGAGTGTTAATTGGCAAGTCGGTAGAGGTTGATATGGGCAAACGTATCTCGATCATGTCGAAATTGTATTAAAGAAAGGCCAGGCCAAAGCCACACTAAGTTTTGCTTTCTAATTTGTTACTTTTACCTTTCTTCCTAAATAATATCTTTTTATTATTAAATTTAGAGTTGGTTTTCTGCAGCTTGATCTTAATGACATTAAACGTTAAAAAAGTCATTAACTTTTAATAGTAAAATTAATTGTTTTAAACATTAGACCCAACCAATGGTTACAGCATAAAATTGCATCTGTTCATTTTATCAGAATTGCGAAAAAATAGGCTGTTTATGAAAAATGGTTTGATCATAGTGGTCCACATCTTTAGCTTTCGAGATCACCTTAGCTAATCCCCATTAAATCTTTTTTACAAACGCACAAGAAATTTTTAGTTTATAATACAATTGTTAAAACTAAAAAAATAATTATTAGTAAGAATTTTGGTCGATTCAGTTTGTTTCAACATTTTTTTGTCGGGAACGTTTGGAAGTACAAAAACGTCGGCAAGTTAATGGTCAACACTTTGAACAATTGTTGTAATTTTCTTAATTATTTGTTTTAAATTTGTACAGGTTTCTTTGTAATACTCAATTTGTTGTAATAAATTTTTAAAACATTAGTTGGGCTACTTGTTTCTTGTATAAATATAAAAACTTATGCTTTAAATAGTAGTTTTAATTGATTTAAAAAATTAAAATATTATTTTGGACAAGAATGGTTAGGTTAGGTCTGTGGAAAGCCATAAAGTTTTTGGAAATTTAATAGGAACGATAAAAATAAATTTTTATTGACGATCCACTGATTTTTCTAAAGGTATCAAGATATAGTATATAATGCCTTTAAAAATTATTTTGTTACTTACAAGTTAAAAAAAATAAAGTAAACTGTTTAAAACATTTAAATTGGCTCATAATCAGTAATAAGTTAAAAAAAAGTACCTAATATTTCGTAAAATCCTAATAAAACTAAAATGATAGTAGTCAAAAATATGAAATACACAAAGAACGCTGAGAGTTCATTGGTGCTGTAAAAAATCTGAGTATGTATTAATTTAAAACTGTCTCTTAAATATTAACATATGTTTAAATAATATACCCAATATAATATTCTAGTTTTTAATTTTTTTACCAACAACCGACAAACATTTATGAGAGCGCTAATGTAAGTAGAAAAAGCGAAATATGTGTGTAAGAACCGTAGCAAGTATCTGTCTACTCCTACGAAAAAAAGGCGTGACTATATGTATTTAGGTATGTAATTAACACAACTCATTTACTGAACGTAATAGTTTTTTTAAATAATTGTACTTTATGCCATTATGCAAACAATAAACATTTAATACGTATTCTTAATAATATTTAAATTATATGAAAATAGTCTGAGGCTTTTCTCGTTTTATTTTTTTGACAAACATTTACTTTTTAAGAACTCTTTATTTAGTTTAATTTTTTAACAATTACGTCCCAATTTCTAATTCGCTTATTAACTTATAAAATAATAAAAATTTACGTTCTTACTTGCATTAAAGCAGTTGCTAGTTCTGCATATAATTTTAAATAAATGGTTAGTGTATGAGGACCAAATATTGTTGATGCACCTTCATATCTTTGAAGCTGTAAAATAAAAAAATATTTACTTAATTTAAAGGTATAATATTAAAATTTAACATTTAATAATAGCTCTTTAATAAAATTATTAAAAAATACCCGCCATTTCTTAAAATTTACAAAAATTACAAATCAAAAATTTTGTTGACTAATTTATTAAGCTAAATTTATTTTTAATGATTTATTTTCTCATTATAATTATGAACAAAAATCATCTATTTTTGAATATTTCCTAATAAATAAAGTTTAATTTAACCAAAGTGCTGCAAAAAAAATTACAATAGAAATATTTAAGACTAAAAAAAACAGTGAAAAATATTAGTATTAATTTTTAATTGTTGACACTTATTGTTATACAACAATTAAACTACATAATGTTATTAACATACAAAGGGAACTAGGAAAATGTTTGCAAATGACGCAACCACGTGGCGCAGGCCACGTGTTGGTGCATGTTGAGACGTGTTCATACTTGCAAACTATCCGCTGCGCCAAGCCGGTGGGTTCAGTTGCTTGTCAGCAGTAATAGTTTCAATTACGTGCTATGACATCTGGGTCACGAAATAATATTCGGGTGGTCTTTTGGTATAACTTTGCTCGTGGTGTAAACATGGACCAGTGCTTATTAGAAATTATTTTTGCGCTAGGTGATGATTGTCCATATCGTACGAATATATTCAGGTGGTACAAAGAATTTCAAATGAGAAATTTCAGTCTGAAGGACTTTACTGGTTCCCTTTGTATAAATAATTTAAAGAAAATGCCACATCGGGTATAAAATTATTTAACTTGTACTAATACAACAAAATCAAATTATTTTAAATTAAATGCATACCAAAATTGGAATGCTTTTTTAAAAAAATGGGTTTTATTTAGAAGCATAAGGGACAGGTCAAAAAAATTTAAAAAAAAAAACAAAAATTAGAATGCATAGGGGATAAACTTGGGAAAGTACTCTACCTTGTTCTTAAAGGTATTAAAAACAAAGAATTATTTTAGACTAAATGGAACAAGCTGTCGAAATATAAAATAAAAATAAACGAAAACAACGGAGTTACTCTACACAGAAGATTAACAATCAAAAATCATGTAAAACTCACTAGTCGTAAAAGCAAAGCAAAAATTAGGAAAATTAAATAAAAAAGCCAAGTAGGTTCTTAAAGTTAAACACCCCGTATTTTATCCCGTCGCTTTTTTCCAACTATGTGATCAATAACATAAATTAAGCAAAGATATAAAAATAACTTTTAAGATAATCCTTACAATGTAAAGCTCAAATTTATTAAAAGTAAATCTTAGGAACCATCAAACTAAAATATTAAAATATAAAATATAAACAAACGCCTGTAATTCATCATCATGACCAGATATAGATCGAGTACAACAAATACCGATGCATTTTTCTTAATTCAAATCATTTACGGTTATAAACTGGTCAAGCATTTTTTATAAGTCTCAAGCCTTTGTGTTCACAATGATGTAGATAACGATAATATGATGATCTGGAAAGCGTACATAAAAAATAAAATATGCGTCATTATAACTGTCAGTATACGGAAAGAGCATTCCATTTGCGGAGGAAGTGAAATACCTGGGTGTAGTTCTGGATAAAAGACTCATCTGGTATGCCCACCTAAAAAAAAACAATAAACAAAGCCAGGTTTGCTCTTAGTAATCTCAAAAGAGTATGAAACAAATCTTAAAGAATGAACCCTGAACAGATTTACTGTATTTATTAAACAATGAAAATATCTATGTGAGAAAATCGAAAGTAATGGTTTTTGAAAGAGAAGAAAGCATGACAAACTGTGTAGTTTGGATTGAGGGAGAAAGAGTGGAACAAGTAAATAAATTTGTGTACTTGGGTTCAAAGTTTACGATAGATGGAAAGTATGACAGTAACGTTGAGCGAAGGGTGTTGGCAGGACAACAAATGAATGAGGCACTGCATAGCTTTATGAATAGCCAGAAAGTGTCAAAAAAGGCACGTTTGGCTGTGCATAAATGTGTGTTGGTTCCTACACTTATGTATGGTAGTGAATGTTGGGTTTTGGCAAAAGAAGCATAAAAATAGGATTAATGCTGCGGAGATGAGTAGTCTAAGAAGTAAAGCCGGAGTGACTCGGTTGGATAAAGTGAAGAATAGTAAGATAAGAGAACGCTGTGGTGTAAAAGAAGATGTGGTTACAAAGATAGATAAAGGAATGCTTAGATAGTTTGAACACGTAGAAAGGATGGATAAAGAAAGATTGACGAAACAAATTTATAAGGCGAGTGTGAATGGACAAATCGGTAGAGGTTGACCTCGGACAACATATCTTGATCAGATTGTTTTGAAGAAAGGCAAGGTCAAGAGTACCAACAACCGACGAGCATGTATGAGAGCACTGATGAAAGTAGAGGAAGCAAAAGATTTGTGTAAGAACCGTAGCAAGTGAAAGGAAGTGGTCTCTGCCTATCCCTATAAGAAAAAAGCGTGACTTTATTTATGTATGTATGTAGGTATGGTTCAGTAGTCTGGTAAACCAAAGGGTTATAACAGACAACTAGAGCAAAGCTTGCTGGCCTTCAGCGTCTGGCATGCCTGGCCATAACTGGAGCTATGTCCAGCGCACCAACGGCAGCGATGGAACACCTTTTAGATATTTTCTTAGAGAGGGAGGCCAAATAGTCTCCTACAGATTCCTGTCTCTAAAAAGGCAAATTAAAAGAGAGCAACTCGGGGACCACTCCAGGATACTGAGTAAAATAAAAAACCACCAAATTTTTGAAATGGTTCCTGACATGCTAGCCAAAAAAATACACGTAGAAAAGTCTTTCAAAATCCTCTTTCCGAAGAAAGATGATTGGGTGAAAGGAAAAATCCTCTTCCCAGAGACTAAATGCATAATGTACACAGATAGCTTGTAAACCCCGGATGAAGTTGGGGCAGGTGTTTTCAGCAGGAAATAAAAGATTAAAATATTTACCAATCTTGACAGGTATGCTACAATCTTTTATGCTAAAGTCTTCGCTATCAAATTGTGTGCAAAAGAGCTGACTAACAGACCTTCAGCAAACAAAAACATAAGTATAATATTAGACAGCCAGACTGCTTTAAAAGCACTAAGCTCCAACAAGATAAATTCTAAACTTGTATGAAATTGCATTGAATCCCTAAACCCTCGAGAAACACAACTAAGCAGATCCTAGAATGGAGCAGGAACGACCTGCGAATTCTATCGGGACTGCTTATAGGACACTGTCGTCTTGATACCACCTCGGAAGATTGGGTCTGAATTAACAAACGGACTGTTGGTTTTTCTGTGTGGAAGAAGAAACTGCTGAACACATACTATGTTTATGCCCCTGCCTGAAAAGAATAAGGTTTAACATATTTTGTTATACCAACCTAGAACCTACCGATTTTAAGAAAATTTTACCCCATACAACTATAAAGTTCATGAGAAGGGCTGGATTGTGCGGTGAATTATAACCTCTAGGGGTACTTTACTTTACTTTTTCGTATCCGAATCCATATTAAATTCTATCGGCCCAATACCAGGCCACGTCCAAAGCATTATCTGTGGCAAGCCATAAATCTTCGGGGGAGCAGAAGTTTGGGAAGTTCTTGCAGTTTAATAGATGTTCCATAGTCTACACCTCCTCGCAGTCGCACTTCGTGTCTATTTCTTCAATAATCCCTCATTTTGCTAAGTTCGTCTTTATGGTGGTGAACTCCTGTTCTAAGGCGGTTAAAAGTTTTTTAATTTTTCCATTCCAGATAATAGCCTGGTGAAGGTTCCTGGCGTAGAGGATATATATCCGGTGGCTCCATAGAGACTGCACTCAGAAAACTTTTTCGTGATCTCAGTCGTCTTATTGGTACCGGAGCATTGTAAAACGGGTGGCGGTTGTCGAAAGTTTGTTTGAATCTCGTAGTGTGTTCTATCGCTAGTCGTCGGCGAGCCGCGGGGGCCTCGCTTCCTGCCGCCTTGTAGAGGTATCTCAGTGTTGTAGCCCTCATACAGCCAGTAATGATACGACATGTCTTGTTGAGTGCAACTTTTATATGTTTCGTATGTGAGGATCTATTCCATACCGGGCAAGCGTACTCCGTAGTTGAGAAACAGTGCTTCAGCTGTAGATCTGATCACGTAAGGATTAGCTCCTTACTTGCTTCCCGTTAGTTTCTTTAGGAGTTGGTTCCTGGTCGATACCTTTTTTTGTGTCTTTTGACAGTGAAAATTATAAGTTAAAGATCTATCCAGTGTTATTCCTAGGTATTTCGGACGGGGTGTATGTTCTATGGCGATTCCATCCCATTGTATATGTAGTTCCCTCCTGTACATATGTTAAATAGCATTGGGAAGAGGATGCTTTCCTGTGGAAGGCCATTATTTTGTGATCTCCACCTGCTTTTCCTGCCCTCCAAGCTGACATATTACCTCTTGTTCTGTAGAAGAAATTAGATTACTTTGGTTAGTTCGTAATCCTTAGTAGTATTATAGACCTTAGCAAGAAGGATTTTTTGGTTTACGGTGTTATATGCATTTGATAGATCCAAAAAGACAACTCCGGTTAGATTTCCCCTTTTTTGAAACCCCTCTGGATGTGTTCTGTCAGAGCCAGTACCTGTCCCGTGCACGATCTTCCCGGCCGGAAACCTCCCTGTTGTGGAATAAGTTTCTGGTCTACAAAATTCTGGATTTTATTGAGTATAAGCCGTTCATAGTTTAAAAAAATTGCATAATAGCGAAATGGGTCTATAGCTACTTGCGGCGTTATGATACCAGGTTTTAATATTGCGATTATCCTTGATTTTTTCCAAGATTTTTAAATTTATTTGGTCAGGTGGCAGGTATTTACTAGCATGAGGATCCACTGTTTTGTTTAATCTGCTCTGTGCACATGTCATCCACTCCGGAAGTCTTCTCATTTTTGAGGCTATTGATGGCCTCACACAGTCCATCGAGGTCAACTGACCGTCCTGGATGCAGAAATTTCTGTAGAAGCTAGTCCACATATCTGCTCCCCTTTTTATTTTATTTTTTTTGTTTTTTTTTTGTTTTTTTTTTTTTTTATTTTTCTTTCTTTATATTTTTCTTTTAAATCAAACCATAAAAACAAATCATGAAAAGTTCAACAAAAATACATGTTCCAACTGCGGTTGCTGATAATTCCCCAAAAAGCAACTTTAGAATTGATTTCTGCAACATTCGAGGCCTGAACTCTAACATTAATTCAGTACACCACCACCTGCATACTAACAGGCCTCATTTACTGGCTCTGATAGAGACACAAATTAAACCCTCCTCCAACAATACGCATCTTTTGTGTCCCGGGTTCGAACTCGAAACAAGATTCAATTTTAAGACCGGCCTTTGTGTTTACACTCGTAGTGATATTTCCTGTTGTAGACAGGAGAACTTAGAACCAACGGACGGCCTAGAGGTCATGTGGTTCAAGTTAACCTTACAAAAATCAACAAAATTTATCTGCTGCCTGTATTTTTCTCCTACGAACCCTCCTTACGTCAGCCTCTTTCAACATCTTTCCGACACGCTGGAGCTGTTGCAAACTAACGACCCCAACACAGAGGTTATATTTTTGGGTGATTTCAATGTTCACAACGCGAACTGGCTGAGATCCAACCGCACCGACAACGCCGGTCTAGAAACTGAGAATTTTGCGATAAGCCACAACGTGACCCAGCTAGTTGAAGAATCTACCCGCATACCCGATAACCCCAATCTCCAAACCAACATTCTCGATCTCTTCTTCACGACACATCCCGACCAGTACCGAGTCTCTATAACCGCTCCGCTCGGTAAATCTGATCATAAACTCATCTCAGCCACGTCCAAACAAACAACCCCGCCCAAAATCACGCCTGGTACCTCTATTGTCTGGCATTATAGATCAGCCAAATGGAATGAACTGAGGGACTTTTACCTATCTTTTCCATGGAAAGATGTCTGCTTTCGCTCACAAGACCCATCAACATGTGCAGAATCTGTAACCGAAATCATAAGGCTAGGTATGGACTCATACATTCCTCATGGTACAAGACGGATCTTCAACCCCAAACCCTGGTTCAACCAAGAATGCAACCGTGCAGTGCGTGATAAAAATTAAGCACATCGACTCTGGTGCGAAGTCCCGACAATTGCTAATCGAGAAACCTTTGTCCACGCGAGGAACGCCTGCAAAAGAACGATCGATCTTGCCAAAGAATCCTACAACAGGAGAATATGCAACAAACTTGTCAATGCTCCTCCTGGATCAAAGACCTTCTGGTCTTTGGCCAAAGCCATAAATAAGAATTTCACAACTTCTTCTTTACCACCACTCGAGAGGTCCGACGGCACGACAGCCGTATCTTCCAAAGAAAAAGCGGATCTGCTGGCCGAAATGTTCAGCTCTGACTCAACCCTCGATACCAATGGAAAACAACCCCCAACGATACCTAGAATAAACGCATCAATGCCTGAGGTCACTATCCGCCATCGCACTATCAGGAAAATCCTACGAAATCTTGACACCAATAAGGCAGTAGGACCAGATGGAATTCCGAAGACCTGAAGACCTTTGCCTGAAGACCTTTGCTCAAGAGCTCACCCCAGTTCTCTGTAGACACTTTAAGTTATCATACAGCAAAGGAGTATTTCCGTCCATGTGGAAAAACGCTAAAGTCCAACCGATTCCGAAAAAAGGAAAGAAGACTATTCCTGCAAATTATCGCCCTATTGCATGGCATATCCAAAGTTATGGAAAAAGCTATTAACACAGAACTTATCAAATATCTAGAGAAATTTGAGATAATCCATGACAGACAATATGGATTTCGACAACTTCGGTCTACTGAAGATTTGCTGGCTTATGTCACTCAGCTTTAGACAAACACTATTGAAAAGTTTGGTGAATCTCGTGCAATAGCCTTGGATATATCAAAAGCCTTTGACCGCGTTTGGCACCAGGCATTGTTAAGTAAATTATCTGCCTACGGTCTCCCAACCAAACTGCGAAAATGGCTCTTGAGCTTTATGCAAGATCGCTCCTTACATGTGGCAGTTGACGGTATTTCTTCTGATGCGTTTAAAACTAATGCCAGGGTCCCCCAGGGTTCCATCCTGTCCCCCACCTTATTTCTTTTACACTTTAACGACCTCTTGAAAACCACCACGAACCCCATTTACAGTTTCGCAGACGATAGCACACTTGTCTCAACTTTCACATCCTATCGATCACTTTCGGTGAATGATACAAATAGACTCAGGCAGGAACATGTTGATTCCATTAATAGAGATCTTAAAGCAATCGTCAAGTGGGGAACCAACAATCTTGTTCAGTTTAACGCACAAAAAACACAAAGTGCCACGTTTTCCAAGAAAGTGAATTCCTCAAATCATCCCATCACAATGTCCGGAAATACCCTTGAACCAAGTCCCTCCATCTCGATTTTGGGAGTCACGGTGTCCAATAATATGTCTTGGCTTGACCATGTTGCTAACATCGCAAAGTCGGCAAGCCAGAAGCTAGGTTTTCTGTGGAAAGCTAGAAAATTTTTTACTCCTGATCAACTGTTGACGACGTACAAGGCTCAAATCCGACCTCTACTGGAGTATTGCTCGCACATTTGGGGTTCAGCACCAAGGCATTCTCTTCGTCTTCTAGCTTCCATTCAGAAAAGAGCCATTCGTTTGATAAACAGCTCAGCTCTCACAGATACCCTTCACCCTCTAGAACATAGAAGAAGAGTTGCAGACCAGTCATTGCTCTACAGATATTTCCATGGCAGATGCTCCAGAGAAATAAAATTTCTTGTACCACCATTGGCAACATTCGGCCGAAGAACTCGGCACGCTGATCAGTCTCACCCATTTACTCTCAAGATTGACACTACAAGGACCAATCTTCATCAAGAATCCTTCTTTTACAGGGCTGCTACGGAATGGAATAAGCTTCCAAAATCAGTTTTTCCAGAGAACTATGACCTGCAACTTTTTAAAAAGCGTGTCCACAATCATTTCCTTTCTATAATCCCTTCCCCTTCTAATAGTCGCAGTGCGGGCCGTCCGCGGCACACACGATAGGTCTACCCTTTTTGCGACTATTTTCATAAAAAAAAAAAAAAGTGGATGATGCAACTTCTAAAATATAATAGCATAACTTTGGTCCCTTTTAGCGTTAAAAAGTGTAAGTCAATCTTCAGATTTAAAATATTTTTAACCAAATAAATAAGTAAATTAAAGTAAATTAAATTAAAAACATAGGTAAATTATTACTCTATTAAAATATGAAATTTAAATGGTGTTATGTAATTAAAAGTTTCTTACCAGATATTCCTCTGGTGTAGCTATATAATTGGTATATACGTTGCTTAAACCGGCAATAATTACTTTGATATCATTAGTTCCACCATTTTTCTGTATAATTTCTTTAATTGTATCTCTTAAACGTCTTCCTGACATTGTTGTAAATTCTCCAGGGACAGCTGCCAAGACTAATTGTCCGATTTTAAGAATTTGTGTGGATACTGTTTCTGGTTGCCATTCATATGGCAAACGAATCTGCAAGATTTATTTTAAATTATTGGCCAGTGCTTAACACACCATACTCAGAAATTATTATAGCTTTATTTTAATAAAATCAAACAATTGTACAAAACCAATAAATCACTATAAAAGCCTTGGCACAATTTTTTTACTAACCAATATTTATTTATTTTTTAACCATTATATTATTTAGTATTTTATTAATTTGCATAAAATATGTAAGTTAGTCACATTGTAATTAATGTAATTATTTTTAAAATTAGTGAAAAAAATTAACGCATCTATTAGGGCTTAACAAATATAGTGTTAAGAACTTTCAGATACTTTATTTTTATTTATGCGATAATGTTATAGTAAAAAATAAATCTATGTACTAATTTTAGGGTAATTATTTAAATTTAAAATGTCTTAATTAATAAGAATGTGATTACATATTTACCAAAAATGTAAATAAGGCGTGTAATAACCAAATTACTAAGTAGTGGTAATGTTAATCTTGATTGCATTAATTTTTTCGTAATATTACTTATGATTAAGTTTTTTCATGTCTTTAATAATTAAAAAAAAATTTTTTTAACAACTTACTTTAAATAAATAGATTTTTATCGTTATCTCAGAAATTTATTTTTAACCAAGTTGGGTTTAAACCACGATATTCTGGACAAATTTTAATTATGGGCCCAGATTACGTAGAACAACGCGCGCGGCAAATCGTGCTGTTACCGTCCTGTGGGCAACCAGCCTTGGAAGTATATATGGTATAGGTATTGGAAAACTGTTGAGCTTTAACTCATACTGACGTAGAACACCAGTTTACGTTTAAAATTTGATCCTACTACCTATCTTAAGAATTATAGGCGTTTTAATTTTAATCGAGCTATCGTTCACTGGGGTTCTTCCGACTCCGAATATTTTAATAGTGCAGTGAATTTCGTTTAGTGTTAGTAAGCTTTTTCTTAGTTTCGAGTTATAGTAGTTATTTATTATATTTAGTAATTGTTACCATTGTTAATTTAATTTAGTGGAGACTTGTAGACAATAATTTGTGAAAATATTTTGTGTAGGCAGTGGATTAATTTACTTGACAGTAAGGTATGTATGGATAAATTTAATTTAACAATTTTGATAAAATAAAGTTTGATTTATCGTATTATCGTACATGCTGGAGGTGAAGTAGGATTCGTACTTAAGGCGCTTACAATTTTTAAATTGGGAATGAAAACCGAAAACTACCACGACGACATGAACAATTCAAATTTTGTCAAGTGGTTAAAAGACAAATTTATTTCTAATGATCCAAAAAATGCGAATAAGTCCTTGTCACAGGTGGTCACACTTGTGAAACCCCCTCCCCCCTTGTGTGACGTCACATATTTTTAAATTTTATATTTAGAAGTAATTAAATTAAAACAGCAGTTTTTCCACTGACTTTAACCTACATAAGCCTTATAAATATAGATCGAGTTAGTAATAAGTTTTTGATTTACATATAAATTTCGCGTTTTAGTATTTTAGATTTTAACATGTTTCGTCACAAAGCTTTTAATTCCTCCAATCCCTTGTCACACAATGTTACATTTTGTTGACCCCTTTACCTCCCCCCTCCCTTACTGTGTGACGTAATTTATGGATGGTCTCTTATCACAATGCACTGTTAGACCCCATTCCAAATTTTTTATGGAAAAATAATGCAATGCAGAAGTGGCTTTCTGAAAGAAATATTTTTTAGGAATTAAAAGCAACTAAAGCTGAACTTAATACAATCATAAAAATGCACAAAGCAGCTTCTAAAACAAATATTATGTTATGTCTACCACCCTATCATCCGGAACTAAATCTAATAGACAAAATATGGGCGTTGGTGAAGAACGAAGTAACTACTTGCAACGTTACTTTTAAATTAGATGATGTGTGGAAATTAACAGAAAAAAAAATTAGTCAGGTGACTGTAGAACAATGGAAAAATATTTGCGCTAATGTGACAATAGTTAAAAACGAATACATTATGGACAACGTGGCGGATTTAATAAACTTAGGAGAGGATAGTAGTGACGGCAAAAGTAAATTTTCAGATAATGAAGCTGACGACGACGATGACGACTTAGGTTGAAAGCCCATCGTGTAGCCTCTTACTTTTTTATTTTGATTTTAACTCTTATTTTATTTTTGATTGCCAATTTTAGTTGTGAACTAAAGATTAAATGTTTATTTTTTTACTAATATTTGTTTTAGATATAGTGGATAGTGTGTAGTGTATATAGAGTATATAGTGTATAAGCTTTTTACGTCTGTAACAAGCATTTAATTCTTTTTGGGTAAATAAATAAATATTTTAAATTATTTTATAAAATAAAATTATAATGTAATTTTTAACCTACTGCGCCTTGTCTAAAAAATGCAAACTACGTTTACGGTCGAGCAGACTCATTTCAATATCAATCAGGTCTCATTTTAATAATCCTGTGCTTCGTTGCCGGTTAGCTCTGCGCAACTATTTTCAAGGTCATAGCTCAACTCGTTTACCACTACCTATATTATGTTCTTTATCTTATAAAATTATTAATTTATCTTATTTGTATATGTTGAAACTATACAGTGCGTTCATAAAGTGTGAAAACGGTCCATTTTCTCATGATTTGACTATTTTTATAGGTAAAGCTCGGACATGTAAAAAATAATAAAAACGTATTCTACTTAAAACTACATTTATCGTCAAACCCATTCAAACTCTCCCTCGATAACAAAAATGCGTCTGTTTATTGTCGTCCCTTGATCAAGACTGCTGCCAGCCTCTTTCTTGTTCCTATTCCTAGAAACCTGGCTACTAGATGAACTCGTGCATCAAAAAGGTCTTGTCGACTACGGGGGCTAATCCAAATATATCTTACAGACGGTTGGTTTTCTTTTTGTTTTTTAATAAAAACAAAAAAATAAATATTACCCCCATTACCTTATCAGATTTGATGTCATCAAGAATTTTTTTAATAAAAACAGTATGTTTTTAGATAAAAATTAAAAGCACATAAATTTCTGAGTTCAGTATACTATAGGTTGTAGTATTTTATTTGACGAATTTGGTATGGTTAAACTCAGAAAAATATGGACCGTTTTGACATTTAATGAAGCCGGTAATATAGTGAGTTGCTTTCTATTGCTGCATTATGTTTATTCTCTTCGTGGTAATAGTTTAGTTTGATAAATTATATAGTTATATTAATTTTTTTGAATTGTCATTGTTCTTACAAACCATTTATTTAAAAGTGTTTTAATAAAAGTAATTTTTTTAAGGGTGTTGTATATTAAAACTGAAAACCACAACAGGTTATGGGCCCAGAACATTTCCACTGCGCAAGAGGTTTATGAGAATATATACATATACAAAATAAAATAATAAGACAGTAGTTTGTTGTATAGCAATATTTGAATTTCTTCAAGAGATATTGCTAAGAAAGAAGCACTACTTCTGACTAAACTTGATGGGCAAAATTTCTCACTGTGGAAATTTGGAGTAACGTTTCCGCTGGAGTCACAAGGACTGATGAAGTTTGTAGAAAGTACAATCAAAGAGCCCGATAATCTAAACAAACTAAACGAATGAAAGCGATGGAAAAAATAGTTGCTGTAATTTTGAACTCTCTTGAGCATGTAAATTAAATAAACTGTAATACGCCTGAAAAAATGTGAAATAAGATTCTTTGTATGGTGGCACCAGTGAAGTTGCTATGCAGTGTGCTTGGCAACAGTTTTATAAGTTTAAAATCAAAGAAGAAGACTGTGTGACTACACAGATAGAAAATTTTTAAAGTATCTGCACGTCTTTAAAAAGTGCGGGTGAAAATCTATCAGTAAGTGCAATAATGTCTAAATCGATTAGTAGTTTGCCATTCCATTTTCCCACATTTTCAATGGCTTGGAATTACACACATGTAGCAGACAGAAATAGGGATAACCTTATTGCTAGGATTATAAGAGGAGAAAAGAGACATACCAATATGGAAACAAACACAAGTGAAGTTTCTACTGCTTTCCATGTGGAATTAGCACTTAAAGATAAAAAAGGGAATACCACGAAAAAAGTAAAAACTTTATTGAAAAAGGGTAAATTGTATAAGTTAAAAAAGAAGACAAAATGTAGTTATTGTCACGTAAAATGACATTGGGCATGTGAGAGTAAAAAGCGATTAGCTAATAAAAGTAAGAAAAAGAAAGAGAGTCAATACTCTGCTTCAACTTATATTTGTAATGCTTTTTCATTCCACAGCGTGGTCTGTTAATAATGGGACACAGAGCAACTACAAATTCTTTGCATAAAAATATTGCAATATATCACAATTTACCTTAGTCCAATTCTTGATATTAAAAAAGATGCAGGATGTTAAATGTAATTTTTTTTTATTAAATACCTACTTTTAATATTTTAACAGATTTTAACAGCGTTTAAAATATTTCCACAAAAGTTGGTGAACCAAGTTTTTTTGTGATGAGAAATCATAATCTTTAATCAGTTTCAGTCTAGCATACGGATAGCGCTACGTACGCTATAATGAGTAACTTAAAATGTACCTATTTTTTTATGCCACATTTTGTAAAAACTGAATAATTAAAATAAACTTTAAATCATTTCTACGTAAAAATGTTACATACACTTGTTTTATCTCGCAAAAATTTAGATTTACAAATACGCCACTGGGCATGAACGTGTTTTACCTGCGTTTTGAGTGCGAGTTTTTGCAAACTTTTCTAGTTGAAATAACAATAACAAATAAATTCTAATTTTTGTACTATACAGTGACTTTAGTGTTGTGCACCGGCCAATTAACTTAATCTTGGTAAGCCGTATCTTACAAGCTCTAATATTACAATTCCATAACATAAAAATCGATATTATTTACATCACTATCCTTTTTTACTTAACTACCGATAAGTGATAAAAACTAGTTTCCGGGCCTATTCTATTCGTATTTTTTGAATAGGCAGCCAGAACTACAAAATGCTGTATATTGGGCTGACAGCACACAGAAAGACACCATAAACCTCAATATTACCGATTCTTACGCCGTCGCCTTTGACTAAAAGGGCAACGTCATGACTAATATTACTCAAACAGCAAACTCACCCAATATGTCTATAAACACTGCGAATAATTCTTCTACTCCATCTGCTCCTTACTTACCCGCTGCAAAATTAACCCCAAAACCTTCTTTTCACCCTATGGAAAACTGATGCGATATTGCCAGGACAAGGGGCTTTCCCTGATTATTGGATGCGACGCAAATGCGCATCACACTGTCTGGGGAAGCACGGACACCAAAAGAAGAGGTGAAGTGCTGTTAGAATATCTAGCGTCCACAGACCTAGAGATTATCAACAGAGGAAGTGAACCTACCTTCTTCACCGTAGCAAGAAGGAAAGTTCTAGATCTTAATGGGAGAAATGAAGGACTGAAGGGTTCCGAACGAGCCCTCCCTGTCAGATAACAGGTAGATCATTTCAGGCTCTATAAGGTTGGCCTGCATATGAAACCCCAAGAGGACAGACTGGGACTCCTTTCAGAAGGACCTAGCAATCAGCCTCGAGGACTTTCCCAAGAGGCATGGAAATGTGGCGAAAATCGAGTTTTGTGTCGAACATCTTTAAAAAGCTCTGATTGACAGCTATAAAAAAAATTGTCCAACTAAAACAGAATACCAAGAATACTTTTTGGTGGAACTCCAGACTGTAGGATCTCAGGAAAGCGGCTCAAAGTTCTAAAAACAAAGCCAGAAACACGGGCCGCCAGTCCGATTGGGAACTTTTCAAGAAGTCCCAGAAAGAATAAATAGAGTTTGTGATCCAGGCTAAAAAGAAGAGCTGGGAGAAATTCTGCTAATCGGTATATTCTGCTAGGCTTTGCAGAATCCTGGCTAAAAATTTAATTTGGATTCCAGACGAAAGAATTGTGACAGGGGAGCAATGCCTAGTACCTACATATGCTAGAGGGTAACTTTCCGGGATACCCGGACCGGACCGGACCGGATATTTTTAGCTCTTTAACAGAAAGGACTGGAGTTAGTATCTGGGACTCTGACCAGAATTTTAATGGCCTGCGTGGCATTGGGCCATACACCCAGTGCATGGAAGCTGGCAAAAGTGGTGTTTATTCTGAAAGTGGGAAAAACAGGATACACTTCAGCCAAAGATTTCAGACCGATCTGTTTAACGTTCTTTGTGTTAAAAAGATTAGAAAAGCTGGCCGAATTTTATGTGCGTGACGTCACCCAAATGAACATGCAAATTGTACGGGTTTCTCCGTCGACACTGCTCTTAACTCAGTGGTTTCAGTCATTAAGAGAGAAAAGGCTTTAATGTAAGCACCTTATTGGATACAGAGGGTGCCTTTAACAACACACCACATGAAGTGATGTGTCCAGGGAGGCTGCTCGAAGAGGTGTACCGGAAAGGCTTATGGAGTGGCGAGTGACGGCCTCACAAGGAGCAGTGAAGGTCACTGGATAAGTGAAGAGAGGCTGTCCGCAAGGAGGGGTGTTCTCCCCACTCTTATGGTGTTTTGTGGCCGATAGGCTTTTTAGAATACTGAACTATAAAGGGTTCTTTACGCAAGGGTATGTTGATGATTTGGCTATCCTGATACGAGGTCCCTTTCTGGGGCCCATTCTAGAGCTCACTCGAACAGCGCTAGAGATGGTGAAAGAATGGCGTAACGGGACTGGTCTCTCGATAAATTTGCCTAAGTCTAACCTCGTCATTTTCTCCCGCAAGTACAAGGTAGGCCCCGTAGAGGGCCCTGTACTCGGAGGAATAAGATTAACTGACTCAGTGAAATTTCTGGATATTACACTGGACAGGAAGCTGATTTGAAAGAAGCACCTTAAAGAACGATGTAGAAGCGTAAACGTATATTTTTGGATATGCAAAAGGACATTTGGCCAGACATGGGGCTTAAGACCCAGAATTGTTTATTAATATACACGGCGATTCTTTGACCAATACTACTGTACGCTTCGATTATCTGGTGTTCCAGGGTACAGAAGTCATCAGATAAGACAATGTTGGAGCACGCCAGAACTTTGGTGTCATGCGCACTACTCCAGTGGCGGTGATAGGAGCGCTGCTCGGTATTGGCCCGCTTCACCTTGAAGTGGCTTAAAGTGGCTGCGACGACAGCGCACTGCCTTAAATGTAAGCAACAATGAGGAATTAGTGATTGTAGACACACAAAATTACCGCAAGGTGTCCTGTCCAATCCTGTGCTTAACATGGGACAGGACAAGATAATGGCTATCCGTGTCTGGAAAAAACCATTTAAGGTATGCTTCCCAAAACGAGAAGAATGGACCGGAACCCAAAGATCGGTAATACTCAATGGGGACATTTGGTTTACAGAGGTTCCAAGATGGGCGCTGGGACAGGGGCTGGAATTTATAGTCGTCAAAATGGGATCAAGGAGTCGATGTTTCTGGGTGAATACGGTACAGTTTTTCAAGCGAAAAATGTAGCTATCATGCAATGTGCACAGACGGCGCTCTTCATAGGGGGTACCGGCAGGTGCATTAAAATATGCTTGGACAGCCAAGCGGCAATTAAAGCACTATCGAGTCCAACTATTAATCTACGATTGATTTTGGTTTGTAGACAAACCCTAGAGGCATTGTCGAAAAGCAACAAGGTCACTCTTGTCTGGGTTTCTGGTCACTCGGGAATCAAAGGCAATGAGAGGACTGATAAGTTAGCAAAAGCGGGATCAGAAACTAAATTCGTGGGCCCAGAGCCAGTGCTAGGAATTCCCTTTTGTCTAGACAGAGGGAAATTTGGGGCTGGCTCAGAGACCAGAACTCAATGTACTCCCCGAGAGAGCCTAGCCAGAAGCATTACGTCGCTGAGTAGAAAGGATGCCAGACTAGTAGTACATATACTGACCGGTCATGGTACCCTTAGATATCACATACCCAACCTGAGGCTTACCGATAGCCCTAATTGTGGATCGTTTGGAAAGAAAGAAACTAGCCTTCATATCTTTTGCCAATGCCCGGCGTATTTCGGACTAAGGCTGACTGTGCTGGGCTTAGCTTTACTTGGGCCCAAGCAATTAAGGCAATTATCGATCAACCACCTGTTCCTTTTTTGGAGTAAGACGGGTGTAGCTGATCGTTAACGGCTGTAACGGGGAGACACAATGGACATTGTCTGAGTGCTGTTAGCTGGTTTCGGAAGAAATCACCCTTTAACTTATTATTATTATTATTATCGTCTTAGACTCCCGTAATTACTTAGTATTTCAAGAACATGTAAAAACTATATACAATAACAACGGGACACACTTTGGGGGAACTGATAACTCGTTCTCAAGTTAAGACTTTAATAAAATTGCCGAAGAAAGTGCCGTGTAATGCATCAAGTGACGGTTTAACCCGCCAGAGTTCGTAGTCAGGTGGACACTAGAAAAGACTCATCAGGATCCTAAAACAGTTTGTAATTGTGAGTCCACATTAAATTTGCGTTTTATTACATTCCGTACACCTGAGCTATTTCCTTTAACACCGATAATGTTTTTAAGGAAAAACTGCACAGGAAAATATTATACAAACTTAAATAAAAAGATGATCTGTAAAAGAAGTTTTATCGCAAATATTTGGGAAAACTTCATCTGTTGCAAAAGCGTTATGGAGCTAAAGAGATAACGTTGAGAGAAATTGTGCTTATTGGAAATGATTGGCCAATGGGGAGGGTAAGCGAAGTGATCAGAGGTAAAGACGACAAGATTTGACTTGTTAAGATTACTACTAGTAAAGGTAATGGATTAAATCATTCCAAGCACAATGAGAACAAAAACGATACAGCGCCTTTACGAATTTCGAGCAAGCGTGTGAAATGGCATGGTGAAGAAAGTTACACGAACTCGGTAGTGATAAAAAGCAGAGCACTCGCCGAAAGAGTAGTACTACACAAAGTGGTTTAATATTTATCAACCGTAGGTATATTACCTGGGGGTCCTGGGGTAAGATTACTAAATAAATGATTAAGTATTAAAAAAATTATTGCTTCTTAATTTTTCGAATCGACGTGTTAATAAGACGGGTAGTCTTATCGACGCGAACTAAAAAGCACAGTGCAAGTTGCACCACATCACCCGAGATCAAATTGGTTAGCAAAGCTAATGTTTAAGATATTTATTAAAAGAATGAGCGCGATAAATGAACCTGAACAATATAAGAGTTTAAAGTCTTTATTTTCTTGAAAATATTGTTTAATGCTTTACAGATAGAATGTTGGGTTTGAAAATAAAAATACACTGCGTAGTGAATTATTAATTTAATTTGGGTACTATTGATATATTAGCCATTTAAGTTTTAAAAAATCTCAGATATTACATAAAATTTAATTACACGCTAAAAAAAGGGAATAGGACGCAAAAATCAATAAAGTAATTTTAAGCACTAATTACATACATACATATAGCGACGCACTTTTCTCGTTGGGGTGGGTAGAGACCACTTCCTTTCACTTGCTTCAGTTCTTACAAACATCTTTCACTCTTTTAGTGTCCAAACCTTAGATGGGATCTTTTCTTTATCTATGTTTCTAACTACATCTTCTTTCACACAACAGCGTTCCCTTATTTCATTATTCTTCACTTTATCCATCAGATTCACTCCGGATATACTTCTTAGACTACTTATTTTTATAGCTTTAATCTAATTTTTATATTTCTTCTGCTCTAATTACGATTTACGAGTATAAAGAAATATTTTTCATTAAATATACTTATTTTTTTAGAAACAAACAAACAAACCTATTTGATATGTTCGTGTAATGTTTTTCATAATAAATTGCGTGCATCAATTACAAGCTTGGTAAAAAAATTTAAAACAACTGGTACTTACATTAAAAAAAAAGTAAAATATTGATTTTTCTGCAAATTGATGTTAGAAGTGCAATGGATTAACATTAAAAAGGGCTATTTATCACCCCATACAGTTATGAAATTTTACGTACCCTTCCTGACATAATAAGAATTGGCTTTGGAGCATGGCATTCTACATCATCTGGGGTAGGAGGAAAGATAAAGTCTCTAACTATGTTCCAGAAAGAGTTACTAGTGTTGGTACCTTGTGCAAAGTTAAATTCGCCAGGGCCATCCGTTGTTCCAGCAGCAAACCCATAACCCATTGCCGGTAAACATCCTCTTACCTTAAAAAACAATCTACTTATTAATTTGCTCTGTAAATACTTTTTTAATACAATTAACAACATATATAATTCATTAAAAAATATATTGTAAATGGGATCTGTAAAGTTAGCATTCGCCCTTTGGTGGCAAAACATTTTAGTAAAATAATAAAAAACATTAACAGTAATAGTTGATCATTACAGTGCAACAGAAGTAGCTTGGTGGGCGACTAGCCTCTAAAATAACAAATATTTGGCTAAATATACTTCACATTCGTAAATTTGATCTCTCGCCCGCCAAGCTACTTTTCTAGCACTGTAATTGTCTTCTTAATTAGAAATTTCTTAATAATTTTGTGATTTTAAGCAGCATCGTCTTAAAAATTAGCAACTGTATGTTTTTTGGCATAAAAATTACGAATTTTATGCTGAATTTAGCACTATTTATACAGGGCGTTACTTACACCCTGTTACTTAGATAAATTACAACATATATTTTTTGCCTAATAGGTTAATAGGTAAAAAATCTAAAAGGCAGCTCAATTTTAAATAAAAAATGTACGCTTGTTTATTTCATGTAACCTCATCAGTTTTTGAGTTATTTGCATTTTAAACATTCAGCGTAAAGACTCCTAAGCAACCGTTATTACATTGACTTTTTTTTAAGTAGGACTGTGTTAGAACTTATCAGTTTTTCGTGTAAAGAAATATTTGAAAATTTTACTGTCACTAAGTAAGAGTGTATTATTTGTAGTAAAATAAGAAAATGCCACGACATAATGCATTTTCCAACAGTGCAATGCGTAATATGATTTGTGTTTTTGCTCAGTTAAATTATAGTGGACCTGGTGCAGCCAGAAGGTATTTAGAATCATACTCAAATCGAAGACAACCCAATCACAAACTGTTCAGACGTATTTATACCCGCCTAGGCGAAACAGGGTGTTTTCGTCCTAAAAGCTTAAATGGTGCTACAAAAAATATCAACGTCGATGATGACGAAGAGGTTTTAGTTTGTATTTCGGAGAATCCAAATCTCAGTACTCGTCGGTTGAGTGCAGCAACAGGATTAAGCCAATCGTTTATCTGAAGAATTTTAAAGAAAGAGAATCTCCGTCCATATCACTATACTCCTGTCCAAAATTTGCTACCTCAAGATTTACCAGTTCGCCTACAGTTTGATCAATTTATGCTAGATAAACAAAACAAAAACCAGGATTTTCTTAATTACCTTCTTTTCACCGATAAGGCGACGTTTACTAGACGAGGTCTTTTTAATTGGAAAAGCAATCATTTGTTGGACTCCAAAAATCCACATGCTCTAAAGGAACGACATTTTCAGCATGAATTCAAGGTAATTATTTGGTGTGGTGTGATATCTGGTTTTTTTAATGGTCCTTTTGATTTTTCTCTTAATCTGAACAGGCCCCTCTATTTAAACTTCCTTAAACAACAGTTAAAAATACTAATAGAAGATGTACCACTAGCTATAAGGCGGAACATGTGGTTTATGCAAGACAAGGCGTCGCCACATTTTTCTCTGCCAGTACGGCAATACCTGAATGAACATTTTCCTCACCGGTGGATTGGGCGTGGCAGTAAGTTTGTTTGGCTACCTAGAAGTCCAGATTTAAACCCTCTAGACTTCTCAATATGGTCACAAATGAAGGACATAGTTTACAAAGATACACTTAATTCTATCGAAAAATAACGACAGAAAATTCGAGAAGCTGCTAATATTATTAAAAATAATCAACAAATGTTATTTAATATTCAAAGATTTTTAGGGAGACGCCTTACAAAGTGTATTGAAGTGGAAGGGGGAAATTTTGAAAATTTACTTTAAATTTTTTTTCATTACTCTTACTGATTGTTATTTTTTGTCTTTACTGTTGTTACCCCGCATAGTAGTAATTAAAAGGAATTAATTCATTTCACAATAAACAAAATTCATTAAATATTTAAAATGCAAATAATTCACAAACTGATAGAGTTACATGAAATAAACAAGAATACCTTTTTTATACAAAATAAACTGCCTTTTAGATTTTTTAGTTATTTTAGCCATTACTCATTAGGCAAAAAAGATATGTTGTAATTTACCTAAGTAACAGGGTGTTACTAACGCCCTGTATGAAAAGTGCTAAATTCAGCATAAAATTTGTAATTCTCATGCCAAAAAACATAAATTTGCCAATTTTCAAGACGATGCTGCTTAAAATCACAAAATTATTAAGAAATTTCAAATTAAAATTCCAACTTTAAATACCCTGTATCTCGTAAACCTGTAACATTTGTATAAGACAACTCAATCGCCATATTTTGGTGTGTAGTATCTCCAGTTCGGAGATTGCCCATTTTTAATGAATCGCCTTGTATTTATTATAAATATAAAAATATATATAAAAATTTGAATAGTTTAAAGTGAAGTCTACAACGTGTTTATTGTATACTTAGTTTAAAAATAAAGTTTATTTGTGTATAAAAAGTTGTGATATCGCTGTACATCCAATATCAGTCCATCCCGTGGACCATTACATTACATTTCTAAAAAAAATTTGAACTGTGGACATATTTTAAAATTTAATGTTATCTTTAATTATTATAACGAAAACAGCACACCAATAAGCCTTTAGTTTACTTTTGGATGAAATATTTAGTCATTCTATTTTTATTAATAAATACTAACCACAACAGATTTGCAAAAGTAATGAAATAAACTACAATAATATTGAAAAATTCGTACCAACTTTGTTGAGCTAATTAAAAAACTATTTTTTTTTGGTACCATGGAAACTAAAAAATTTCAAGTAATTAATTTTCTTCACAAGGCCGGAGCAGGTAAAACAGAAAATTTAATAACAGTAGCATATAAAAACATTTTTTATCTGTTTAATTTGACAAATTATATAACATTTTACTACTGAATAATAAATAGTTTTTCTAATCATATACAAAAATTTATTTTAATTACCTTTATTTAAATAAAAATTTTATTTAACGACAAAGTAGGCTTAAAATGTTACATTACCCTGGTCTTTTTAATAATTTTGAATTTATTAATTTTAGATTTTATTCCGAATTCATTCATAATTTGGATGCAAAAATTTCTTATCTGATTCCTCGTTCTTGAATTAAAAACCAGAAATGTTTAAAAAATTAACCCAATTGTACAATTTTTGATAATAATTTAAGCATAAGGGAACTGGAAAAAATACTTTTAAATAACTATACCTTTAAAGTTGTTCCGTTCTGTTGGTATGTTGCAGTTTGATTAGGCATGTAAGAAAAGCGATGAATATATTGTATTACTCCTGTAATTTCAGTTGAGTTTTTACTATCCAATAATTCCTAAAACAAAAAAATAAAAAAAAATAAAAAAACTGGTAAATTAGTAATATAATCATTGAACACGATCATGAAGTAAAAGTATCAATACATATGAAACCAAGCACAAAATGATACTAATGAGGATTTTGTGTTAGTTATATACTTTATTGATATCTTAAAATTTAATGTATACTGTAGTTTTAATTTAAAACACCCTATAAAAATATGCTTGTACACTTCCAAATATATGGTTTTTAAAAACAATGATATTTCAAAAAAATTAATTTAACATCTATCAAAATAAACTATCACCACGGAGAGAATAAACATAAGGCTAAACATAGTAAAGCGGCGAGCAAATTTGTACAGGCTGGACAAAATCTTAAACATTGTTTGTTATTTTAACATTGTATCTATCCACTTAAATTTACAATTCCGTATTGTAAATCTAATTTTTTAAATTGTATTGAACAAACTGTTTTGTTAAAATGCCTTAAACTGAAAGTGAAAGTATTGAAATTTTAATGTTGTTTAAAATGTGCTTTAGGATGCAGACACAACAAAAGGTATGCACAATATTTTATAAAATGCACCCAGATTGTAAACGTATCTCTTAATCTACGGTTAGCAAAATAAAAAAAATGTACAGAGAATTAAGACACGTTAGAGATGTACCGAAGCAGGGTAGACCTACGCGTAATGCATATATTTAACAAAATATAATTTTGTCGGTAGTAAACGATCCACACTGTACAGTGCAGTGATTATCTGGGGATTAGAATATTTGAAAGTTTTTACTATCAAATATATTTAAAAAGGCAAAATACCATCATTATAAAGTGCATATCATTTATGAGTTGGCTGAAGATGACTGATCGCAGAACTTTATTTTGCGAGTAGACGATGAATAAAAACGATAATTATTTAAATAACAATTTTATTGATAATGCTTTATTTTCGGATGAGGCAACGTTTTATTTAAACAGGTATGTAACCGGCAAAAAACCCTATATCGGTCTAATGAAAATCCAAATTGGATGCAAGAATGCCATTCGCAAAGACCATAAAAAATTAACGTTTGAGCTGGTATTGTGAGAAATACAATTATTGGTCCATATTTTTTTTGACAAAAACGTTAACATGAGAATTATATCTGTATTTTCTGCAAAATACATTATTTTCTGATTTGACCAAGCTTTTCCTTTATATTCAAATTGCCAACACTTTAGACCGCAGAATATGGTTTTAACAGGATGGCGCACCGCCACATTTCGCTATAGTTGTGCGCAGGGTTTTAAACAGAGCATTTCCAAATCGGTGAACCTGAAGAAGGGAAACAGTGAAATGGTCCGCTAGATTATCCGATCTTACCCCATTAGACAACTCTTTTTGGAGTTATTTTAAATCTAAAGTCTAACAGACCTGACAATATCCGTGACCTAAAACACCGAATCAGGCAAGAAATGTAGAACGTAACACCCGCTATGCTACAAAATTTGTTACCAGGTTTAGTCATTATTTAGTGGTCAATGAAAACAATTTGACCATTTACTGTAAATTTTTCTTGGTTTTTTTGTTAGAGTGTACGTTTAATCTTCAGCAATTATTTTCTAAATAATAAAATTTTCATAAACAACTTTTGCATTTTTGTCCACCCTGTACCAATTAAAATCAACTTGTGATACATTTTTGGAATCAGCTTAACAAGGGAAATTTGCAAATTAAAAAAACAAACAATTAAACAAACTGGTGTGACGTTATAATTTAAGTTATTCACCCTGTTTGATGAATTATTCGTTTAAAAAATAGTAATTTAAAATCGACCTGTTTCGGGATTTTTTCAAATAAATGCTTATTTAGCTAATAATGAATTTATGCGTTGTATAAAAGTTATGAAAATTAATTTTAAAATTACTTATGTCAAACAATAATATTACAGCATTCCAATATATTATTCTCAATAACTGATGACCCAATGATCACATTTAAATGACATTTTTCTTACTGATATTTTAAAAAAATATAATATTTTGATTTTTGACATAAAAAAATAATTATTATAGTTGGCCCTGTATATGGAGACTTACCCATAAAACTCTGCTATCCGGTAGAAAAAAAACTACATTTAGTTAAAAATTATAATAGAAATTCCACTTTAATTCAATCCCACTGTTAATATTTCTTGTGTTCAAGAGACACAATCCTTTTTAATATCTTTTATAATAATTGACTTTAATTTTAATAATGCAAAAAGGTTTTTAAACAGTTGGGAATCAAAAATGGAGTACATGGATACATCAGAAACTAAAATTTTACTTGTATCGTATTGTGTCGAATTCATAGTTTCTACGAATGCTAAGTTTGATAGTGACATTACATATATGTTAGCACCCCTACGAACCACCAAAAACGGCCTATATTGGTAATTAATTTATTGTTTTTGGGGTCGCTGAGTTTGATGGTGACATTCCCAATTATGTCAGCATCCCTATCTCTACAAAAAAAGTGAAAGGGGGATGAAATATAAAACCTATAAAAACGGTCGATATTAGTATTAAATTCATAGTCTTCGAGGACGCTAATTTCTATAGTGACATTATTAATTATGTTAGCACCCCTACGAAAGTGGTGGGAATGGGATGAAATATAAAAACTATAAACAAAGTTGATATTGGTTTTCAATTTCTAGCCTTTGAAGACGCTGAACTAGATAATAACATTCCCAAATATTTTTATCAGACCTACAAAAGTGGTGGGAAGGGGATGAAGTAATAAAATTATCAAAAACGGCGGATATTAATATCGAATTTATAGTTTTCGCGCAAACGCCGAGTTTTTATCGACATTCCCAATTATTTTAGCACACCTACAATAAAAAAGAAAACAGGGAACGTATTTATATTAAAAAAAATCAATTTACTAAAAAAAATTTTAATTAATTTATTACTAACTGTTTAATAAATAAAAAATCTATATGTAAGATATATTTGGATCCACCCTGTATGCAAAGAGAGCTTTTTGGCTACACGACCACATTTGGAGATCAGGTAGCAAAAGGAAATGACAAGAAGGGCTGCGGGATACGGCGGCTGGCGGTAGTCTTCATAAAGGGACGACAATAGATAGACGCATTTTTGTTCTCGAGGGATAGTTTTAAAAAAGCTTTGGGATAAATATAGTTTTCGAGTAGAATATGTTTTTTATTATTTCTTACAAGCAGCGGTGGGATTGTAAACATTTTACTATTTTTTTTATTTATTATTTTGAAAGAAAAAAAATATGATTGATAAAAATGGGAAAACGGAAAAGTCGTAATCGTGGACGTAAGGAAAGACGTCGCCGCCGACAAAGTAGTAGTAGTTCAAGTACTACCTCAAGTGTTTCGAGTTCGGACAGTAGTAGATCATCGTCGATGAACTTAAAACTAGAGGTGAAACGCTTAAAAAAAGAACTAAATAATATTAAAAACAAAACTGTTTGTGAAGTGCGCGCTGGTGATGAGCGTTTGGTGCCAATTTTTGACCCTGCACGTGATGACATTACGGCCGAAGAGTAGGTTCAGAAAGTTAAAACTTTGGCTAGACGATATAAATGGGACGATTACTTTGTTGTTCGACTGATTTTAAGTCGTCTTCGGGGAAATGCAAGAAAATGGTTTGACGATTTTAGTCAGGTAAAAACCAGTTGGACAAACATCAGGAAGAGTGTGCTGGACCAGTTCCGTAAGTGTGTTCCATTTGCTAACTTAATAAAAGACGCGGCTAATTAAGAAACAAGGGTAGGTCAGAAATTAGGTGACTACTGCTTTAAAAAACTTTGGAAACTAAGGGCCTTAAAAGTACATATTCCTGACGAATTCTTGATCAACGCTGTCATTGGGGGGATCACAGATGTACATATCGCTCGTACTGTACGTTCAGCTCAGCACACTAGCGCTAATGCATATATTCATATATGAATACACTGGGTTATATGACTAAACAAGAAACCCGTAATTATTTTACGCCCAAATTTAATAAAAAACCTGGTACCAGCGGCACCAATAATAGTACACCAAATCAATTCGGTGGTAAAGTGAAGGAGCCATCAGTGCTAACGGCGACGCGAACAGCTTGCTTCAATTGTGGCCACCAAGGTCACTTCGCAAGAAGATGCAAAAAGCCCCGAATTGAATGTAAAAATTGTTATCGCTTAGGACATGAGAGTAATAAGTGCCCTTTTTCAAAAATATAAACACTGTACAAATCGCGAAGTTATCTATGCATAATATGTATATACTTAAAGCTTACATTAATGGGATTAAAAATGTTTGTTTAATCGACACGAGTAGTTTGAACACTTTAATAAGATGATCAGTAGCAAGTAAATTAAACGCTTCGATTAATACTATTAAAAAGGGTGTAACATTCGAAGTTTCATTGGGACCACTGTACAAAGCAACATATTAATTCGCCTCGGTATTAAAGTTATTAAAGTTTATTGTACTGTTGATGCCATAGTTCTTAATGATGATTTGTTAACACAGGATGTAATTATTAGTAGGGATTTCTTGGATCAGAATCATGTTATGATGATTAAATCTGGTAATGCGGTGTATTTTAGAAATCTTCCGGAGTTGAATTCTATCGTTGCCGTTAATTATGTAGAAGTAACAGATGTCGATTTGGAGTTTCATCATCTCAATTTTGGTAACATCCCTGCGGAATATAAAAATGTGTGCAAAATACTGTTGAAGCGTTTCTTTGACTGTATATCAAGTTCTCTAGACAACATGGGCAAAACTAATACTGTTTCAATGGAAATAAAATGCACTTCAGAAATGCCTTTTGTCAGGAACCCCTACTGTATGCCGAAAGTTAAAGGCTTTAAGCGACATTATAAAGGAATTGCTGCAGCACAACATAATACGAGAGTCCAATTCGCCATATGCCAGCCCGGCTACGTTAGTGAAAAATGCGAGCAGGAGAATATCGCATGTGTATTGATTACCGCCACCTGAATAGTGTTACGGTAAAGATTAAATACCCCCTACCTTTTATTAAAGACCAGTTTGTCCGACTAGGTGGAAAGAAGTACTTTACAACTCTCGATCTCGCTTGTGATTATTACCAAGTCCCAATGAATGAAAATTTAATATTAAAACGGCCTTTATAACACCATACGACCATTTTAAATTTTTGCGCATGCCTTTTGGGCTCTCAAACGCACAATCAGTTTTTCAGTTCTCAATAACGAAAGTCTTGGTGAAAGATTGTAACTCCATTGCTTTTCCATACATGGATGACGTAATCATTCCGTCAAATTACATTAAAGAAGGATTAGAAAATTTAGAGAAAGTATTAACTAGGTTTCGCCAACATCACCTCTTACTTAAATTATGCAAGTGTGCTTTCTTTAAAACAGAAATTGAATACCTGGGCCGTGAAATAAGTAGCGAAGGTATAAAGCCAGGTCTTCGGAAAGTAGAGGCTTTGGAACGTATGCCTCGACCTAACAATGTGAAACAGGTAAGACAATTTCTAGGGCTATCAGGATACTTCCGTAAATTTATTAAAAATTATGCAAGTATGGTGGCACCTATAACAAATTTAACTAAAAAATACTCGAAATGGAATTGGGCAAAACCCCAAGAAAAAGCGTTTATTAATGTCAAAAGAGCGCTAACAGCTTTACCGATCTTAGCGATATTTAATCCTAACTTAAGAACTAAGCTTCACACTGATGCTAGTGCCGTTGGAGTGGGTGAAATACTATTTTAATTTGACAGTAATGGAAAACAACATGTAGTCGCATATTCCAGTACTAAGAATACCATTGACCAAAGACATTATCACTCATACGAGCAAGAAACTATGGCCGTAGTATTTTCCCTGAGACACTTCAGGGTTTATCTCTTGGGCATTAGCTTCAAAGTCGTTACTGATTGTAATGCTTTAAGAACAACATTATTAAAAAAGGATTTGTTACCCCGGATCGGTAGATGGTGGCTCGAAATACAAGAATTTACATTCGAAGTCGAATACAGACCAAATCACAAAATAACACACGTCGATGCTATTAGTAGATTACCAACTGAAGGAGTTACAGTTTATCAGATCGATATTACAGAAGGTGATTGGGTATTGGTTGCTCAGATGTAAGATAAAGAAATATTGAGAATAAGACAAATACTACAAACAAAGCGAAACGACAGAGAAAGTAAACAATATTTTAAATAATATGAGCTACGAGACGGTAAGATTTATGGAAAAGTTAAATATGGATCTAGAAAGTGGCTTATACCGAAAGCTGCACGAATGCAAATATGTCGTCTATGTCATGACGACAGCGGTCACATGGGAGTGGAATGCATGTCTAAATTGTGCTTACTACAAGAATAAAGCTTCAACGGCGCAAGGAAAATTACACCCAATCGAGAAAATTCCAGAACCCTTTCATACGATCCACATAGACCACGTAGGGCCTTTCGAAACCAGCACAGTTAAAAACAAATTTATTTTTGTAATTTTAGACACCTTCACAAAAATTTACAATCATCGAGCCAGTAAAAAAATCAAAAGACGCGTCACGTAACAAAAATTCCTCAAGATTTGATTACTTTATTTGGAGTACCCAACAGAATCATTACCGATAGAGGTACTGCTTTTACCTCCCGAGTATTTAAATTATTTTGCGAAAATTATGGAATCAAATATATATTAAATGCAGTGGCAACACCTAGAGCTAATGGACAATGCGAATAATATAATAAGACTATTGTTAGTATATTGTTAACTACAGTAGCCGGAAAGGACTCGAGAATGTGGAACAGGTATATAAAACAAGTTCAAATAGCATTAAATACGTCCAAGAATAAAAGTATAAATACAACCCCCATGGAAGCTTTAATTGGGTGTAGTAAAGCGTACGCAAAAGGATTACTTTGGAACGAGCTAGATATTGATCTAAAAAAGCTTGATCTTAATGCACTGAGGAATGAAATTTCTAAGCATATAACAAAAGATCAAAAGAAGCAGAAAGAACGTTTCAATAAAAAAAGAAAAGAGTGTAGTATCTTTAATGAAAATGAATTGGTCATGATAAGAATAACAAGTCAAGCTTCGACAGGAAGTTCACATAAACTTCTCCCGAAATTTAAAGGCCCCTTTCGGGTTTCTAAAAAATTAATTAATGACCAAAATGAAGTAGAAGATTTACGAGATGGGTACCGACGTGCAAAAACGGTGGTATCGGTTGACCACATGAAAAAGTGGATTACTTTCCAAGAGTCATAAGACATTTAAAAGATACGTTTTAACACTTATTACGGATATAGAATGTCAAATTATGTTTATATTTTTCTATTTGTAGTTATTTTTATGTATATTAGGACAGATATTGTCGAAATCATTTTATTGTAACGTCATTTTTTGTTGTTGTTGTAAATATATTGGGACAGATATAAGATATTGTCGAAAGCCATTCTATTGTAACGTTATTGTATTTTTCAGAATGGAGTTGTTACGCTCACATTTGATTTTTTACGGACAGATATTGCCACAATGGAGTTGTTACGCTTACTCTCGATTTATTACGGACAAGTACTGTCACATATAGTAATTATTATTTAAGACTGAAATGTAAAATGAAAATGTTACGCTTACACTTAATTTATTACGGACAAATATTGTCAGGTGTAAATTATTTCTAGGTATAATATATTCCTTTAGGAGTAGATAATTCTATTTTCAGCAGCGATAGTTCTGAGAACGGACCTCTAATGCAGGATGGCCGAGTGTAAGATATATTTGGATCCACCCTGTATGCAGGGAGAGCTTTTTGGGTACACGAGCACATCTGGAGATCAGGTAGCAAAATGAAAGTACAAGATGTCTGCGGGATATGGCAGCTGGCGGTAGTCTTCATGAAGGGACGACAATATATAGACGCATTTTTGTTATCGAGGGATAGTTTTGAATACGCTTTACGATAAATATAGTTTTCGAGTAGAATATGTTTTTATTATTTTTTACATATATCTCTAAAATAAGTTTTTAAATTCTGTAGATACGATTTTAAGAAAAAAGCATTAAAAAATATTAATTTTTCGGTTTTTTATGAATTAAAAATTTGTTGATTTTGGGGGTAGTTTTATGTTTTTCTATACCCTAAATCGGTTTTGATTATTTTAACTATAAATATATATGAAAAAAAAATTATATTCAAAAATGAATGGTTTCTATTTAAATAAACATGTAAAATCCCATTTTATTGGTCTATTATTATATGTTTCCAAAACTTGGTCTACGCATTCATGGGTTTAAATAACCTGTGCACTAACGGAAAATAAATAATACATATATTCTAAAAATAAAATATGCATAGAAATTTTTGTGTGGCGTTGCCAAATGTTGAATCTCACAACTTATTACTAAGTGATTTTATTATTTACCTGCAGGATGTAACAAAATATTCTGTGTCCGATAAAAATACTTTCTCAGTGTATAAAAGTATACTATATACGAGGATGTAGGTTTTCTATCACACATCCCATAAATTGTGACATCCTTTCAAAATAGGTACCCCCTGCACCCCTACCCCCAGTGTACGAACAAACATAAAAAACGCTGTGACATTCAAATTTGGATCAACATTCATTATTTTTCGCTCTAACAAGAAAAATTCTTTCAGCTTGTTCGCGAGATTCGCTTAGGCATTCTAGCGATTTTTTAAATTGAATGCTTACCAAAAATCTACCGTCATCGAGTTGTTTCGTATTTTTCAAGAAATTTTTTTTATACTGTTTTGTCCAAAGATCATAAACTTGATTATGGTAATAATTGCAAAAGGAATTTAATTGAAAAAAAGATTTTTTTAGAAATGGCTTGTATATTATTTAAAGAACCTAATGCTATAAATGCCAAAACGGATTTTTATAAAAAAAAACCACTATACCCAAGCCAGACAAATCAAATAAAACAGTAATAATAAAGTTATTCGATTATTGAGGCTATTATTATTATTGAGGCTGTATGGGGTCGGCTTCAGAATAGCCCCAGGGTAAATCCTGCCTGTCGTAAGAGGCGACTAAAAGGATAACCGTAGGTGGAAGATGGTCTCATCGCCCGGTGAAATACCACCATATCGACTTTGTGTGCTGTGAAATGGATCATTCCATGTTTCAGTGTTCGGTCGATACTTTCCGGTCTCCCTCTTTCCTTTTCCCCAATTCCTCCTTTATTTTCAGGTGCATCCTAATAGTAATAATGATGAAGTCTCCTAGAGTAAAACACTCCGGAAGCAAAATACCTCTCCATTGGGATTTCCGGGCGAGAGGTACTCGAGGGAACTCAACATAAAAGATTAATTTTTGCAACATCCGTGGACTCAACAAGAACATCAATGACGTCCACCATCACCTACAGACGAAAAAACCGGATATTCTGGCTCTAACAGAAACACAAGTAAACTCGTCCACCAACAAGGTCCATATGCTTTGTCCTGGTTACGAACTCCATTCTCGACTCAGGTTCAAAGGTGGAGTCTGCCTTTACGCTAAGGCTAACCTTTCATGCCAGCGTGAAGAGAGTTTGGAGCCGAAATACTTTTATGTGATGTGGTTTAAGCTATCTGATACCAAAGTGACTAAGTTCCTCTGCTGTCTTTACCTATCACCTAATAAACCTTTATATAACAACCTCTTTGAGTTTTTATCACTCAATTTGGACTACATTCAGGAGAACCATCCAACAGCTGAAACCATAATCATGGGGGACTTTAATGTACATAACGCTGCCTGGCTCAAATTCTCTAACAAAACTGATGATGCAGGTCGTCAAGCTGAGGCCTTCGCCATCACTTATGGTCTAAAACAACTGGTCGAGCTACCAACCCGCATCCCTGATGTCAACAACCAGGCTGCCAATACACTAGATCTTTTCCTCACCACCAATCCTGACCCGTATAGAATAGAAGTTTGTGCCCCACTTGGAAACTCTGATCACACCCTCATCTCCACAACATGCTCTTTCCATTTACCATCGAGCAGCACAATACCACCCCGTCTCATGTGACATTACAATTCGGCCGACTGGGAGGGTCTTCGTATGTTTTTCTCAGCGTTTCCATGGAAGAGAGTTTGTTTCTCCTCAGTAGATCCAACACGATGTGCTGAGACCATTTCTGAAATCATCATGTTGGGGATGCAAACTTACATACCGAATACCGAAAGAAGAACATCATCCGATAAGACCTGGTTTAACAGAAACTGCTCTAGAGCTGTGGCTTCCAAACAGGCAGCATACCATCGATGGCAAAAAAATCCGGGACCTGAGACCAGAGCAGCATATGTTGAGGCTAGAAGAATATGCAAAGAGACAATAGAATGTTCAAAAGATGCTCATAATGCCAAAATAAGATCAAAACTTGTTGAATGTCCTAACGGATCCCGTTCATTTTGGTCTTTCGCCAAAGCTGTGGGAAGAAACTTCACTTTCAGCTCTTTTCCTCCCCTAACCAATGTAGATGGAACACTAGCAACGACTGCCCAGGAAAAAGCCAATATCTTTGCGCACCTATTTGCTGGAAATTCCACTCTGGATTCTTCGGAAAAACAACCCTCGAACATTACACCTATTGACAGTCACATGCCCGAAATCAACTTTCGCCAACGTACTATCAGAAAAATTTTGCTGGGTCTCAACACCAACAAAGCCTGTGGATCTGACGGAATCCCGCCGATTGTTCTCAAGAAATGTGCCCCTGAACTAACACCTGTTCTTTGCAAGTTGTTCAACCACTCTTACAATTTGGGAGTATTTCCGTCCAATTGGAAAATTTCAAGAGTACAGCCAGTCCCTAAAAAAGGCAAAAAGACCCTACCTAGCAACTACAGACCTATCGCACTGCTATCTATTTTTTCAAAGGTCATGGAAAAAGCCATCAACATCGAGCTCATGAAATATCTGGAAGACTCAGGAATTATCAATGATAGGCAATATGGCTTCCGCCATCAGATATTAACTGGTGACCTGCTCGCATATGTCTCACATATATGGCAGCTATCTATTGAAAAGTATGGAGAAACTTTAGCTGTGGCATTAGATATCTCCAAGACGTTCGATCGAGTTTGGCACCAGGGACTCCTCGCCAAGCTTCCATCTTATGGCTTGCCCTCTCAGCTGTGTTCTCTGCTTGCTAGTTTTCTCTCAAACAGGTCTCTTCATGTAGTGGTCGATGGAGTTTCATCTGACACTCTACTTATAAATGCTGGTGTTCCGCAAGGATCCATTCTAGCACCAACACTATTTTTACTTCACATCAACGACCTATTGAAAGCAACTTCATGTCCCGTACACAGCTTTGCCGATGATAGTACCCTCCATACCGCTTTCTCTTCCAGGGCCCCTATATCAGCCCGTGAAACCAGAAATGAACGAGGAAGAAATGTTAACAATATAAATATGGACTTAGCAACAATTATCGAATGGGGATCCAATAACTTGGTAGAATTCAATGCAAACAAAACACAAGCATGTCTTTTCTCTAGAAAAGCCGATCTCACTGTGCCTAACATAACTTTGTCAGGAGTAACCATACCACTGAAGTCATCCATATCGATGCTTGGTATTACTATCAGCAATAACCTTTCCTGGGAAAATCACGTGAGGTCCATTGCCAAAAGTGCATCCCAAAAACTTGGTTTTTTGTTTCGTGCCAAGAGCTATTTCACCTCCAGTCAGCTGCTTATGATCTATAAGGCACAGATCCGACCTGTACTGGAGTACTGTTCCCATATTTGGAGTGCAGCACCTAAACATATCCTGAAGCTACTGGATTCTGTCCAAAAAAGGGCAATTCGTCTCGTCGGTGATGCCTCGCTTACAAACTCGCTCACTTGTCTGGAACACCGTAGAAAAGTTGGCGATTTGTCTCTATTTTATAGATATTTTCATGGGCGATGCTCTTCTGAAATATCAACAATCGTTCCTCCTTTGGCAGTCTCTTCGAGATTAACCCGTCAAGTTTAGTCTTCAGACCCCTTCGTGGTCACTTTGGAGACCTGCAGAACATCACTTTCCAAAGACTCATTCATCCAACGAATTGCGAGGCTTTGGAACTCATTGCCTAGGGAGGTGTTCCCCGAGGCATACAACCTCCAGAAATTTAAGAAGAACACCAACTCCTACCTTCTTTCCCTTGGTTCCCACGATGTTCTCTGAACATTACAGGATATCCCTTTTCGTGGGAACCAGAACATAAAAAAAAAAAAAAAAAATAAACAAAAAATGACATTCTTGTTGATGACAATATCTACAAAAAACTTGGAAGTGACCCCACAAATACATATCAAAATAAGAACAACTCCTATATTAAGATTTTGTTAATAAAAAAATATTGATGAAACTCTATCGAAAAAATTTACAATATTTAATGCTATATCACCAAAGATTTAAGGTATACCAAAATAACATAAGATTTTATAAAAGATTCTTTCAACTTTAAAAAATGTATTGACACAGTCACACTTCCAGAAAATCACGTTTTTTTGTAACTAGATGTAGTTTCACTTTACACAAATATTCCAAATGAACTTATACCACAAATTTTAACAAAAAAATGGCAAAAATTGCAAAGATATGTTAGAAGTACATACATCCCTCTTCTCAAAAAACTTCATAAAAGCTGTAATCATTACTCTAAATAATAATTATTTTCAATATAATGACCAATTCTACCAACAGCTTAATGGTTGTGCAATGGGACCTCCTCCAGCTTTGCTCAATTAGCAATGGAACACTTAGAAGAAACTGTACTGAAATCGCTTGACTTTTAACCAATATTCTTTATACGCTTTGTCGATGATTGTTTAACTGCCGTACCCCAAAATAAACTAAATAATGTATTAAATGCTTTTTATAATTACAATTTACTATAGAAGTTAAAAAAAATGACAAAATAAATTTTCTGGACCTGACATTAATCAGAAACAAAAAATCATAAAATCTCGAAACAAAATGGTACAATAAACAAACCTGGTCAAGCAGATACCTAAATTATAACTTCAATTACTTAAAAACTTACAAGAAAAGCGTAGTAATCAAGTTATTGTTCAACGTCACCAAAATATCGCCCAGATATTCTAAGTAAAATAAAAACAATATTAATAGAAAACAATTATCCCAAATAAATAATAACAGGCATTTTTAAAACAAGAACACATAATTATTACAAGAATTTTAGTACAAAAAATAAGAAAGAAAGAAAAAAATATATTACAATTCCATACACAAATAATAAAAAAATAATATATATACTTTTAAAAAATAATATCATAGTTAGCCACAAATCTTACAACCTATTGGGATCCCTATTTTTCTCATTGAAAAGCAAAGAACCACAAAAAAATAAATCAAACTTAATTTACTTAATTCCATGCCTAAATTATCCACAAAAATATTTTGGTATGACCATTTATTTAAAATAGTAAATTCCATAAGGTCTAAAAGTTTGTCACGTCGTCATTTCCCGCTTTGCTAAAAAAATGTGGCGATGAATACAGTGAACTCTTACTACATAAAAACGTAAGATGTGTAGCGGCCATACATACAATTTATACACAGAGGACGAAACGTGAATTCCCTAAAATTCAACGACTTATTTCACTAAGAACATTTTTGATCTTAGTCGTATCCTTTTTAAGAAAGCACGTATACGACCCTAACCTTTACGACCCTAAGTTCTGCTCCTTTGCAATAAAGCACGTATACGATCCTACCTTTTGTGACCAGAATCTTTTTTTCTCTTCAGCTACTCACGTACAATTACAGTAAATCAAGATGATTCTAAAAAGGCCTTTTTGCCAAGTTATGTATCATCAACATACTGTCATAAAACTGACCGACGTGATCTAAAAGAAGAAAAAACGTGGAACTGTGTGAAGGAGTGATACAGTGAAGTACAAACAACGAAGTTAAATAACTGCGTGTTAATTGTAATAAAAATGCAGCCGAGACAGATCGCAGAAGTACAGCCCTACACGTCAATCGAAGCGCTTATTAAAATCAAGATGGCACAACTGGCTCTCGATTTTCGCCAAGAAGTAGCAGCCATCGTAAGAAATGAGGTTAGTGCAACCAACAACTATCGCGGTCGTTCTGAGTCACGCGGAAGAAGCAACTACCGTCGCGACCTATCAAACTCTCGCTCTAACTAGTTGAGAAACGGAGTGTGCTGGTACCATCATCGTTTCGGTGACGCTGCTCGCAAGTGTAAAAATAACTGTTCAAAAAACCCAAGGAGCCAAGCATAATGGCGGCAGATGCTTTGGACTCGAAATTCGTACGCCTTTTCGTGAGCGACAAATTGAACAATATAAATTTTTTAATAGACACTGGTGCGGACGTGTGTGTATATCCACGATCATTGGTGCGCGGACCGATAAAACGTTCGGAATACGAATTATCCGCGGCTAACGGCTCTACAATCTCGACTTATGGCACAACGCTGATAACACCTAACTTTGGTTTATGCCGTGATTTTTCGTGGAAGTTCATAATCGCTGACGTGACAAAGCCGATTATTGGTGCAGATTTTCTCGCAAATTTTGGCTTACTCGTCGATCTAAAAGGTGGTCAGCTCATCGATCACGAGACAAAATTTGCAACTAAAGGCAGATTGTTTCAGTGCAATGCACCAAGCGTGAAAGTGATAACCGGGCAATCGAAGTATCACCAGCTGCTTACCAAATATCCGAGCATCACAAGACCCAAGGGAAGTATGCCCGTTACCAGAGAAAGCAAAAGCCATCAACAAGTTTAAACGACCCGAAACCGCCAAAGAACTTTGCCAGTTTTTGGGTATGTTAAATTTTTACAGAATTTGCTTACCCAAGGCAGCGCAAACGCAAGCCCCGCTTCACGAACTTCTGCAAGACAAAATCAAGTCCATCACTCCACTCAACTGGACGCCAGCAGCGGAAGAAGCTTTCATGATGACAAAAAAGGATCTCACGCAAGCCACACTTTTAGCGTATCCAAAAGCCGGTGCCACCTTAATGCTCGTGTGTGACGCGTCAGATACAGCAGTCGGAGCAGCGATCCAGCAGGAAAATGATAGCGTGTGTGAACTGCTTGGTTTTTTTCAAAAAAGCTCAGCACAGCCGACAGGAAGTAAAGTGCCTTCGATCGCGAACTTCTAGCCATATACTTGGCAATAAAACATTTTCAGCATATGCTAGAGGCTTGAACATTCACTATACTTACCGACCACAAACCGCTTACGTTCACTTCCAAGAAAAAACCAGAAAAATCAACACCACGACAAACACTTCATCTGGATTTCATTGGTCAATTTTTAACCGATATTCGACACATTGCTGGTAAAGACAACATCGTCGCAGATACCTTATCTCGCATTGAAAGCATTAGCATCGCTCTGGATTACGAAAAGCTTGCATCCTCACAAAAGAACAACGAAGAACTACAGGCTTTCAACGACAACAATTCGAACTTGCAGCTTAAGCTCATCCCAATTCCAGGCACAGAGTCAAAGGTTCTATGCGACGTATCGACAGCTACAGCTCGGCCGTTTATTACACTACCGTTTCGACGAGCAGTTTTTGACAGCGTACGCGGACTCGAACATCCAGGTAGTAAAGCGACGGTCAAGCTCATAACCCAACGTTATGAGTGGCCGTCGATTAAAGCCGATTGCCAAGCTTGGACCAAAGCATGTATCTCGTGCCAGCAGGCAAAAACAACAAGGCACGTAACATCGCCAACGGGTAACTTTATCCCGCCATCAACGAGATTCAAGCACGTGCACATAGACATCATCGTGTTACCTTCGTCAGAGGGTAAACGTTATTGTTTAACTTGCATCGACAGATTCACACTCTGGCCAGAGGCATTTCCTGTCGAAAACCAAGAAGCCGAAACAGTGGCACGAGTTTTCTTAGAGGGCTGGATTTGTCGATTCGGAAGCCTGCTGAAAATAATGACGGATCAAGTCGTCAATTTGAGTCAGTTTTATTCAGGGAACTGAACAGCTTCACAGGCACATCCAGATTACGATCTTTACCTTATCACGGTTAAGCGAACGGGATAGTAGAGCGTTTACACAGACAGCTCAAAGCAGCTATTCGATGCCACGGAAACGACCAATGGACGCGTACACTTCCAGCAGTACTTTTTGGCATTCGTGCAGCTTGGAGAAAAGATTTAAAAACAACAGCTGCAGATATGGTTTACGGCGAACCACTTCGGTTACCTGGACAGTTCTTGGCCGAAAAGCAACAGCAACAGACCGATACCAGTTCGTTCATCACCGAACTACGACAGCACATCGAAAAGTTACGACCAGCGCAAGTGCAAAGTCATGGCGAACGCAAGATTTTTATCTTTAAAGATCTGCAAAACTCTGAGCAAGTTTTTGTACGTCATGATGCGATAAAAAACTCGCTCGACATGCCATACGATGGGCTATTCGGGGTTATCAGCAGAGGTGATAAGACGTTTGACAATAACATCAAAGGAAAAAAGGTAACCATTTCGATTGATCGCCTTAAACCAGCATATGTACTACAAGATCAGGAAGACCTACAATTGACCACACAAGAGCAGCTGCGAAAAAAACCAGAACAACCGCGAGAGGAAGATAACGACCAGCCAAGCCATCCACGCAGAAAAGGGATATTAAAAGCGCACTCTCAGCAGCAGGCTACAACGAACACTAGAGCAGGAAGACGAATTTGATTCGCCGAGCGGCACCAAGCCGGTTTTACCTAAAATCATAGTTAAGTCATTTGTTTTTTTTTTGAAAAGCTTATTTTTGTTAAACCTATTTTTAAAATTTTATATATATTTCGTATCGTGGCTTCACCTCTGGCAAGGGGGTACTGTAGCGGCCATACATACAATTTATACACAGAGGACGAAACGTGAATACCCCAAAATTCCAACGACTTATTTCACTAAGAACCTTATCGATCTTAGTCGTGTCCTTTTCAAGAAAGCACGTATACGACCCTAACCTTTACGACCCTAAGTTCTGCTCCTTTGCAATAAAGCACGTATACGATCCTACCTTGTGTGACCAGAATCTTCTTTCCTCTTTAGCAACTCACGCACAATTACAGTAAATGGAGATGATTCTAAAAAGGTCTTTTTGCCAAGTTATGTATCATCAACATACTGTCATAAAACTGACCGACGTGGGGGAAAGTAAATAAAAAGAACAGAGAGAGGCACAAAAATTCATTCATTATATCTCTCACCTTTAGTTTGTTCCTTCGTCACTCCCGATACCTCGAAACTCCTGTCAACCATGCAAAACCACATTCTAGGATCGCCCGATATAAATGGCGGGAATCGCACGGCAACCCGATCAATTTGCGCGGTAGTATTTTGCACATAGTCGTTTTGTGCTGCGGCGTTTTGATTGTCAAAAGTTTACACGCACTTATTTAACTTCGTTGTTTGTACTTCACTGCATCACTCCTTCACACAGTTCCACTTTTTTTGTTTTTTTTTTATATTACGTCTGGGTCACCACTTTGATAATATTGTGTGACGAGTGTTAGGGAAATGATACACAATTAGAATTACTGTTAACTACGTGTATTTATTAAAATGAAAGAAAAACTTTGCAAGAGAGGCGATGTGCGTCAGTGTTAAAGTTCGTCGATAGACTGTTGGAGTTCGTTGAGAGACTGTCGAAGTTTGTTGCGAGGCTGATGGAAACCGACTGACTGACTAAAGACGAATGAATTTGTGTGCCTCTTTCTATTCTTTTTATCTACTTTTCTTCATGTCAGTCAGTTTTATGACAGTCTGTCGATGATACATAACTTGGCAAAAAGGCCTTTTTAAAATTATACCGATTTACCTTACTACTGTGATTGTACGTGAGTAGCTGAAGAGGAAAGAAGATTCTGGTCATAAAAAGCAGGATCGTACACGTGCGTTATTGAAAAAGAGCAGAACTTAGGGTCGTATACGTGCTTTCTTAAAAAGGATACGAATTAAGATCAAAAAGATTTTTAGTGAAATTAGTCGTTGGAATTTTAGGAAATTTAACAATGGGAAATTTACGTTTCGTCCTCTGTGCATAAACTGTATATATAGCCACTACACAAATATAATAACAATTATATTTTTATGAAATACTACGATATAATCAAAAAGTTTATTTTTTTTGCAAATTTATGAAATATGCAGAAATTGGGGATTTCATTTACCATAATTTCGTCGATCTAATTGTCCTACACAGAATACAATCGGATTTTCCAAATTACTAATTTTAATTGTCCCAACCTTTAGTAAAAGGGATAGAACATCATATTTGACAAAGCTTTTATATTTTTTGCATACCTGACCTTTATTATTATAGTTGCGTTTACGCAGCGTTGGGATTTTTAGTGATTCGATATTTTGGACGACATAGTTGCAAGATGTACATCAAGGGAAAACCGATAAGGTTTGGCTTTAAACTATGGTGTCTATGTAGTTCCAATGGTTACTTATACAAATGCATACCTTATGGTGGAAAAACAAGCACTTATGAAAATGAATTGGGACTGGGAGACAATGTTGTACTGGAACTATTGTCAGTTGTTCATCACGTATTGTTTAACAAAGTATTTTTTTAACAAGGTATTTACTTTGCTGAAAGAAAGGGAGTTTTACGCGACTAGGATAATTCAGGAAAACCATACATGCAATAGTACAATGAATACTGTGAAAAATATGAAGAAAGTCTATAGCGGTACTTATGACAACGAACAAAAAATTTTGTTAGTTAGATGGAACGACAATTCTGTGGTGACAGTTGCAACCAACAACTGCACCATTGAACCAATAATAGGCGCCAAAAAGGTACAAGAGGAAAGAAAAAAAGATGGATTTAATTTCTCAGCCAAAGGTTTTAGCCGAGTATAATTAGCATATGAGAGGTGTTAACTTACATGATAACGGAATATCAAACTACAGAATCAAGATAAGAGGGAGAAAGTGGTGATGGCCCCTATTTGTAAATTTGATTGACAGCATTATTGTAAATTCATGGAGGATATTACATTTGGCATACCAATCAAAAATGTCACAGTTAGAATTTAAGTCTTACATAGCAGTCACTCCAATGAAAATGGATAAACCAGTTATCAAAGATATTATTTCGGGCGCCTATAGGGCGGGACCAAGTAACCAAGGAGACTTTCCTTCAGGACCAAATTATGGACGACTATCTAAAAGCGCATTATCCATTGAAATTTTGTTCGATAATGTCGGTCACGTGATAGTAGAGGAGAAAAATAAAGCAAGAAGGAGATGTAGGCAATGCAGAAACTACACTATATACATGTGTGCTAAATGTCAGGTACATCTTTACGCAAACTGTTTTGAACTATTCCACACTTAATAATTATTTTTGTTGTGCAAAAATCCCAACGTTGCGTATACTCACCATTTTCCTATAAAAAAACTAAAAGACTTCTAACTTTTTAACGTGATAAATAGTTATTTCGATATATGTTTAGTAATAAAATACAGTGAAAACACTAGTATAGTTTTTTTTCTGACCTTGAAAACTAATGGGTTAAAGAGAAACTTAATCTGGCTGATAAGTGTAAAAATAAAAACAATCTTACTCACAACAATTTCTAAAAATTTTTAATTTTAATTGTCAAAATAATCCATGTGCACCTAGAAACATGTAATAGAAGGTTGTGAGCTACTGTAATAAATTCAAAACTTACAAAAAACTGTAAACTGTATTTTTAAAAAAATTATTAAAACATCTAATTCTTTGAATTTTCAATTTTTATAGTCGAAATAGGCCATCCGCGCGTATAAATCCGTCATAGAAAGTTGTGGGACGCTGTAATAAATTTTTTCAAATAAAAAAATATATTTGAATATTGATCCCACTTTCCAAATTTTCCATTTTTTTATCAAAATAATTCAGTAAATATAAAGTAATAAATACTAAATCACGGGTGTGTCCCATTTGTGAGTAGGTATCTAATAATGCCTTTCACTAATTTATCAATCACATATCACTCTCGAAAATTCCAGTATCCCTAAAAGTAAATTACAGATGTATTATTAACCAACTTCCGTTCAACCCCTTGGGACTTTAAGAGTGTTTAACCCCTTGGGAACCAACATTATGAAATTTTTATTACATCGATTGTTTGCAATATTTATAACAACTTTTGTAAAAAAGTTTCTTACTGTTCACGTTTTGGTGTATATTTATAAGGATTACCTATTCAATATTTGGGAATACTTAAGCTCTTGGAGATCAACATTTAGAATCATCTCCACTTTAATGTTTTGGAGAAAATTCTGGCACCCGTCCGATCACTATATATTGCATATTTAAAAAAAAAGTGAACTGATTTAAAAGCTAGCCCACGCACTTATCCTGAAAAACGGAAACTGTAAAAAAATTTGTAGTTTTGGAATCAACAGACAAAAAACAAATGTGATAAGCATAACCTCTATTGAGACACCGGACGGACGTGTCCCAGATGAGTTAAAGCCCGCAAGTAAGCACACTACCATATTGTCTTCAGATGTATTTACAAAAATAAAAAACTCGCTTAAAAAAAGACACCAAACACGCACAATATGGATTCCTCTAAATACGGGGACTTGAAAAAAATATATATAGATGAAGGTAAAAATTTACAGTTTGGTGACCAGTAGGTATTTGAATGAGATTACAGATGGGAAAATGCCACAATAACACTAATAGCAATGCGCCAGAAAAAAAATATAGGAAAAACTGCTGAAAGGTTTTTATTAGAAATTTTTTTAAATAAAACATTAAATCCTGACCAATGGATCAGTGAATTTGAGAGTGAATGTGTAAGCTTTGAGATTCTACAGGATGATGAGAAAATTGAGATTTTAAGACATCTAGAAAAACAGTGCTCAGATTGGTATAGCAGTTTGTTAATAAAATTGACAGTGAATGCCGAGTGGACGGTAGAAAACGAAAATTTTTGTAAAACATGGAAATAAAGGTTGGCACCAAGTTAAATATGCATTGACATTTAGATTTTAAGCTGGATTGTTACTAGAATATGCAAAAAAAAGACCATTATTAAAGGTCAACAAGTACACGACTCCCAAACAATGATAAATCTTAAATAAAACCATGTAAAACTTGTGAACATTTAAATAAAGGTATTTGGTTTCACCTTCAATTAAAGTGCTGGTATAAACAGACAGAAAGATATAACCACATGGGAAAAAATATGAAGACCATAAACAATTCAGTGATTGATGTTATTGATGTCTATAATTAATTCCAAATTAAAGAAACTAAAAAGAGAAAAAGATGATGATTCAAAAAGAAATAATTTAATCACATTTAATGGTGTTGAAAAGACAATTGGTTTGACAACTATTAAAATAAAAATTTTTGATATTGAAAAAAAAAAATATTCATATAATTGATGGAGAAGAATTTAAATACGATTTTCTAATTGGACTGGATATCATAAAACAATTAAGACTGGTTCAAGATGAGAATACGAAAATTATTTAAAAAAGAGAGGTAATAAAAATAGAAGAAAAAAAAATTCTATGAATCAGAATGACGATAAAAACAACACCTCTAATGAGGTTAAAAATGAAACAAAAACCCATGTACAAAATTTTAATGAACACATAAAATAAGATTTCAAAATAATTATAAGTAATTTAAATACTAAAGACAAAAATCAGAAATACACAAATTAATAAAGACTTAATCAGTTGAAGATAAAAAGAAAATAGAAAAACAAAAAGCAAATTTACTTGACAAAAATCTTTCTAAACACATTAATCATCTAACAAAATTATTGGAAGCTATAAAAAAAAAAGGTTTTGGACTTAAATTCACATTCAGATTTAGTAAAATATCTCGGGCATATAATACATAATAATACAGTTAGACCATTAAGAAATAATTAAATTTTAATAAAAGATTTCCGAAAACTTTAAAAAATTTCTGGGAAAAATTAAAAAATTGCGGTAATTTTAGAACCCCTTCATAATTTAGTAAGGAAAAATTAAAAATTTATTTGGTCTGAAGATTGTCAAAAATCTGTTGAATACATAAGCAACTTATTGTGCTCACAGCTGATCTTAAAAATATTCGATCAGAATTTGCCGATAAATATTCACACAGATGCATCTTTAGTAGGAAATGTTAAAACAAACACTACCAAATGGACAAGATAAGCCCGTGGCTTACTTTTTAAAATAATTAAATTAAGTACAAAAGAAAAAAAGGGCAGTTTATTTAGAATATTTAGCTTTCAAAGAAGCAATAAGATACTGGCAATACTGGCTAATAGTTAAGTCGTTTACATTATATTTGGACCATAAACCATTAAAAGATTTGAATATTAAGTCTAGGACAGATGAAGAATTAGGAGATTTTACATATTATTTATCACAGTACGATTTTAAAATTAATACCCTCCAGGAACAGAAAATATAGAAGCAGATGGTTTAAGTAGGAAACCAGTATTGGATGCAATTAAGGATACATATAAACAATAAAATATGCAAGTATGATAAGATTGAATGGTATTGATACAGGAAAACAATGAAAACATACAAAATAACAAATCAAAATTAATATAAAAAAATAGTGATTAATAAAAAAAGGTTAGAAAACGTGAAAAAATTGTTTTATTAGAAGATTTCAGTAGAAAACTTATTAAAGATGTACATGAAAACATATGTCATTAGGATATTGTAGTGCCCTGATCCAGGAAAACATGGAAAGAGGGTTAATGAAAGCCCAACGAACTCAGTTGACCGTTCATAAGAATTTCTTTGAACCAAACGAACGTACCAATGTCAACACGCATTGTTTTTATTAAATAACGAATCGTCTAGCAAGTGTGGTGTGTTTTTATATTTTGTCATAACCGGGTCGTGGAGCTAACTGCTTAGTTTGCCTTCTTCGGTTCAAGTTCAAACATTGTAAACAAAACATTTAGTCGTAATGTTCAATTAGTTTAATATAGTATTTAGGAAAACGTTCCTTCTTTTATTCTAACAAGGGTTTCCCGTAACCTTAAGGTGCCTAAGTACAACATGGCTACCTAAAACACTACATGGCGATCCTGCGGAGACGAGTCTTTGGAATCCAGCAGCACAGCTCACTCCAGAAATGATGGAAAACTTAAAATCAACTACTCAGGACTTACCAGGAAAAATCTTCAAATCAATATGGTCTGTCTGAAAAGTACACCGCTGAGCTCTGAAGAGGAACATACCGAGAAGTGTCGTAACTAAGCAAAACCCCACTTTTACCGCCTAACCAGTTAAACAGTGTTGTGCATGGACAAAGAACAAGACAACCAGTGACATTCGGTAAGAACTATTTAATTCATTTTTGTACCATTAACAATTTTATCATAAATCTATTTCACAATTGAAGGGTTTTTATCAAAAACAGCCAATGTCATATTTTGGGAAATTTTAAATTTTTGCGCCAATCCAAGCAGAATGACCACCAGTATGTGCGTGCAAATGAGTTTGGCCATAAATCACCAAGGTCAGCTATTTATAGCGGTTTAAAAATAAGGTATTTTAGCAAAAACAGCATATGTCACAGCGATAAATATGAACAACAGCCAAAATCAGTGGACGTTGGTCGTATTTGCCATAATAATATTGTTCTTTTAGTTTATTTGTACTTTTGAGTCCGGCCGACACCGACGTGTTTGTGCCTTTACGAAGCTTGGTTATTGTTTTTAAGAATTTTGCATTGTTAAGCATAAAACCATGTCTTCAAATATTTTGAGAGACCCTGATTCAAGTGTCGCATGGCCTGCTAAAAGAAAAAGAAAAAGCAGAAAAAGTGAAATTATAAAAAAGTTAAAAGTTGCTGAAGAAGCACATATCAATCACAAGGGTGTTGCTAAACCGGCAAGAGCGACAGGACCGGATTGTAGGTAAGTTTTTGTAAAAAATAAAATTATGTGGTTGTGTTTGTCTGCTAGTAGTTTAGAAATGTGTAGTTGGTAGGTGTACATGTGTTTCTTTTTATTTCAGATGTAAACGCCACAAATGTTCTGAAAAGATACGAGCGGACCAGCGTGAAAATATTTTGACCGCATTTAATTCCTTGCCATCAAAAAATGAACAGGATAGCTACTTGGCTGGTCTAATTTCGTTTAAAAATGTTAAACAGAGACGACCTAGGCTAAACCTTAATGGCGACAACGATGATGGCGGCCCCTCCTTTGACCATTCTGTAGCATTTTATTATAAAGTTAGACTTGATCGAAATGAACAAAACATATGCCACACGGCATTCTTAAGTATCTTCGGCATTAGCAGAGGCCGACTTCGACGTATTCAGGATTCAATTAAAACCTCCGGATTGCCTCCTTGTGATGGACGTGGCAAGCATGATAATAGGCCTTCAAAAACTCCAGAAGAGGTCTTGAACTTAATACGGCTGCACATTCGGTCCTTTCGGGGAAGACAATCCCATTATTCACGCCGAGATAATCCTAATAAAGTTTATTTGCCCGAAGAACTTAGCGTCAAAAAAATGCACAAAACATTTTTAAATGAAATAGGAGTGAGAGTTTCTTATCTTGTATATTTCAACGTGTTTAAAAATGAGTTCAACATTTCGTTTGGTGTCCCAAGAACTGATACTTGCGCGAAGTGCGACGAACTAACTTTAAAGATAGAATCTACTGATGATGTCACGCGTAAAAATGAACTGATGATCCAAAAAGAGCTTCATTTGCGAAAAGCTGAAAAGTTTACACTGTTGAAAAGACATTACAAACAAGAAGCAAGAGCAGGTAGATGTATGGCCATATCATTCGACTTTCAGCAGAATCTTCCGCTGCCACACATAAGAACCAGTGATGTATTTTTTAAAAGTCAGCTATGGTATTACGTTTTTGGCATTCATGATCTTGCAGATGACTCGGCTAGTATGTATGTTTACACGGAAGATGTTGCAAAAATGGGTTCCAATGATGTTACATCCATGCTCCTCCACTATTTAAAGAACAAAACTATAATACACGATCACCTAGTTTTACTTAGTGATGGTTGTTCTGGTCAGAACAAGAATCACGTAATGGTTTATTTTCAATATGTACTAGTTCATGTATTAAAACTATTCAAAAGAATAACACACATATTCCCGATAAGAGGACACTCATTTCTGCCAAACGACCAGGATTTTGCGCTAGTGGAAAAGAAAAAAAGAACCAACAGCCCGGAAGTTCCAGAAGATTGGGATTTACTAATATTCGAGGCGCGAGAGAAGCCATCTCCATTTAACATTGTTAAAATGACTCAAGATATGTTCTTTAATATCCGACAAGCATGCTTCCCTTATTTCCTAAAAACTCCAAGGCCAAGTTTATGTCTAAGACAATCCAGATTTATTGAAGTGTCTGCTGATTCACTGTATGTCAAGACCCGAGATTCATATACCGGTTCCTGGAATCACTGTGCCGTCAGAAATAAAAAGAGATTGGATAACTTTGTAAATTTACAACCATTATATGAAAGACAGCTACCTATCAGCGCTGATAAATTAAGAAATATCACCATGCTCGCCACCTTTCTAAAAAAACCACAAAGTGTGCCATTTTATCAATCATTTACGATCACAGAAGCCACTACCAATGTTGACATTGACGAGGATGACAACAGTGATGGATATGAATAATGGTTATTTTTTTTAATGTTGCTATTTTTTAATGTTGCTATTTGTTTTTGCAGAAATAAAACCTTTTTGCAGTATTATTTATATATTTTTTTATGGATATCTAAGCAAAAACAACCAATGTCAAAGGGTTATTATTTTTTTTCTGTCAAACCAAATATAGCACAAAATTTAAAATTAGCTCTTACTCAAGCTAACATATATACCTTCACCGACAGTTGCTTTAAAAAAATAGAAAAAAGATAGTGTTGAATTGTTTAAGTCTTTTTTGTTTATTACAAAGTTATTATTTTTGACGTTGGCTGTTTTTGATAAAAACCCTTCAATTATCGTCACAAGTTATTTACATATTTTTCCGCACACCTGACACAATTAATGATAGTTTAAACAATCTATGAGCATTTTCGTTTCGAAATTTTATTTATTTATTTATTTACATAATTGCCAATAACAATTCTCCTTTTCATATTAGCCACTGTTTAAATGCCCCAGATAAATTGGGAAACATTTTAAGACTTAATAGTAAATCTAGTAGCAGAAATAGGAAAGAATGGCAAGAGAATTTTAAAAATGGCAAAACCAAAGAGTCTAGAGATTAGAGATGATATTATCAACAAACACGTAGAGTCACTAAATAGATTAACTTCGGTATTAGTACAAAATTGGTCTGTTTTAAACACTGACCAAAAGAAATTTTGGAACGAAAAATTTCTGAGAGTTAGGGATAAGGTCATCAGATCATTTTTGATACTAGATTGCAAATATATCATGCCAAATTCCAAATTCTTGCACATCTCCTATCGACATAACAAATTTAGAAGCTTCAAGTGATAGTGAAGGTAAAGACAATATGGCGCTAACACCTATAGAATTATATATAAATATATAAAATTATTTAATATAGCTAGCAAAATAATTCCCACCGAATTTGACGGCTCATTCGAAAAATTAACTGATAAACTAAATGCTGCTTACATCTCAGAGGGAATGCCCCTCGAGTTAGCAAACAAATACACAGCGGATAACGTTGTAAAAGCCTTATGCTCTAACGCATCCAACGATAATATGAAATTAATTATGGCAGCGGGAAGTTTTACCTCAGCTCAAGAAGCTATAACCAAATTATTACAATAGATACTACCACCGTAACACAGTCAAATATATTTAATTTTAGTAGTAATGGCCGCTAATTCCACGGATATGGTAATGCTAAAAGATTACAAAATAAGTCATACAATAATTTTCAAAATAACACTCATCAAATGTTGCAGACAGTTTATCGCGAATAACAATAGACAATTTGAAACAAGTACGTGAAGATAACACACATTTTTTAGCAATCACAAGGTCTATGGCTAACAAAATGTCTAATAATAAAACAAACGGAACAGAAAATAAAGTAATAGAGTTTAAAATTAAAGATGACTCGAGTAAAGTCAAAAATCTTCCTCCAGTATACAAGGTACTAAATAATTTAGAGGTGCAAAACCTACCAATTTTATGTGTTGAGTTTAACCCTGTCTATTTTAGAATACGAATAAGGGACAACCGTAGAAGTATAATTGAATTTATTGAGAATACAGCGGAAAGTAAGCTAGACTTAGGTCAGTTACTGTCAGAAATTAATCTGATCGCTAAGAAATATAGTATAAAGAGAATGAAAATATACAGTACTGATATTATTTTTAAATGTAGCTCAGAGGAAGAGCTCAATAGATTAGGTAATGATATTTTGAAAAATACTCAAATATGTATATGTAACGTACCAATACTGCTAGAGGATAAAGACGAAATAACAAAAGTCATGAAAAAATATCATAATGATCCACGTCTAAAATAAATCACTTGTAACCTTTGGGTATACGAATTCACTACTCCTGTGGCCTACTCCTGTAGCCGATTTGATTATGGAACTGCACCTGCTACTTAACAATGGCTTCCCTCCATCAGATCCCGCATGCGGATATTTTAACTCGACACCAAAATCCAAAATATTAACAACAAAGGTAAGATAGAATGATCAAGTTAAAAATTAAATGGTTTTTCTTCAAAATCCAATTAAGATGGCCCAAATACAGCCAGATATGAAAGAAAAAACCGTATAGGTTTTGCTCACGTGTTAATATCAAATCGTTCCAGAAAAACTCTCACCACCACCCGACTCCTAAGACTGACACCAAACGACTGACTAAACTACTGACTCCCAGGCCGGATATCAAAAATGACACGGAACACGCGTCAAACAACAATCTTCATAAATCTATGTTCCAAACTCATAATCGTACTCGTCCGTGTTGATAGCCAGCCCATCCACACAGAAATGCAAACCAAACAATAATATAGCTGACAACACACGACAATCGAGGCCAAAAATCAAGGCAAAATCTAATAACAAAGACCCCCACTCCATCTCCATCGATTAACAAAAATGTCACAGCCATTAATAATTGAATCCTATCACTACAAGGTATGCAACACTATTTACAACGAGTGATATATTTAAATTACAACAAAATACGGTAAGCGAAACTATTTACGAGTACCTGAGGAATACAAAAACTATCAGAGACCCAATTAATAATGGAACTGTAGAAGGGAAAAAATAGGCACGTGACATAGTATTTAGGAAAACGTTCCTCCTTTTATTCTAACAAGGGTTTCCCGTAACCTTAAGGTGCCTAAGTACAACATGGCTACCTAAAACACTACAGTATAAAACAAATGCAAAACAAAATAAGTACATTATATACAGTAAAAAATCTGACAATAAATATTAAAAAACATTGTAAAAGTTGTAAGATTAGTATTAAAAATAAAACGAGAGGCCACGATAAGTATAATCCAATGTCACATTAATCCTGCCAAAAAACCTTTTGAAATAGTCTCAATATACACAATTGGAGGTTTTGAAGGCTTACAATCGATGAAAAAATACTTACACCTTCTAGTGGATCACTTTACACGATATGCTAATATTGTTACATCAAAAACACATAGTGCTAATAATTTTTTTAAACTAATCAACAACGTAACAAATTCTAATACAATTGGAATGCTTCTCACCGATCAATACCCGGAAATCAATTCTAAGCATTTTTCAATGAAAAATATATGTAAGTAAATGCTTTGTTTTCTTACGGCTTAACTAAGAGACTTAATTAAATGCTTGTGGATTAGAGATGGGAAAACAGCATTTAAAAATTCAATTAAATCATAACTACAATAAACAAATATTTTATAAAAATAAAACTTAATTTAATTTTAATAAAGGAGATATGGTATATGGGAACAAACTAAAAAAAATAAATTAGATGAGCTAAAGATTGGTCCATTTAAAATTATTGAAAAGATATTAATTCAATATATAGAATTATAGATAAATGGAATTAATACAGGTCACAAAAAGTCAGAGTCAAATCTCTTTCACATCACAAAACTTATACCAATACCTACATAAAAACAGAAATAAGACAGAAAAAAAAATTTTACGGGTTGCACTCTGGGAGTGCTGGCAGAAGTGAAAACTTAAGTATTAACGTTGTGCGCCCTGCGCCGCCTAAACGAAACAGCCGGCGCAGGTATACATTTTCGCCGCGCCGTAGAAAGAGAGGGGGATACTCTCTCTCCTACGCCACGCCAGCTGTCTACTCTCCATCCGTCTTACGAATTTTCGATTAGGTCACGTGTCCTGACGCGAGTTTAACATTTTTATCCGTCTTACGAATTTTCGATCAGGTCACGTGTCCTGACGCGAGTTTAACATTTTTATCCGTCTTACGAATTTTCGATCAGGCCACGTGTCCTGACGCGAGTTTAACATTTTTATCCGTCTTACGAATTTTCGATCAGGCCACGTCTCCTGACGCGAGTTTAACATTTTTAACCCATAACAAAAAAAGTTCACAGCGTGCCATAAGAAGTTATCACTTAAAAAATTATTTAGTCTAACAAAATATTGTAAAAATTATATTTAGTTTTAATTACTTATGTGTAGATAGGCGGAAATTTTGAAAAAAATGTTCTTCGTTGAGAGGGGAGGTGTAAAGAAACTATATTAAATAATTATTATTAATTTGTGCGCTTGATATATTTCCTGGAAGATTTTAAAATTTAATATTTTCTGTCAGATTGAGACTTTTTTTAATATTTATTTAAGTTTAATTTGTTATGTATTTATTTTAGTATAAATTGTATTTATCTCATGGGAAGCGATGAGTAATATGTGTATCGACTATAACCAAAACGGCAGCGATAGAAGTCGCCACCTGTCATGCCTTGCTTCCTGTGAGGCGAGAAGTAGACTAGGGTTAGCCACTTTGCTACTTTAAATGTGAGGGAAGGATTAAATAATAAAATTGATAAAATTTACACGATGACAGATTGATGTTCTTTATGTAAATGAAACCAAGCGAAAAGGATGTGAAACCACAATACATGGACCCTAGACAGCCTACTGGTCAGGAGTTCCGGAAACCAGCAGAGGTTCTTAGGGTGTTGGTGTGATCCTGCTAGAATGAATGAATATGTGACTGACTTTGAATGTGTGAGCCCAAGACTCCTCTGGTTGAGGCTAAAGGTTGGTCCTCGTATCTTTTTGCTAGGGTTTTATACCCCACAAGATGCGCAGTGCAACCAATCTTTAAAAGCACAAAAAAAGAGGCGCGAGTTTTGGGATAGTGTGACATATATTCTGAATAAGTGTAACCAGAATTGTAATGTTGGGTGATTTTAATAGTTGGGTAGAAGAAAAGCGTGATGGATATAACAGTGTTCTAGAAATGTACGGTGACGGCAGAGTAAATGAAAACGGAGAAAGTCTACTTAAAGTATGTTTGTGGTAACAAACACAATGTTTAACCATAAAAGGATCCACTTGTACACAAGACAAGAAGGATACCAGAGAAGTATAATTGATTTCGTAATTGTGTATGAAAGATTAAAAAAAAAAGTGACGGACACTCGGGCATACCGCGGTGCAGGTATTGACACATACCACTTCTTAGTAATGAGCAAAATAAGAGGTCTTTTTAAGAGGTGGTGCCATCGTGTGCAGGAATCAAGTAGTGTACTACAGCGTATAACAGTTAAAAATTTGCAAAAAGATGATAAAAAAGGGTTCGTTAGTAAATTGATCGAGAAATTTGACAGTTTTGATAAAGCATGTGAGGTTGAAGAATTATGGAAGCTGTAGTTCCCTTATCCAGAAAAATATATCAAAAGGTTTAATAAGAGCCCAATGAACTTGACTTTACCACAATCCAATGAACTCTGTCAGGATGTTTAAACTAGCACACGTAGTGTTTGGATTTCATTTCGAGCGTTGAAATAACTATAATCTATCTTTGTATATATATTGGGTCATCGCTACCGGAACGAGTGATTATGTTTACTATTATTGATTGGTGTCAAATGTACTTGTTTAGTCAGCGTCACCATTTAGGTGACGACAGTCAAGTTTGACGAAATAGTAAACAGTTGTAACGATAGGTTGTGCGTATAATAAATGTATTTCAAAAAGTGCAGCGTTCCTTTTTCATTATCAAGAATTTTCCCATAACCCTTATAACGTACCTACAGAGCAAAGGACTGATTTACCACAAAGCCATTTAAGTAAGGAATCGTGTTCATGGCTATTGAAGTGTGTGGTTTAAGTAAAAGTAGGAAAGGATGCAAGTTTTATAAAATGTGCGTAGAGGTTTAAAAAGTAGTGTCGATGTCCTTTTATTCATCTTTTTTATACATAAGTTTATAAAGGTGACTGTCTTGGCTAAAATATAACGAATATTTAAAATTGTTTTGATCTTTTTCTTTGCGGGTTAGAACTATCCCAAAGAGTATATATTTTCTTATTTGCTGAGTTTTTAATTTTTTTCTGTACCTTGAATGTAATGCTGTTAATTTAGAGCCTCATTATTTTTTTTTAAATAATTTAGTTTTCTTCTCATTTTATTATTGAAGAAAAAAAAACAATTTTTCTTAAAGTTGGTAATTTCTTTTAAATAAAAAATTTATGTACTGCACGACAAATGACCTATTTGCTTGTATCGTTCAATTTTATTTGTTTTTTTTCGCTAGTCTCAGCCTTCAAAGTATTAATATCGTTTGTTTCATCCCTTGTTTTAATTATTTTATAAACACTAGCTTCGGAAACTTTTGTTAAAATACTACATAATGTACCTATCTCACTAACATTCATATTTTGTTCTCTTGCTCAAAGTCCTTTAAATACGTTTCTGATGGTTTTTTCTTCGGGTGTTAAATTGTAACGTTTTCTTTTAATATCCGGTTGACTATTACTATTCTCACTCATATTTATTATTTGTAATCAAATTTAATTGAAGCTAAATTACTGCAATTTACATTTTTAATTATATTGAAGATCAATGAATTAACAGAAACAATGTTTATTACAAACTTTAAAACTTATGAGTCTCGAAACCGAAACCCTAGCAGCACGTCTATGAAACTGCTTTGCCGATAGAATCCAAAACAGAAATTACATGATCAATGGCGTTTTTGCCAATAACGTAGCTTACATTTGCGACGTCATTGTTGATCTCGTCTATTATCTTCTGTTAGAGAAAGATATTAACTACAACCATGTAGATACCTTTAAGTTAAATTATACACACTGACAACGTTTTATTTTGTATCGAACCCCTCATTGCTTAGAACAGAGGTTTCCAAAGTATTCGCCGTAGAGATTAAAGAGGGGTGACGTATGGCGCTCCTGTTTACCATGCTCCAGAAACTAAGCTTAGGCATTCGCGGTTACAAAATGAACAATTAAAATCGCGCGCGCTGCATGCGTCGCTCACTCGCCGATGGGTAGGTAAGTACTTACGCTCGGAAACCGACGAATCACCTCTCCTCCCGCACCTTGACCCGCTCGCAATCCGACTAACTACTACGCAGTACATAGTTCATTTCTAGACAGTACGAGAAAAGGTCGATTTCTTTGTTTTCATTGAGTTTATTAAGTCGCTTTGTTTTGATTGCGTCGCTTTGGTTGTGTTTTCGTCAAAAGTCGGATACAAAATGGACATATTTTTATTAAATAAGCAAGTCGATAGTTCAAATGACAGTGCTCAAGCATCTACAAGTGGTGGTCAAGCAAAAAAGCGGAAATATCGCAAATACGATGGTAGTTATTTGGAATTAAGCTTTACTTCAATAGAAGTAAACAATAACAAAAGACCGCAGTGTGTACTCTGTTTGAAAATTCTATCGTCCGAAAGTGTGCTTTCAAGCAAGCTAAAGCGACATCTCGAAACCATTCACCCTACTATGGTTGAAAAATCGCTAAATTTTTTTAATAGGAAGTGGCAAAATTTACGAAAACAAAAAACGTGTTTACCCAACAAGTTTCAATACCTAGCAACGCACTGTTAGCATCATTTAAGGTGGCATACAGGGTGGCGAAATGCAAAAACCTCACACTATCGCGGCAGAGCTTATTCTACCGGCTGCTCTCGACATGGTAAATATTATGGTGGGAGAATCGACAGGAAAACTAATTTCCAAAGTACCTTTATCCAACAACACTATTAGTCGAAGAATCCATGACATACCTAGGTTAGGTATCATGTGAGTGGGGCGTGGTCGCCCCTCCACCGCGACCCTTAGTAGGTGTATTGTGGCTCATGACATACCTAAGTAAGGATCTTAATCAACAATAAATAGAAAAACTGATAGGCTGATTGGTCTGCGACTTAATAAGGCTACTGACAGTAATAAAGATGCACATTGTATTTATTAGGTACGCTTTCTGAATGACAATACTATTGGATTGCGGCGTTTAGGAAAAAACTGCAGTTGTGTTAAAAAAAAATTAATGAAGACGGCGGTCAAGTTTTTTTTCCCGCAGTTACATATATATGCTTGTTGTCCCTTTTCACTGAACAGATGAGAGTCTCATTGAAGTCTCTTGCGACAGAAGCCTTAAAACAAAATTTACGTGTTCCGATTTGATGGAGTTTTAAATATCGGTTCAAAATGAATATCCAAATTTAAGCTCAAAAGCTGTAAATATTATTATTTCCTTTGCAACATCATATTTAAGTGAAGCCGTATTTTTAGGTGTTGTCTGAGCGATACCTAATACACACAAACTTAGTTTTTCTTAACCTTTTTTTTCAACTGATATGTTTTTTTTTCTAAAAGACGGGTTTTTATCGTGCTTGTTGATTCTTGTTATTATGCTATTGACGGTCTCAGAGATTGCATTGTAACAGTGGTCGTTATTTGTAAATTAAATATATTTTTGTAATTAGTGATACTCGTTTGGTGAAATTCATTATTTAATTACAAAGTGTATTATTTTATCTTTAATTTAGTGGTTTAAATAAAAATTAACAATTATTCTGACAAAAACTTTTATAAGAATCTAATACTATTAAAACTGGGTTGAAAAACAGTTTAAAAGTTGACAGCATTTAATATTAATATTTGATAATATTGTTTCAATTATAAAAATTGTAAAAGAGTATTAAATATTTAAATAATATACTTTTTTCTGCATCCGTCTCGGAAACAAAATTTTCGGTATGATTTATTAAATCGAAAATACCACTTTACACAAATCGTACCGAAAATAGATATTTTTTCGGTACGATTTTTTTCACTTTCGCAACTATTTCTTTACTTTCGGTACGATTTTGGTTATCTATGTAGGTGGTTTTGACAATAACATAAACTTGTATTTTATTATGACAGCGATTGTCACGTAACATTGGTTTATGTTTTTTCGATTTTTAAATCCAAAAAATGGAAAGTAGAATACGATAGTATTTTTTCTTACAAGCAGTGGTGGGATTGGGAACATTTCATTTTTTTTTTATTATTTTAAAGGAAAAAAAAGAGTATTGATAAAAATGGGGTAACGGAAAAGTCGTAATCGTGGACGTGAGGAAAAACATCGCCACCTCAAGTTCGGACAGTAGTGGATCATCGTCAATAAACTTAAAACGTGAGGTGAAACGTTTGAAAAAAAGAACTAAGTGACATTAAAAACAGAACTGTTTGTGAAGTGCGCGTTGGTAATGAGAGTTTGGTGCCAATTTTTGACCCTTCGCGTGATGATATTACGGCCGAAAAGTTAGTCTAGAAGGTTGAAACTTTGGCTAGTCGATACAAATGGGATGATCACTCTGTTGTTCAAATAATTGCAAACCGCCTTGGGGAAATGCATGACGATTGCATTCAGGTGAAAACCAATTGGACAGAAATCAGGAATAGTTTGCTGGACCAGTTTCGTAAGTGTGTTCCATTTGCTAATTTATTAAAAGACGCAGCTAATTACGAAACAAGGGTAGGTCAGGAATTAGGTGATTACTGCTTTTAACCAAAAAATTTTTATTGTTAGGTTATTGTATTTTTTAGAATGGAGTTGTTACGCTCACACTCGATTTCTTACAGACAGATATTGTCACAATGGAGTTGTTACGCTCACATTCGATTTCTTATGGACAGATATTGTCACAATGGAGTTGTTACGCTCACACTTGATTTCTTACGGACAGGTATTGTCACATATAGTAATTATTACTTAATACTGGAATGTAAAATGAAGTTGTTGCGTTCACATTCGATTTCTTACGGACAGGTGTTGTCACATATGATGGTTATTTTTTGGGACTGTAAAGTGAAATGAAGTTGTTACGCTCACACTTAATTTCTTACGGACAGGTTTTGTCACATATAGTAATAATTATTTAAGACTGTAATTTAAAATAAAGTTGTCACGCTTACACTCAATTTTTTACGGACAGGTATTGTCACATATACTAATTATTATTTAAGACTGTAATGCAAAAGAAAGTTTTTACGCTCACATTCGATTTATTACTGACAGATATTGTCATATGTAAATTATTTCTAGGTATAATATATTATTTTAGGAGCAGATAATTTTATTTTCAGGAGAGATAGGTCTGGGGACAGTGGTCCATCAGCGACGGGTTTGTGGACTCAAAATGGATGGCTACCAGACCTTCTACTTACAAGGTAAGGAAACATCTAGGGTTCGCAATCTCATGAGTAAGAAATACAATCCGTTTATCTTACCTCATTTCTGTGAGAGAGACAACGTTTGCATAGTGGTGCAACTCAATGCACGGACCATCTGGCTGATATCGTCATACATGCCGTATTAGGCTGACGAACCACCTTCAGATCGGCTACGGGCAGTTATTTAGGAGGCAGAGAAAAGACGAGTCCCCGTCATAGTCGGAGCTGACGCCAATGCACACCATACAATGTGGGGCAGCACTGGCACCAACGAAAGAGGTGACTTACTCTTAGAATTTATTCTAGTTTCCAAACTTTATATATGTAACAAAGGAATGAACCCACGTTTATCACGACGGATAGGCGAGAAGTTCTGGATCCAACCATGGTCAACGAACAAGCCTCTGAAGATCTCACAAGATCACCCCTTGTCGGATCACCAATACCTGGAATTCGACATAGAAGCATCCAAGCCGAGGGTTATACCTGTACATAACAGGCGCAGGACGGACTAATAAAAGTACCAATCGCACTTCTCTCAGTTGCTGGTAGAGCAAGCACTCGAGATCCCTAACTCTAGGGACGAACTGGACCAACTGGTCGAACGGGTAACCCAGGCGTACAATGGGGCAATGAATGCCATTTGTGTTGCCGGAAAACCCAGAGGTAAACCTAAGTAACCATGGTGGTCAGCTGAAATAGCTGACCTCAGGAGGCGCTGTAGACGGGCGTTCAACGAGGCTAAGCGAACCAATGAGTGGGGAACTTATAAGACCGAGTTGAACTCGTTCAAGAAAAGCGTAAGGCTTGCTAAAATAAGATCCTGGTCTGAATTCTGCTGTAGCATTGAGAGTGCGACAGAAGGTAACAAATTAAGGAGAATCATGTCCATCAACCAAGTGACACCGGGTCATCTGAAAAATCTGATGGCAGCTGGACAGTTACGGTAGAGAAAACACTGAAGACCCTGGTGGATACCTACTTTCCTGGACAACAACAGGAAAGGTACCAGGAGCCAGAGACAAACTGCAATGCGCTCAGAATCGGCCCATCGATCATTAAACAACGAAAGATTAAATGGACCATCACGGGCTTTAAACCGTATAAGTCACCGGGCATGGATGACATAATACCAGCGGAATTACAAGCGGTATTGGACCTAATTATTCCGTGGCTAGCGGCCATATACAAGGCATGTCTAAGCCTAGCATATGTACCAATCAAGTGGAGGGAAGTGAGAGTCGTTTTCATCCCTAAAGGAAAAAAGCCCTCACACAGTACCCCAAAAGACTACAGGCCAATAAGCCTTTCGTCTTTCTTGCTGAAGACACTAAAAAAGCTACTTGATATTCACATGAGAGGCCTCCTGGACGAAGGAAAATTTTCCCACTCCCAGCACGCGTACTGTAAAGGAAAATCAGTGAAGACAGCCCTTCACAGTCTAGTACAGATGGTAGAGAAATCACTCCACCTGAAGAAGTACTCATTAGCAGCCTTTCTTGACATTGAGGGGGCATTTAACAACTTAACTTCCAGTGCAATAACACGGGCATTATTGAATCTAAAGTTGGACGATCCGACTGTTAAATTCATAAGCCACATGCTATGCACTAGAAAAATCAAAGCTGAAATCTCTGGATGCTTTATAAGGAGATTCGTCACCAGAGGGACCCCACAGGGTGGGGTACCCCTCGCCCATACTGTGGAATCTCACACTTAATGAAATTCTGCTACCAATCGAAAACTACAGCTGCAAAATCGTGGCCTACACTGATGACCTAGTTTTACTAGTCTCAGGGAAATTCCCGGAGATCCCATTTCAGATTATGCAAAGAGCACTTCATGAACTAGTTCATTGGAGCACATGGTGCTGTCTGGGCGTAAACCCAGGAAAAACAGAACTAGTATTTTTTACGAGAAGGAACCAAATTCCCATCTATCCCCTTCCGGAAATTGGAGGACAGACTATAAACCTTTCGAAGCGAGCTGGGTACCTGGGCCTTCTCCTAGACCGAAAGCTGCTGTGGAGGGAGAATATGGAGGAAATGGTAAGAAAAGCCACTGTGGCGACCTATACCTGCAGAAGGGCCATCGGCAGACAATGGGAGTTACAACCCCATGTTGTTCATTGGCTCTATATCACAGTCATAAGACCGATTCTAATGTATGGATCGTTAGTATGGTAGCCAGCCCTAGAGAAGGGAGTCAACCATACAAAAGTAGGAAAAGTCCAGAGATTGGATGTCTGCTGATCACAGGCTGTCTACGGACCATCCCAACAAAAGCACTTGAAACGTTTCTACATCTACTACCAGTAGATCTGTTTGGGAAAGAATGCGCAGCTAGTGCGGCTCTCAGACTTAATGCTGTGACTCCATGGACTGAAACGCACTATGGTCACTTTAGAACTCTAAAAGAATACGACCTGTGCACAAAAAACACTGATTACACTAAACCTACCCCTATGTTCGAAGGCGACTTATCCCTGGAAATCCCATCCAGAGAAGATTGGGCCGAGAATTTAGTGAAACCTCAGGGCGCAGTATTTTTTACGGATGGCTTTAAACTAGAAGGAAGAGTAGGTTGCGGTATCTTTTTAGACCCCTTACTTAGCCTTTCGTTTCGTTTGCCTGATCACTGTAGTGTGTATTAAGCTAAAATGATAGCTATAACCGAGGCAACGAACAAAAGTTCAGCGAAATATCCATTCTTTGCGACAGCCAGGCTGCTATAAAATTACTGAACTCAGTATCCTTGACCTCTAGGGCAGCGGTGCAATGCCGTACCACCCTGAATGAGCTAGGAACTAAGTTTAGAGTTTATATTGTCTATGTACCTGGACACAGGGACATACCAGGCAACTGTAAGGTGGACAAGCTAGCAAGAGAGGGCACCACCCTCCCAGCTGTATCTATCTCATTCCAACAAGGAGAACCAATTGCAAACTGCCGACTCTTTTTGCACAGCAAAGTGGTTCAAAAAGCCAACTTAAGGTGGAAAAATGAACCTACATGCACATCATCAAAACAGATTTGGCCTAAACTAGATCTACGTCGAACCAAGGATGTCTTAACTTTAACCAGGGAGTCCACTGGAAATGCTATCGGGGCCATAACAGAACACTGCATTAATTAATTAGGTACTTTAATTTTAAATCAAATTTAAAGTTATTTCTCGTGTGAAGGTCATACGAGTACACTCTTTACAGGTAGGCGTGTCGTTGTCCAAGATTCATGCGTATATTCAGTTCATTCTAGCAAGCGGCGGTGACTCTTCAGGTGATATTTATTTATCCACTGGTGAATAAAATAAAATAATTTATTTATTTCGTTCACGTCTTGCTTCCGTATTAAAAATGAATACATTGAAAAAGTTTCAATCGTTTCAAAAAACATGCCCGTGCGACATTAATGTCATTCATTCTTTGGCCGCTCGTGCCAAAATTTATAAAACTGTCAAAACATTATTTAAATTACGGTGTGGAGAACTAGACTATATCAAGGAAGAATTCTTAAAACAGCATAATAATGTGGTGAGCGCTCTGATTTCGACGCGGAAAATACCGTTCGCGAAGGATTCCTAAATGATTATATTATTATTTTATAAAAAGCGTTTATTCAGATCTTCTCGAAACCGATACAAGAAATGCATCTTCCATGGTGTTGAATTTTACCATGTATCCATCCAGTGGTTCCAGTTTACACATTAAGCTTTCAAAAATTGAATTAATGAAATTTTACGGTGATTATAAAAGTCATTTCCATAATATATCGATTTATTCAATGCTCTTATTCACAATAACGTTTCGTTGAGTGCTATCGAGAAATTTAATTACTTAGTATCTTCGTTGCATGGCGCACAGTTGTCTTTGGTTCGCACTCTTTCTTTAACTACAGATAATTACCCGATTGCATACGATGCCTTAGCGAAAAGGTACTCGAATTCTCGTCTTTGTGCCCAAGCCCTTTGGTCGGAACTTAATAATTCACCTAATGTAAACTCTGATTATGTCTCGAATCGAAAATTACTCGATAATAATTCGGAATACTTAGCTGCGCTCAAGCAGGTGCAGTTTTCCACTGATAGTTGGTATTTTCCACTCTTGATTATGTTACTTAAAAGACTTGATCATGGAATTGTACTCGATTTAAATTAAAACACAGTTCCACCAGTATTCCCAAATTTTCGCTCCCCTTTCGTGAACCCAACCCAATTTTTTCGGAAATATGGGATTTAGCTTTAAATCAGTTTTATTTTTTAGAACGTCGGTTAATGAAAAACTCTCACGTGCGGTCCCAGTATTTGGAATTTATGACCGATTATTTCAAACAAAATCACATGGCTCTAGTTCCAAAAGAATAGGTTTTTGCGGATGCTCACTACATCCCCCATCATTGTATACTAAAACCATCTAGCCTGACCACGAAATTAAGTGTGGTTTTCAATGCCTCCGCGAAATTACCAGGTCAAAAAGCTTTTAATGATTGTCTTTATGCAGGTCCTAATTTGCAACAAGACATTGTAAAAATGTTGATGAATTTTTGATGTCACGGCTTTGTCATATGTTTAGATATAAAGAGTATCAAATAATTCTAATCAATTCTTCTGAGAGAAAGTATTAGAGAATTATATTTTCCCCAGATTAACCCGTTTAAGACTATACATTATTAACCGTTGTTTATAGAGTTTCCAGCTCGCCCTATCTAGCCCTTAAAGTGTTGTTGCAATTGGCTGAAGATGAAGAAAAAGCTTATTCATTCGCCGCTGAAAATATTTGACATTCGTCATACGTAGATGATTTTTTCGGTGGTGCTTCAACATTTGAAGGTCACTGAGCTCATTGCTCTAATGAATCTGGGAGATTTAAAGCTCAGAAAATGGTCGAGCAACGAGCCTTCCCTGCTTTTTGATTTGCCTATGTCGCATCTATAAATTAATTCTTTATCTTTTATTAACGATCATGAAAATCCCAGTCTTAAAGTTTTAGGTCCACACTGGTCTACCAGTTTTAATTGTTTTCATTTTTCGTTTAATCCGTATGCTGACAAATCATGCACCAAACGATCAATGCTATTAGAACTAGCAAAAATGTATGACCTACTTGGGTTTTTAACTCCTGTAACATTTTTTACAAAATTTTTAATTCAGCGACTATGGATTTCTGGCATAGGATGGGATGAAAATCCTACTGCTGACATAGTTCAAGTGTGAAACCAATATAAAATAGAATCACCTGGTTTGTTGAATTTGAGAATTGACCGAAAACTATTTTTACCTGATTCTGTTCAACATGAGTTACATGGGTTTTGTGAACCCAGCGAAAAGGGTTATGCTTGTGTAGTATATATGCGTTGCATGGATGCGAAAAATCAAATTAGAAAAATTGCTCTCCTCGACTCGAGTTATGTGGCGCTGTTCTGCTTGCAAAATTGTTAGCTCTGTCTTCACAGGTTTTCCGGGATATAATAACGATCAATCAGATTTGTACATGATCTGATTCAAATATTGTTCTTCAATAGATTAAATGTCCTCTTTATCGATTTAAGACCTTTGTGTCTAATTGAGTGGCTTCCAATAAGAATAAAATTCCGCCTGATTCGTGGTTTTATGTTGTGTCTAAACATAATTCTGCGGATATAGCCTCTTGAGGTATCCTGTCTTCCGACTTAATGTCACATTGTAGTTGTTTTAGAGATATTATATTTTTCGAAACCCTATAGATGGAAAATCAATTAACTACGTTTAATATTACCTTGCCTCATGAAGAAGAGCAAAAATTTACCTTTTTTACAGAAACTCGGACATCCTCATTTTTAGACGATTTACTAAATAAATTTTTCTTATTCTTTACCTTGCAACGAGTAGTTGCTTATTTATTAATATTATTTATATTTAATTGTCGCCATCCGATGAAAAAACTAATAGGACTACTCCTTACTAATGAACTTTATGTGTCCCTGTATCCAATTATCCGGCGAACTCAACAAATTCATTTCACTGATGAATTTCAATTTAAAGTCTTCTCTAAACACTTGAAAAAACTTAATGTTTTTCTTGACTTTAACATACTTCGAGTTGGAGGGAGTCTAGAATCATCATCATCATCTTCTCGTGTCCACTGCTGAACATAGATCTCCCTCATCACTTTTCATTCGCATCGGTCCTATGCAGCTTGCATCCAATTTGTTTGGCAGCGCTTTATGTCGTTAGTCTTTCGTGTTGGTGGGCGGCCCCTGTTTCGATATGCTTCGTCTCTTGGTCGCCACTTCAGTATCCGCCTCGTCCATCTGTTATCCGTCATTCTAGCAACGTGGCCTGCCCAATTCCATTTCAGTGTGGCTATTCTCTCAACAGCATCAGCTACTCTTGACCTTAGTCTTATTTCGCGGTTTGGGATCTTGTCTCTTAAAGAAACCCCCAACATCACACGTTCCATCGCCCATTGAGTCACTCGGAGACTAGAATACTCATCATTATCTAATGACAGAAAACATCAGATATTGTTACTTTAAAAATGTCGGCTCACTACTCTAATTATTGATCACTATCATAATAAATATTTGCATGCCGGTTTTCGTACCACTCAATTTTCTATTTCTCAGCAATTTTGGATTTTATCTCCGAAGCGCGCCATAAATTCTGCCTTAAGTAAATGTTTTCGCTGTTAACAAATAAATCCCCAATCATTTCAGCCCCCCATGGGCAAATTACCCTTAAGAAGAATTTTCCAAGAAAAGCTTTTTAGTCACGTAGGAGTTGACTTTGGGGGCCATTCACTTTAACAATGACGCGACATTGCAGAATCAAAACATGTAAAGAATATCTCTGTTTGTTCGTTTGTTTTGTCACCAAAGCCCTTCATTTGGAATTGGCCAGTTTTAATCCGCGATTTAACGCTCGCAGAGGTCGTGTTTCATCCTTGTATGGTAATAATGTCACCAACTTTATTGGTGATACTAAGCAATTATCTAGGCTCATGGAAAATGATGCCGAAGACAAGGGAATTTAATATTCTCTTATCCCCCCTGCTTTACCTCATTTTAAAAGTTTGTGGGAAAGCGAGATCAAATTTGTAAAACATCATATTCTTCGTGTTATTGGACAACAAGTCCTGACCTATGAAGAGTTCAACACAGTGGTAACTCTAGTAGAATTAATACTGAACTCGCGCCCAATTGGTGCTCTCAGTCATTATGTTGAAGATATTAATGCGTTGACCCCAAATCATTTTTTTACGTTGGAACCTGTTTTCACACTTCCCTTACTCGATTTCATCACTATACCTGTAAACCGATTATCCAGATTTCAAATAATCCAACAGAATATCTGAAAACGGTGGCATAGCGAATATTTTCACACCCTTTAGCAGAGGGGTAAATGGCTGCAACCCCAATCCTCCTATCCTGAAGTACGTTCACTAGTTGTAATCCAAGATAACAATTTTTCACCCTGTATATGGATGTAAGCTCGTGTGGTTGAACTCCATCCTGGTCGTGATGGTACGGTAAGGGTGGCCACTGTAAAAACTTCGTCTGGAATATTAAAGCGCTCGCTAGTTAAATTAAGTCCGCTTCCAAATCCAGATCAACTCTTGCCATAATTTACAATTAAAATATTTAAATGTTTTTGTTTGTATGTCCCTGCAGCAATAAAGTTTGGGTTAATTTTCTTTATGAAACTTTCTTTCTTTTTATACATATTTAACTGTAAAATGCATAGATACATTATTTGGGGGTATAAAGTTTGGGAAAGCTCACGTTAGTTATTGCCTAGAGTTAATTTAAATATTGTTAATTCTATAAACAATTGCCCCTATCGACGAACCAGTTAATTAGTATCGTCTTCTACGATGGTGCAGAGATTTAACTAGCCCTCACAGAGACGTCGAGGAATAAAGTTCATGTTCAACTACTCTCAAGTGACTACAGTCGTTATTTTTGGCCATAAGCCGCCATCTTATTCTTTAATCGGATCATCCACCAGGTATATCGTGTATATTCTTACCAACTTTTATGTGGAGTGCTGTTACTAGATCATAGACGTCAGGGCCCCACAACAGCAAGGAAACTACGTGGATTTAGGGTGGTAAGTCAAAGGAAGCAATTGATTTTATTTTCACTTTAACATAAAAAATAGTTACAGTTAATTTTTGAACCATTTAAGAGTTTTCGTTCAAAACATTGTTTTAATTAATTTATACACCTAGCTTCGGAAACTTTGGTCAAAATACTACATTATGTAACTAGCTCACTAACATTTATATTTGGTTTTTTGGCTCTAAGTCCTTTAAACACATTTCTGATCATGGTTTTTTCTTCGGGTGTTAAATTGTGATGTTTTTTTTTTATTTACTATTGGTTTACTATTATTATTCTCACTCATATTTATTATTTGTTACCATATTACTGCAATTCACACTTTTAATTATATCGAAAATTAACGGAAAAATAGAAACAATGTTTATTACTGTTGAAGATCAAACTTGGAAGTTTAAATATATTTATATCAGGTTTTATAAGTAAATACATGTTGGTGATATATTGGATTTTAGTAGTTGTCAGGTAGTTTTTATACATGACATTTTTCAGTTAATGAAATTATTATTCCGTTTTCTTTTCTCTGAAAGTTTATACGATTAATATCCATTGTGAATCATTTACTTTAATTGGTTATGGGCCCAGTATAACTTGGAGAAGGAAGGAAGAAAAATTAAAAAATGGAAACTGAAATAATTAGAGTCGAGAAATTGAGAGATACCAACAATTGGTCAGAATGGAAATTCCAACTTAAAGTTATTTTGAGAGCAAGTGATATCCTCGAGGTCGTGACTGGAGAAAGTAGAAAGCTAACACTATCAGTACATGACAATGAAGGAGAAATTGCGGATGCAAGAAAGAAGAGGAATTTTAGAAAAAACTGTCTAAGTGGAACAAGGATGATGCAAAAGCCCAAAAGATATTAGTTACTTCCGTAGAGAAGAAAGTTCTGCAAATCTTATGTGCTGTGATAATTCCAGAGACATGTGGGATAAACTTAACAGAATTTTTTAACAGAAATCGGAAAAAAGTTTGCACCTATTACAAAAACAATTTTACAGTTACACAAAGTTTGAAACAGACGATATGGCGACAAATCTTTTAAAACTTGAGTCATTAGGTGAGCAACTGCGGCAGCTAGGAGAACCAATAGCTGAATCAATGATGATTACGAGAATCTTGATGACTTTACCACCAGAATACAATCACTTTTATAGTGCTTGGAAGTTGACACCTGAAAAAAGAAGAAACTTAAATAGTTTGACATCAAGACTGCTTTTGGAAGAATCTAGGATCTTTATGCAATGTCAAAAAAGGGAGAAAGTCGCCCTTATAATAAAAAAATCAGGCCAATATGAGTCCAAACCTTTGCAAAGTGAAACATTAAAGACACCTGAAAAGTGCTTTGTTTGCGGGAAAAGGGGTCATTAGAAGAAAGATTGCTGGTTTCAAAAGAATTCAACTAACCGAACTAACAAAAACCCCAAAAAGGCAAATTCAGCAGAATTACATGAAGATATGGATGCTTTTGTTGGTGAATTATTAACAGTTTATCAAAACCATTCGTTACAAACTAAAAGTGATGATTGGTTCATGGATTCAGGTGCCAGTGATCACATGACGAAAAGGTTTGAATGGTTCTATGAGTACAAATCTTTCCATCTTGCGCAACCAGTACGCATCGAAAATGGTTTTTTTTTTTTATGTTCTGGTTCCCACGAAAAGGGATATCCTTTAATGTTCAGGAAACATCGTGGGAACCAAGGGTAAGAAGGTAGGAGTTGGTGTTCTTCTTAAATTTCTGGAGGTTGTATGCCTCGGGGAACACCTCCCTAGGCAATGAGTTCCAAAGCCTCGCAATTCGTTGGATGAATGAGTCTTTGGAAAGTGATGTTCTGCAGGTCTCCAAAGTGACCACGAAGGGGTGTGAAGACTAAACTTGACGGGTTAATCTCGAAGAGACTGCCAAAGGAGGAACGATTGTTGATATTTCAGAAGAGCATCGCCCATGAAAATATCTATAAAATAGAGACAAATCGCCAACTTTTCTACGGTGTTTCAGACAAGTGAGCGAGTTTGTAAGCGAGGCATCACCGACGAGACGAATTGCCCTTTTTTGGACAGAATCCAGTAGCTTCAGGATATGTTTAGGTGCTGCACTCCAAATATGGGAACAGTACTCCAGTACAGGTCGGATCTGTGCCTTATAGATCATAAGCAGCTGACTAGAGGTGAAATAGCTCTTGGCACGAAACAAAAAACCAAGTTTTTGGGATGCACTTTTGGCAATGGACCTCACGTGATTTTCCCAGGAAAGGTTATTGCTGATAGTAATACCAAGCATCGATATGGATGACTTCAGTGGTATGGTTACTCCTGACAAAGCTATGTTAGGCACAGTGAGATCGGCTTTTCTAGAGAAAAGACATGCTTGTGTTTTGTTTGCATTGAATTCTACCAAGTTATTGGATCCCCATTCGATAATTGTTGCTAAGTCCATATTTATATTGTTAACATTTCTTCCTCGTTCATTTCTGGTTTCACGGGCTGATATAGGGGCCCTGGAAGAGAAAGCGGTATGGAGGGTACTATTATCGGCAAAGCTGTGTACGGGACATGAAGTTGCTTTCAATAGGTCGTTGATGTGAAGTAAAAATAGTGTTGGTGCTAGAATGGATCCTTGCGGAACACCAGCATTTATGAGTAGAGTTTCAGATGAAACTCCATCGACCACTACATGGAGAGATCTGTTTGAGAGAAAACTAGCAAGCAGAGAACACAACTGAGGGGGCAAGCCATAAGATGGAAGCTTGGCGAGGAGTCCCTGGTGCCAAACTCGATCGAACGCCTTGGAGATATCTAATACCACAGCTAAAGTTTCTCCATACTTTTCAATAGATAGCTGCCATATATGTGAGACGTATGCGAGCAGGTCACCAGTTGATCTCTGATGGCGGAAGCCATATTGCCTATCATTGATAATTCCTGAGTCTTTCAGATATTTCATGAGCTCGATGTTGATGGCTTTTTCCATGACCTTTGAAATAATAGATAGCAGTGCGATAGGTCTGTAGTTGCTAGGTAGGGTCTTTTTGCCTTTTTTAGGGACTGGCTGTACTCTTGCAATTTTCCAATTGGACGGAAATACTCCCAAATTGTAAGAGTGGTTAAACAACTTGCAAAGAACAGGTGTTAGTTCAGGGGCACATTTCTTGAGAACAATCGGCGGGATTCCGTTAGATCCACAGGCTTTGTTGGTGTTGAGACCCAGCAAAATCTTTCTGATAGTACGTTGGCGAAAGGTGATCTGGGGCATGTGACTGTCAATAGGTGTAATGTTCGAGGGTTGTTTTCCCGAAGAATCCAGAGTGGAACTTCCAGAAAATAGGTGCGCAAAGATTTTGGCTTTTTCCTGGGCAGTCGTTGCTAGTGTTCCATCTTCATTGGTTAGGGGAGGAAAAGAGCTGGAAGTGAAGTTTCTTCCCACAGCTTTGGCGAAAGACCAAAATGAACGGGATCCGTTAGGACATTCAACAAGTTTTGATCTTATTTTGGCATTAGGAGCATCTTTTGAACATTCTATTGTCTCTTTGCATATGCCTCTAGCCTCAACATATGCTGCTCTGGTCTCAGGTCCCGGATTTTTTTGCCATCGATGGTATGCTGCCTGTTTGGAAGCCACAACTCTAGAGCAGTTTCTGTTAAACCAGGTCTTATCGGATGATGTTCTTCTTTCGGTATTCGGTATGTAAGTTTGCATCCCCAACATGATGATTTCAGAAATTGTCTCGGCACATCGTGTTGGATCTACTGAGGAGAAACAAACTCTCTTCCATAGAAACGCTGAGAAAAACATACGAAAACCCTCCCAGTCGGCCGAATTGTATTGCCACATGAGACGGGGTGGTATTGTGCTGCTCGATGGTAAATGGAAAGAGCATGTTGTGGAGATGAGGTTGTGATCAGAGTTTTCAAGTGGGGCACAAACTTCTATTCTATACGGGTCAGGATTGGTGGTGAGGAAAAGATCTAGTGTATTGGCAGCCTGGTTGTTGACATCAGGGATGCGGGTTGGTAGCTCGACCAGTTGTTCTAGACCATGAGTGATGGCGAAGGCCTCAGCTTGACGACCTGCATCATCAGTTTTGTTAGAGAATTTGAGCCAGGCAGCGTTATGTACATTAAAGTCCCCCATGATTATGGTTTCAGCTGTTGGATGGTTCTCCTGAATGTAGTCCAAATTGAGTGAATGTGTTTATGCTTTAGGAAGAGGTTCCATAAAAATCCACAGTTTGGTTAATGAAAAGTGGATGGTAAAACAACTAGTCGATGTTCTGTATATTTCCGATATTGGAATAAACTTATTCTCTTCTGGAGCTGCGTTGGACATGGGATTAAAAATGACGTCTGACTATAAAAAGTGTATTTTTACCAAAGTAGTTGCTGTTGGGGTGAAACAAGAAAAATGATTTCTTATACTTCAGAGTTAAGTGATGTGTAAAGCTGAATACACCTTGTGGAATTAATGAAGAGGGAAATTTTTTGTATTAAGTGTATTGTATATTTAAATTTGCAAAGCGCTTTCGACTTGCGTCATCTTCAGTGCTTCCTGAAAGTAAATACTCTGATTGAAGATTCTAGTTTTGAAGTTGTGAAATTTGGATATTTTTCAATGGAGAGTACTTACAAGTCAGGTAACAGGAAGTTTACAATTTGAAGACATCTTAATTGTGGATGGCATAATAATTCTTGAAACAATTCAACGAAATAACAAGTTAAAATATGTTAAGAAGTTTTTAGGTAATCAAATCATGTGGATATGTCAAGTAGATTAAAAGACAAATTATTCACTTCATCTGTCAACGTCAGATATAAAATTGACCTGAGCAGACCTATCGTGTGGGCCGCGGACGGCCCGCACTGCGACTATTAGAGAGGCAAGGGATTATAGAAAGGAGATGATTGTGGACACGCTTTTTAAAAAGTTGCAGGTCATAGTTCTCTGGAAAAACTGATTTTGGAAGATTATTCCATTTCGTAGCGGCCCTGTAAAAGAAGGATTCTTGATGAAGATTGGTCCTTGTAGTATCAATCTTGAGAGTAAATGGGTGAGACTGATCAGCGTGCCGAGTTCTTCGGCCGAATGTGGCCAATGGTGGTACAAGAGTTTTTATTTCTCTGGAGCATCTGCCATGGAAATATCTGTAGAGCAATGACTGGTCTACAACTCTTCTTCTATGTTCTAGTGGGTGAAGGGCATCTGTGAGAGTTGAGCTGTTTATCAAACGAATGGCTCTTTTCTGAATGGAATCTAGAAGACGAAGAGAATGCCTTGGTGCTGAACCCCAAATGTGCGAGCAATACTCCAGTAGAGGTCGGATTTGAGCTTTGTACGTCGTCAACAGTTGATCAGAAGTAAAAAACTTTCTAGCTTTCCACAGAAAACCTAGCCTCTGGCTTGCCGACTTTGCGATGTTACATGTTACATAGTCATGCCAAGACATATTATTGGACACCGTGACTCCCAAATCGAGATGGAGGGACTTGGTTCATGGGTATTTCCGGACATTGTGATGGGAAGATTTGAGGAATTCACTTTCTTGGAAAACGTGGCACTTTGTGTTTTTTGGGCGTTAAACTGAACAAGATTGTTGGTTCCCCACTCGACGATTGCTTTAAGATCTCTATTGATGGAATCAACCTGTTCCTGCCTAAGTCCATTTGTATCATTCACCGAAAGTGATCGATAGGATGTGAAAGTTGAGACAAGTGTGCTATCGTCTGCGAAACTGTAAATGGGGTTCGTGGTGGTTTTTAAGAGGTCGTTGATGTGTAAAAGAAATAAGGTGGGGGACAGGATGGAACCCTGGGGGACCCCAGCATTAGGTTTAAACGCATCAGAAGAAATACCATCAACTGCCATATGTAAGGAGCGATCTTGCATGAAGCTCAAGTGCCATTGGCGCAGTTTGCTTGGGAGACCGTAGGCAAATAATTTACTTAACAATGCCTGGTGCCAAACGCGGTCAAAGGCTTTAGATATATCCAAGGCTATAGCACGAGATTCACCAAACTTTTCAATAGTGTTTGTCCAGAGCTGACTGACATAAGCCAGCAAATCTCCAGTAGACCGAAGTTGTCGAAATCCATATTGTCTGTCATGGATTATCTCAAATTTCTCCAGATATTTGATAAGTTCTGTGTTAATCGCTTTTTCCATAACTTTGGATATGACTGAGAGCAATGCAATAGGGCGATAATTTGCAGGAATAGTCTTCTTTCCTTTTTTCGGAATCGGTTCGACTTTAGCGTTTTTCCACATGGAAGGAAATACTCCTTTGCTGTATGATAACTTGAAGAGTCTACAAAGAACTGGGGTGAGCTCTTGAGCACAGGTCTTCAGGACAATTGTCGGAATTCCATCTGCTCCTACTGCCTTATTAGAGTCAAGATTTCGTAGGATTTTTCTGATAGTGCAATGGCGGATAGTGACCTCAGCCATTAATGCGTTTATTCTAGGTATCGTATAGGTATTTTTTCTGTACCACCCTGTAAAGCTCAATATAATTTTAAATCGAGCATACAAAGATTCCACATCTAGCCAACCGGAAAAAACACGTAAAATCCATGGTTTTCCATACAACCTCCGTGTCGTATGAGCTGCCCCACCCTGTTTATATAGGTTGTTACAAAATATCTCACACTTGTGAATTTCGTTCCTTTTTGATATATTTTTTCATTTTCCTCGTATATTTTGTTTTCATGATTTAAATAAAAGCTCATTAATTGGTTGATTAGTTGAATGTTGACAGCTAAATATATTCTATGGATAAGAAAATTTTGTACTGAAAACAAAGAGTATAGCGTTAAGACGAAATTGCTCACGCCTGCCATTAACCGCTCTGTCAGTCTAGCTTTAAATCTCCTCACACATCCAATAAATAAGTGACGACATATCTCTCATATACTTTCTCTTACATTGTATTAAGCACTTTCTGCGAACATTTGTCGTTGATTACTTCGTTCGACAATTTCGCAGCGGACGATAATTTAATGTTAAAACTAAAACAATTTATGGTAATACATAATTAAAATATTTTGTTACTTTTAATGTAAATTAAGTCGGAAAGTCATTAAAATCATAATATTTTCAAAATAAAAAAATTTCCCAGCTATTTTTTTTATTTGAAAAAAGTTAATAACCTTCCGACATTAAACTGTAATTATTAAAATTGTCCCCAAAATTTTGCTGCAAAGTAATGTATATTAACAGCGTGAGTAGAATAATTAGATTTTTAATATGGTGGGCATGTCAATATCGTCTTAAGTTAAATTCCAATTATAAAAATTTTAAATAGATATCTCATAAAAATTGGCTAAACATAAAAAATCTAGAGAAAACAAATTGGCTCCAGTAAGAAACATCTACTGCTGTAGACTATATTATTAGGACATTGAAAATATAAAGAATAACCATTCTGAATTGGAAAAAAGCATATGGACTTTCTCTGGACATATAAATTCTGGACCGAAATAGTTGGCTGAATATTCCTGATATGAATAGAGTCTGACGAACCGAGTGGCCAGATCTCATACTGGGTATAAAGTTACCTGAGATTGTGGAAGTACTGTCATCCAAATACCGGAATTCTAAAGATTAAGATTGGTGTTGTAAAATTAAATCATAAAAACAAGTCGTATGGTATTTGTAAACGTTTGTAAGTTTAATTTAAAAAATGTATATATAGTATGGAACATATATAAATATAAGCATCGCTCTCATTTGTTAAATATTTAAAATCTGATCTGGATAAATATCGGTTTTGTTATTTTTTTATTATTTTGCGTTTGATTGTGAGGTTTTTGTATTTTAACCATAGAAAAAAAATACATAGCGCTCAACTTTTGTTTTGTAACAATTACACATGAATTTTAGAATAAATTTAAATAAATTTTAGAATTTTTAAAAAAATCTAATTTAAAAATTTTTCCACTCCAGACTCTCCCAAGTGTAGAGCAGCCGATAGGCTCACATAAAAATAAGTTGTACTAATTCTTAAAATTTTGTGTAGCAAAATTACAAATTACAAATATTCATGACCGCAAAAACCTATTCGAATATATATATATATATATATATATATATATATATATATATATATATATATATATATATATATATATATATATATATATATATTTATATATATATATATATATACATATTCCTATTCCTATATTAATAATTTTTATCACAGAACGGATGAATATTTTAGTATTTACCATAAGAGTAAAACCTAGACCAAAAGACTAATTTTTATTTAAATTAAATCATAATTTTAATTTATGTAAACTTACCTTTCCCTTATTAAAGAGATTTGTAGCTATTATCTCAGTACTCTCAATCATATTTTTGCCAGGACCAAAGGCAATACAATATTTGTTTTCACCGTCGCAGGTACTGTATTTAAAGTCACAAGGTTTTCCTGTATTAACACAAATTGGTTCTTTAAGATTAGGAGACGTATCTCCCAAATTTGTAGATGCAAAAGCACCAACAAAAGGTCCCTACAAAAAAATGCAATTTGGTAAAATGAATTTATTAACATTATAAAATATTTTTAAAACCACTGTAAGATAATTGTTCAGTAACAATGTAAATTCTGAGTCATTTGACAATGGCAGTAGTTTAACGTTATTGAATAAAAAGAAAACAATAAACTTTAGTTGTAAAAACCGCGATACAATTACTTATAAATAATACAACTAACAACTTACCACTACAAAGTTTATTTGTTATATGAGCTATAAGTGTACTCGTCGAATTAGAAATACACATGTAGTAACACCACTGGTGACTTTGTCGAGCATTCTTTAATGTTGAATCATATAAGCAGAAAAAAAGGTGAAAAGCTTTGTTTATACATCACTTATCTTCTCCTGCCAAAAACCGAATATTAGGTTATTATTACACTGCATTAGTAAAGATTATTCCAAAAAAATAAAAATAAGGGAGGACTTGTAGAAAGGGACTCTAATTAGACAAGTGTAGCTCATATAATTTACAACGGACTTCCTACAGGTAAATCGTTTGTTGTATTAATTATATTTCGCCATACTCCTCCAATTAGAAATACGCATGTATTTATTTAAACCAAAAAAATGGTTTTGTTAAAATGTAATTCTTATTTATTACACCAAATCTTTATTTCTATAAAAACTTATTTTACATAATATAAGTATTTTTTCCTAAACAAATTAAAACCTAATGAAACTGAAACTGAATGCATCCATACACTGTTGACTTAAATATTTAACGAAATAATTTTATTTTTGTGGATAGGTATACCTGCTTAAAATGTAACCCTAATTTTATCTGTTATGATTTTAACAATATCTATTATTTATTTCATTTTAAAGAGGACGATTTTAAAATCAAGCACTAACAGGCTAATTTTTTTTTCTAGTATTGATACTCATACCCAACCCACTTTATAAGCCGCTGATGTTGCTGCGTGTGTGGTACTATGATTTTTAAATTGATTTATATTTATTTTGCTACATTTCCTTACATCCATTGGCTTGTACACCATGTAGACATTTTTTTAAAAGGTTTACGAATTTTGAGTGTAGATATATTTTTTGTCCCGTTGCTAATACTAACAATAGTACAAGTTTTTTAACTAATTTTTCCAATGATAATGATTCTTAAGGATATCCATTGCTTAATATAGGTAACATAAAACGTTTTAAGGATCCCAAGTTAATGTAAAGTTTTACTTAAATTACATTCGGAGTTCAAATTTATTTTTTACACATTTAGTTATGAACTACATTTATGTAAATTGGTGAAAACACAATAATAAACTTTAGAAAACTGACTAACTAACTTCCGCGAACAGAGACCCATTTTTATATAAACGTAAAGACGAGAAAAGACTAAGACCCGCCCCAAATTGAACCCAGCCCACGCACAACCCATGCGTAGCCAACGTGTGACCGAAACCCATCCCACGAACATGTTTTTTAATAGCAGCGCATATTGAACACAGCTCAAACCCACGATTCATACCCAAATCTCTATCACTTCTTCCAGTATTCAAGATGACAGCAAGCCAGCAAAATCTTCTTCTCAATCTTCAATCTAAATCTGAGGATAAAGGAACATTTATCCTGTTGCACCTACTCAGAAAAAAAAGAAGTAAAACGAATGAGTATTTACGAAAAAGGGACAGTCATGGGGAGTTCAAGTTATAAAAGGAAATTCCAAATAGCTCCTAACAATTTCAATTAATTTCTCCATTTTCTAGTTATAAAAAAATGATCACACTAACAAAAGTAGAGATCCACGAAACTGTGTTGCTAGTACAAGTTTCTAAACGTATCCAGACTATTCTATCGAAAATTATATTCGCTGTGACCTCACCGTACCGCCCACGTAACATATTCCAGGGTCGTATCGCAAAATCGTTACATTATAATATATTTATAAAAGCTGGGTTTTGGTCGAAACGCCCCTTTTAAAAATATTTTTATTAGCAATTCGTCTGTATTCGAAATATTTAAGATTAAAAATAAAGCCGAATTATGCAAATTGGGTGGTGCATATAAAATATTAGTAAATAACAAACACACATACATATAATCATGCCTTACGTATCAAAAACATTTAAGCATTCCAATATCTATGTTTGAAACCACTGCGTTTTCCTATCTTACTATTCTTTACTTAATCCAAACGAGTCACTCCGGCCATACTTCTTAGACTACTTATCTCTGCAGAATTAATCCTATTTTCATGCTTCTTCTGCCAAACTCAACATTCACTACCATATATAAGTGTAGAAACCAGCACTTCTCTATGAACAGTCAGACGTGCCTTTTTTGACACGTTCTGGCTGTTCATAAAACTATGGAGTGCCTCGTTAATTTGTTTTCCTGCCAACATCATTGGCTCAATGTCACTGTCCTACTTTGTTTACTTTGACTACAAATATACAAACTCATTTACCTGTTCCACTTTTTCTCCCTTAATTAGCACCTCGCAGTTTATCATGCTTTCTTCTCTTACAAAAACCATTAATATTGTTTTGCTTACATTTATTTTAAACCATTTTATTTTCAGGGCAACATGCATTACATCACCATCGCCTGCAACTCCTCTTCAGATGACGCTAATATGACCTGATCATCGGCGTAAAAAAGGCATTTGACGATCAAATTATTTATTTTTAATCCATACGCATTATTTTTTAAATCTTTTAAACAATCGTCTATGTATAAGTTAAACACCCATGGCAAAGCCACACATCCCTGTGTAACCTTTTTCAATGTTAAACCAGTCCGTGTAAGCTCTATTTATCCTGACACAAGCAGTGGAATCCTCGTAAAGTGATTTCAGTGCTCGTATTAAACTACCGCTTACCCCATACTTAGACAATGTCGACCATGTCGATCTCCGGATAATTTCGAGTCTGCAGGGTGATTTTTCTCCACATCAAAAACCAACCAATGTTGGTTAGGCCAATGGGGAAGTCCCAAAATTTTATCCTTAATTATTTTTTCTTTCAAGCGGAAAGTGGGAAAAGCATAAAAATTTTATTATAAAGGCGTCCGATGTTAAAAGCCCCGGATCTCCGAACCAAGAAATATATGAGTAATTATTTAGTTATAAGACAAAAAAATCAATATTTGGTTTCCTAAAAATCATTACAATCTTCAAATAAATATTGTTAAGACTTTTAGTTCTATCTTGGGTTCGGCGATTAAAACTATCGATCCAATAGCAAAACAATGTTTATTTTAATACAATAACTTCTATTTTCATTAACCACTTAGATATTAACTTAGCAATACAACTTTTACAACTTTATATAACTATTTACTTTTAATAATTCGTAAACACATAAGCTAATACTAATACTCGTTATAATCGTTTCCCCTTTTATATTCCCGATATCATAGTTTCAGATCTTTTTACCTGTTTCCCCTTTTTTCGACGCGGATTTGAGACATCGCGTGACTTTCCTAGGCCCCGTCGGCAGCTACAAAGGAGAGCGGTCGAACACGGACCCTCGATGCCGTCGAACTTTCGGTTGCTAACAGGACCGGATTTGTAACATCATCCCCCTTTTAAATTTGATCGTCTCAAACAAATACTTGCGGAACCTCTGTATTGTAAGGCTTTAACCTCTTTAGGTGGACGACTTTCATCTTGGCTCTGGGACTGCGTTGGATTTTATAAACCACATCATTTATCTTTTTTATCACCTTGTATGGCCCTTTCCAAGATAGTGTCAACTTGGGAGAAACACCTTTCTTTCGTTGTGGATTATACAAGTATACTCGATCTCCTTCTTTAAATCCCGTCGAATTTGCTCTTAGGTCATAGCGAGCCTTCATTTTATTGCTTGCCAACCTCAATCTCTTCCTAGCCGTTTCATGGATTTTAAACAAGCTGTCCTGTAACTCGTCTGCATAATCTTGAACTTCTTTCTCTTCGGCACTTAGTGACCCGAACACCAAATCACAGGGTAAACGAAGTTCCCTTCCGAAGACCATGCTGGCTGGAGTGAGCTTTGTAGAATCATGAACCGCTGCTCTATAGGCCATTGGGAATAATGAAAGGCGTTGATCCCAGTCTTTCTGATGTTCTTCTACTACTTTGGATAGATGTTCTTCCATAGTGCGATTAAACTTTTCAACCATGCCTGTGGATTTAGTGGGGTAGTCCTGGTTTTGTTGATTCTCATCAATTCGCAAACTTTCTTGTATAAGTTCGATTCAAAATTTCTTCCTTGATCGGAATGTAGCTCCATAGGTACCCCGAATCGTGAGAACATGTTGTCTACCAAGACTCTTGCGACTGTAGATGCTTCTTGGTTTGGCAGGGCATAAGCTTCAACGCACTTACTAAAGTAATCCATAGCAACCAATATGTATCTGTTGCCGTCATTCGTCATTGGAAATGGCCCGGCTACATCGATGGTAATTCGTTCAAAGGGGCTCCTACATTGTACTGTTTCATCTTGCCTTTAGATCTTGTTTAAGGACCCTTGTTCGCTTCGCAAACTGGGCATCTTCTACACCAGTTTTCTACGTCGTCACGACACTGGACCCAATAGAACCTTTGTCTTATTTTGTGTAAAGTTTTATTAACTCCCAGATGACCACCAGATTTTCCTCCATGGATCTCTTCCAAGACTTCATTAATCCTTCTTGTCTTGGGCACGACCAGTTGGGAAGTTGTTTTCTTGCTATCGGCCGACTCCCAACCTCGTTTTAGCAATCCATTCTCAATAGTAAGGGAATCCTATTGTGCCTACATGGCTTGATTGTTGGTGTCCGGTCAAAGATGTCCTTTCAAGTAGGTCTCTCGGCTTTACTTTCCTTCCAACGTAGAAAGTCCAGGATGTTGGGATTATTCTCTTGGTCTTGTCTTAGATGGGCTGCTGTCCATTCATCTTCAGTTGTCAGTCTTATTTGTCTTATATTGGCAATTCCTTCGTGACGTTCGACCCGCACACAGTGCTTACAGTTATCCGCACAAGGTCTTCTGGAAAAGGCATCTGCGTTGTTATGTAATCGTCCTGGCCGATGTTTAATCTTAAAGTGGTACTGGTTTAACTTTTCAAACCATCTTGCTACCTGACCTTCAGGGTTCTTCATATTCAGTTGCCACTTTAAAGCTGCATGGTCCTTTCTTATGAGAAACTCCCTTTCGTAAACATATTTGTGAAAGTGGTCTACTGCTTTGATGATCGCTAGCAGTTCTTTCCTGGTAACGCAGTAGTTTCTTTCCGGTTTGCTCATTATCTTGCTGTAGAGTACTCCATCACCTTCTTTTGACCATCCTGCACTTGTGATAGTACAGCTTCAAGTCCTTTATTACTTGCATCAGTGTCTAGTATGAATAGGCCTCTTTGTTGTGGAAAGCCCGAGATTGGACTGGAACATAGAGCAGCTTTCAGTTTCTTGAATGCTATTTTACAATCGTTAGACCAGATGAAGTTGGCTCGGCCTTCCGTCAACTTGTGCAGGGGTGCAGCAATATCAGCAAATCCTTCCACAAAACGCCAATAGTAGGTACACAGGCCCAAAAAGCTCCTCACTTCGTGTTTATCTTATGGTCTTGGCCAGTCTCGAATCGCTTTGATCTTCTTCTCGTTCGTTTGAATGTCTGCTGGTGATACCGTGTGGCCCCGAAAATTCACTTCTTTTTGGAACAAGGAATATTTCTTAAGATTCAGCTTAAGGTTGGCATTTCTAAATATTTCTCGCAAATTTTTTAGATGTTCCTCAAAAGTTTTGCCCTTGACCAAAACGTCGTCGAGATATACCAAGCAAGTCTATCACGTAAGCCCACGTAGTGTCAGTTCCATTAGCCTTTCGAATGTTGCTGGGGCGTTACATAGTCCAAAAGACATCACATTAAGCTGGTAGAGTCCATATCCAGTTGAAAAAGCAGTCTTCTCTTTGTCATCATTATGTATGCCCACTTGCCAATACCCGCTCTTTAAATCCAGTGTTAAGAACCAACGTGAACCTGCCAATGTTGTCAAAGTGTCGTCAATCCTGGGTAATGGGTAGCTGTCCTTCTTCGTGACATCATTTAATTTTCTGTAGTCCACACAGAACCTTGTAAACCCATCCTTTTTAGAAACTAACTCAACCGGCGCAGACCAAGGGCTTGCTGATTCTTTAATCACTCCATCTTCCATCATCTTGTTAACCAGCTTTTTAACCTCTTGCTGTTTTGCAAATGGTAGTCGTCTTGGTGGTTGTCGAATCGGATGAGCTTGACCAGTATCAATCCTGTGCTGACAAAGTTGGTTCGTCCTTCTGTTGTTGAATCAAAGATGTCACTTTCGGATCTGATGAATTTCCTGGCAGCGTTATATTCATCCAACGATAGATGTCCTAAGGATGATTCTAGACTTTCCAATACGATGTTGGAGCCTTCCCTTCGATCCTAATGATTTTGCTCGTCGCATCTTGTTATCGAAGTCACAGGTTCACAGGCTCCAATGATGTCGCCTTCTTTAAGCGTTATTCTCTCGGGGTATACGTTAGCAACTCTTACAGGAATAGTCTGTTCTGTCCTTACTAAAGCTCGTGCAATCAATAAATGGTTTGGGGATCCTCTGCATAGCTGAACTACTCCAACGCGGCACCTAGGGTCACTTTCCAATGTGGCACAGACTATCTTCTCAGAGAGTCCTGGAATTCTTACAGACTTTGCCATTCGCAGCTTAACAGGTTCCATTCTTTCAGCTGGGGTCGTCAAGATGAATTTTTCTCCTCCAAAATATATGGTTCTTTGTTCACCGTCAAATGAGTTTTCTGGTGCCGTTCTGAGAACTCGCTAGATGATCTGGTTCTCGTAGGTGAGTGGAAACGTGATTGTGTCCTCGCAGGTGAGTTTGATCGTGGTGGTACCATTACTCTGCAATCCTTTATAAAGTGTCCAGTTTTTCCACACCGGTAACAGGTTCGTTGTTTCCGCTGATTGCCCATACCATTTATCATGGACCTGATTTCTTCTAAAAATTTTCTGTAAGGCCCGTTGGCTGCGTCGCTTTGATGATCTGGTTCTTTGATTGACACTGTTTGGATTTTCGGTCTCGAGGTACTTAAGGCTGCCTCCATTTCCAATGATCGTACCACTTGTATTGAAGTTCATCAATCTTAGAGTCCTCTGGATCTCTGGATCCACAAGTCCATCGATAAATAGCTGGACGGCCAGTTGCTCCCTGAAGTCTTTAAGTGCCTGTGGGTACGCTAACTGGATCAACCTTCTTACATCCGCCTCGAACTCTTGTAGACTTTCGCCAGGTTTCTGCACCCGTGTTTTCATCTGTGCCCGGTATAACTGTTCTCGGTGTTAATCGCCATACCTTAACTCCAGTGCAGCAACTAGGTCTCCATATTTGTTTTGTTGGTCGGCAGGGATTGTCTGTTGCATTCCCAAAGCTTGTCCTTTCAAGGCCACTATGAGTGCAGTAGCCTTCTCTTCATCGTTTCACCCACTTGACGAGGCTGCAGCTTCGAACTGTCTCCGATACATAGACCAGGATGATTGTTCATCAAAAATTGGTGGTTTCACTGAAATTCCTGATGTGGCAACCCTGTCACGACGATCATGAATTTGAAGTGAGGCAATCTGGCTTTGTACGTCTTTTATCCCAACGTCGATCTCATGCTTAATGTCCTTTACCTCCTTCTGAAGAACTACGTCGATCTCTTGTTTGATGTCTTTTACCTCATCTCGTACTGTGTTTACTTCCTTTCTTAACTCTCTGTCGATCTTCTTGACATCTTCTTTTAATACAACAATTTGTTCTTCTGTTTTCTGCACAACTTGTTCGAAGAACTTTTCTTGCTGTTCTAGAAGTTTCTGGGTATCTACTTTTCTTTGTTCTTCCTGTTGTTCTAGAAGTTTATTTTGTTCTTCCCTTTTCTTCTTTTGTTCTTCTAAAATTTTCTCGAGGTCTTCTTGTCGTCGTTTATCTTCTTCAAATTTTTCTTCTTGTCGTCGTTTTTCTTGTTCTATTTTTCTTCTTGTCGTCGTTTTTCTTGTTCTATTTTTTTTCCTGTCGTCGTTTTTCTTCTTCTAATTTTTCTTCCTGTCGTTGTTTTTTTTCTTCCTGTCGTTGTTTTTTTTCTTCTGAACGGCGTTTTTCTTCTTCCAATTTTTCTTCTAAACGGCGCCTTTCCAACTCCTCAAATTGATTTTTCATAAATTTTATAACGACCTCCATGTCGTCGTAAGGCGTATTTCTTGTATTCATCATAAAAAAATCCCACTTTTGACACCACTGTTAAGAATTTTAGTTCTATCTTGGGTTCGGCGATTAAAAATCTTGATCCAATAGCAAAACAATGTTTGTTTTAATACAATAACTTCTATTTTCATTAACCACTTAGATATTCACTTAGCAATACAACTTTTACAACTCTATATAACTATTTAGATTTAATAATTCGTAAACACATAAGCTAATACTAATACTCGTTATAATCGTTTCCGCTTTTATATTCCCGATATCATAGTTTCAGATCTTTCTACCTGTTTCCCCAATTATTCGACGCGGATTCGAGACATTGCGCGATTTTCCTAGGCCCCGTCGGCAGCTACAAAGGAGAGCGGTCGAACACGGACCCTTGACGCCATCGACCTTTCGGTTGCTGACAGGACCGGATTTGTAACAATATTATTTTAAAATGTATTCGGTTTCAATATTTAACATTCTTGATTGCCTCTCTGATAAAAATTTTTCTTTAAAAGAAATATATAAGGCATGTTATAACACTACAAAATATTTTTCCACTTAAATTATTTAACTTTTTAAATTATATTTTCCCCATTTTATTAATATACGAGTATGTATGTATGTCAGTGAAATTATCAACAGTCAAAAGAATGTTACAATTTCTTGCATCCGCAGCAAAACTTCGTATGGCGTAATATATTGTAAGGTGTTTTAAATAATTAATGTGCTAATTTTGTTTGTTTTTATTAAATGTGTTTTGATTGCGTCTAACGACTCAATTTCCGGTGAAGTTTTTTTTTCTACAAACTATTAATTACTCTAGCTTCGGTAGCAAGGGCTACGCCTAAATGGCTCTGAATAGTAGTAACATACTTGTCAGCTTTTTTACTAACTTCACCTAAACATGCCTCTAACTCGGTGTTTAACTGCGGAGCTTGGAGTACAGGAACATTTTTAGGAATAGATATTTTGTCTGCAACTCCTTTTTCTCAGCATTTTCTACGCCAAGGGTAAGATATTTAGACTCGGCGATTTGCCAGTACTTGGTGCACTCTATTTCCAAATAAAATTTCCACACCTTTTAGTTTCTTTTCAAACAATTTTAGAATTTTAGGATAAGATTTTTTTTGTAGCTTAGGCTCTTGAGGGGAAACAATTTTTAGGTTCTGAATTATTGCCTCGGCTTCCAAATACGTTAGTAAAGGACTAGATGAGCTTGTTTTAGCTCCTGAACTAGAAGTGTTATCAGAGTCGCCTGAAAAAAAAACGATTTTCGGCAGGGATTACTTATCTGTCCAAGAGTTACAAGTTACCATAGGTTTAACTAGGCAATACATAATATGCCCAATGTATGTTTTAATCTAACAGATTCTGCATACAAATTAACAAAGTTAACGAAATATAAGGTATAGATTTTACGTTATTACCCAAAATTATGTAACATATATGTACAGTTAGAAAATGGCTTTAACGGCCATGAGGTAAATTTTTAGGTTTAACGGTTTTACCTAAAAACCTACCTTTTTATTCATTTTTTCTATTTTTTCCAATAAGTTTCTTTTCCTCTCTGCAACTTAGTATTTTTACCACTAACTTTTATTCTATTGATATTTTTCCGCACTTTTTTTACTTTACTTTTTATGGAACTACTCTCGACAAAGCACAAAAGGGTCATGATTACCTAATATTTGGCGGTCGGCATAAGAAAATGAGTGTTCACGCCAAATTCTTTATTTCTACGAATGAATCAGCGCGACGCTCATGTTTTGATTTTTATAGAAATAACGTTAAGCTTTTATCCAGTTCTTATTATTTTTAAACATAAAACTGGTTTTAGTATACACATTTTAGTCAGTCCAAGAATAGCATAGAACGAATTAAGATTTTAAGTTAAAAATTCATTTTTCGGTAGCTTTCATTTTTGTCATATTCTTAGAAAGTGGGTATTAGTCCAATCTTTCTAACTAAGTTGTTAAAACGCTGTACGCTTTGGGTATCAGTTCCATCTTCGTAATTAAGTTGTAAAACCGCTGTACGCTTATTCAATATTATTTATACTTACTTCCAAACTATATTCCTGTGTTCGGAAAGATATTAAAACGAAAGACATTGCAATCGACTTCATGTTACATCCAAAAGGGCAGGAATTTATACTTGGAGCAGAAACGGCCAATCGAGAAAACTTGCGGTAGGAATTCCTATAACTTGCAGCAAAACAAACGAGCATATACTTATGAAGTCCTTTTTTAATTAAAGCCGGTTACATTCTTGCTGTCGATCTGAGCTAGTTGGACTTCCTTCTAAATATACAGTACGCGCTTAATCTCGGTGATTACGTAATTCTTGGACTAACAACCCTTAAGAATTATGCTACAACCCTTTTAGGCTACGGTGCTTACAATGAGTAATGTGTAAATGAAACTTGATTTTTTTTCCTGTTTAAATGATTCAACTTACTACATGTGTATTTCCAATAAAATTGGACGATTTTAGCGAAAAATAATAATAGATATTCTCCTTCACTACAAAGTGTTCGAAGTACTTGTATTTTTTGTCAAAAACACCAAAAATATGTAAAATAAAAGTAATAATGACTAAATAAAAAATTATACGAAATTAAAAATGCCAATTTCTAAACTTCGTAACATAAAAACGCACAATAGTAGGTATTTTTGACGTCTAATTTACCCCGTATTTCATTGTTCTACTAGATAAAACACAATTAATGTTTTTCTTTATTTATACTTTGTTTATTTATTGATTACAATACATTTAAATTATAATGATTCTTAAAAATATATTACGTTACAAATAGTTATAACTAGGCATAAAAACGATTTTTTTAATTAATCATTTCCTTGTTCTCACCTGTCCTGGTAAAAAATTTGTATTAATGCTAGATTCTAAAAGAATTGAGGCATAACCCACATTGTCTGAGTGTACAAGGCAGTTAGTGTTATTCATTGATGTAGGATGAACAGCAAACCAATTGATAGCGCCAATAACAGAATTGTTTTTTGCACTTATAATTTTTACTTGCACCATTTCTTTGTCTACATCATATGCATATCTAAAAAAATTTTATAGCTATTTATTAACCAATGAGAAGTAAAATTTAAAATAATATTTTATTAGGACGGTAAAAATCCATAATTAGGCCTAGATCATAATGAAATTACATACCAGCTTAATTATGATTAATTAAGTAGTAATTTTATCTAATTTTTCTTTATTTTTATCGGTAGATAATAAGAATACTCTAATTTTACCAAACATCACACAAACAATTTTAACAAATATTACCAAGAAAATACTCTATAGGTACGTACCAATAAAATATTCACTACCGTATATAAGTGTAGGGACCAGCACTCCTTCATGCACAGCCAGACGTGCCTTTTTAACACGTTCTGGCTGCTAATAAAGTTATGCAGGGCTCCATTCATTTGTTTTAAGGTCCCATTTATTTGTTTCCCTGCCAATACATTTCGATTAATGTCACGTTTATACCTTTCGTTTTTCGTAAACTTTGAACCCAAGTATACAAGTATACAAGTATCCTTTAATAAGCACCACGCAGTTTGTCATTTTTTTTCAAAAACCATTACTTTTGTGTTACATTTACTTTTATACCTTTGATTTTTAAGGCATTATGCATATTATTAACCATCGCCTACAACTCCTCCTCAGATAATGCTAATATGACCTTATCATCGGTGTAAAGGAGGCATTTGACGATTAAATAATTTATTTTTAATTTATACGCATTTTTTTAAATCTTTTAAACGGTATCTTATACCGCCACAATTATTGAAATATAAAAAATACCGCGCACTCTCACCATATGGCCTCAAGCGTCCATGTATCTTTGGGCTGTATTTTGTTGCAATAGTATAACACCACTTAGTCGCATTACACGAGCCCATTCTGTTACATTAACGCTATTAAAATTAACCCATGGAAAATATTCAACTCAATTTCACAAAATTGGCATTACATAAACTAGTACATGTTCGTGTGATAATGAATATGTCTCTGATTTGAATCATGTATTTTTTGCGTGTCACAAGTACCATCAAAGTCGCCTTAAACTTATGAAATTATTACTCCAAAATAACATAACTCCACCTATAATTTTAACGTTTTCACTCAATATTAATAAAAAATATATATTTAATACACTAATCAACTTTTTGAGGTACAATAAACTTAATTTAACATATTAACACACTCATCTCTTCTTATATTTCTGTGGCAAATGGATTTTTTTCAATACCAACCCTCTCCAAACACACACACACACACACACACACACACACACACACACACACACACACACACACACACACACACACACACACACACACACACACACACACACACACACACACACACACACACACACACACACACACACACACACACACACACACACACACACACACACACACACACACACACACACACACACACACACACACACACACACACACACACACACACACACACACACACACACACACACACACACACACACACACACACACACACACACACACACACACACACACACACACACACACACACACACACACACACACACACACACACACACACACACACACACACACACACACACACACACACACACACACACACACACACACACACACACACACACACACACACACACACACACACACACACACACACACACACACACACACACACACACACACACACACACACACACACACACACACACACACACACACACACACACACACACACACACACACACACACACACACACACACACACACACACACACACACACACACACACACACACACACACACACACACACACACACACACACACACACACACACACACACACACACACACACACACACACACACACACACACACACACACACACACACACACACACACACACACACACACACACACACACACACACACACACACACACACACACACACACACACACACACACACACACACACACACACACACACACACACACACACACACACACACACACACACACACACACACACACACACACACACACACACACACACACACACACACACACACACACACACACACACACACACACACACACACACACACACACACACACACACACACACACACACACACACACACACACACACACACGTACACACGTACACACGTACACACGTACACACGTACACACGTACACACGTACACACGTACACACGTACACACGTACACACGTACACACGTACACACGTACACACGTACACACGTACACACGTACACACGTACACACGTACACACGTACACACGTACACACGTACACACGTACACACGTACACACGTACACACGTACACACGTACACACGTACACACGTACACACGTACACACGTACACACGTACACACGTACACACGTACACACGTACACACGTACACACGTACACACGTACACACGTACACACGTACACACGTACACACGTACACACGTACACACGTACACACGTACACACGTACACACGTACACACGTACACACGTACACACGTACACACGTACACACGTACACACGTACACACGTACACACGTACACACGTACACACGTACACACGTACACACGTACACACGTACACACGTACACACGTACACACGTACACACGTACACACGTACACACGTACACACGTACACACGTACACACGTACACACGTACACACGTACACACGTACACACGTACACACGTACACACGTACACACGTACACACGTACACACGTACACACGTACACACGTACACACGTACACACGTACACACGTACACACGTACACACGTACACACGTACACACGTACACACGTACACACGTACACACGTACACACGTACACACGTACACACGTACACACGTACACACGTACACACGTACACACGTATACACGTATACACGTATACACGTATACACGTATACACGTACACACGTATACACGTACACACTTACACACATACACACATACACACATACACACATACACACATACACACATACACACATACACACATACACACATACACATACACATACACGCACACACACAAATTTTAATACCATTAGAGACATGCGCAGTAGCAAACAATAATTCATATTTCTGCGCAGTCCATAAATACTAGTAAAATAAACAATATCTTGATCATCTAAAGACCAAAGTATATCGAGTTTGGTATCAAATTAAAGGTCTACGTGGGCTCTAGCAAATGACGTATACTAAATTAAGAAAAAATCAAAAACAATTCGTTAAAACACACACACAAATTTTATTAACTTTCGAAACATGCGCAGTAGCAAAAAATAATCCATATTTCTTGGCAGTCCATAAATACTAGTAAAAAAACAATATCTTGACAATCTGAAGTCCAAAGTATTTTGAGTTTGGTATCAAATTATAGGTCTACGTAAGCTTTAGCGAATCATCATCATCATCATCATCACTCAGTTATAGTAGTCCACTGCTGAACATAAGCCTCTCGTTTATTTTGCCACTCTGCTCTATCTTGAGCCATTTGTATCCAATTACCACAGATTCTTTTGATGTCATCGGTCCATCGTGTGGGGGGCGCCCTCTACTACGATAAGCTTCGTGCCTCGGACGCCACTCCAATAGTTTTTTAGACCATCTTCCGTCAGTTCTTCTAGCTACGTGGCCAGCCCAGTTCCACTTTAAAGTTGTTATTTTTTCGATTACATCTATAACACCTGTTCTTTGGCGAATAATCTCATTTGGTATTCGGTCTCTGAGGGAGATACCCAGAATAGCCCTCTCCATCTCCCGTTGGGTGACATGCAGTTTCTTTGCTGACTTTTTTGTAAGCGTCAATGTTTCGGCTCCGTATGTCATCACTGGTAATATGCACTGATTGTATACTTTTCGTTTTAGACTGATGGGAATATCCGACTTGAAAACATACTTTAATCTTCCAAAGGATGCCCACCCCAAGCCTACTCTCCGGAGAAGTTCGCACGTCTGGTTGTCCCGTCCTATTCGGATCTCATGACCCAAATATTTGTAGGCGGTGACCTGTTCAATAGATTTGCTTCCAATAGTTATGTTTTTACTGGGGACTAGGTTTGTCATGACTTGCGTCTTTGCAAAGTTAATTCTTAGGCCAACTTCCCTTGAAGCATTGTATAATTTTTCCAACATCATGGACGCTTGATCTATACGGTCGGTGATAAGGACGATATCGTCTGCAAATCTTAAGTTATTTAATCTTTCACCGTCTATATTTAGGCCCATTTCCCCCCAGTCGATTTTCTTACAGACATATTCGAGCAGTGTGGTGAACAGCTTTGGAGAGAGGGTATCTCCTTGACGTACACCTTGTTCTATTCGGAATGTTCTTGTGTTTTTATGTAATCTTACACACGCCGTTGCTTTCTCGTATATACCCTTAATCAGTGCAATGTACCTGTAATCAATTCTGCATTCTGTTAATGATTTGAGCATATGTTGTTGGCTGATTGAGTCAAAAGCTTTTTCATAGTCTACGAAAACAAGGATGAGAGGTTTATTATATTCTGTTGATTTTTCTATAAGGGTCTTGATTGTATGTAAATGGTCATTTGTACCGTACCCTGCTCGAAATCCTGCCTGTTCTTTCGGCTGGTAAAAATCTAATTTTGGAGTTAGGCGTTTAGCAATGATCTTCATAAATAGTTTATACAAGTGGGATAGGAGACTAATGGGTCTGTAATTTGCTAGATTACCAATGTTCCCCTTCTTGTGCATTATTACTATAGTGACGTTGTTCCACTTTGAAGGTGTTACTCCTTGATGTAGACATTCATTAAATAATTTACATAGGGCTTTAATAACTATGTGTCCACCTTCCTTTACTGCCTCTATAACAATTTCGTCTTCTCCTGGTGACTTATTATTCTTCATCTCAGACACCGCCTTTCTTACTTCACAGTAGGTTATGTCTGGTACATCTTCAGAGCCCTGGTTCAGTATTCTTGGGATAGGTACCTCTTCTTCATCTGGTTTTCTATAAAGTTCTTCTTAGAAGTCTTCGACAATTTTTACAATTTCATCCTTGTTGGTAGTCACTTGCCCTGCCTTATTTTCTAGTTTGCATTAGCGAATGACGTATATTAAATCAAAAAACAATTAAAAACAATTCTTTAAAACACACACAAACAGGCAGACAAACACACAGACAAACCACACACACACACACACAAACACACAAACACACACACACACACACACACACACACACACACACACACACACACACACACACACACACACACACACACACACACACACACACACACACACACACACACACACACACACACACACACACACACACACACACACACACACACACACACAAACAAATTTTAATACCTTTAGAAACATACGCAGTAGCAAACAATAATCCATATTTCTGCATTACTCGCATTACACGATTAAAAAAAGGTTCTTTGAAAATTGCACTGTTCCTGATACCAAACGTGTCGAATAACGGGATTTTAATTAGCTTAGTTTATGTAAATATTTCTTACATTTGTAACGAAATTTTTATAAGAAAGTTATGTATAATATGTTGGCAAACTTTGTTGCCTAACATATTATATCAGTGTAGTTTAGTTGTAATTATATTAAGTTGGCAATATAGATTACGTCCTGCCTAAACATAATTAGAAGAAGAAACACTTTATATACAGCAGCACTTTCGGCGTGTTGCATTGTCATTTTCTAATATTAATAAATGCTTTAACTATGAAACACATTTTTACTATTGTTTTCACAATATTAATATTAATACTTTGCTATGGTGACAAGTTAGTATTAATAAGCATGAATGCTCTCTTGAACCCGCCAAAAAACTTATTGCCAGAAGGCAATGTGGCAGATCATTGGAGAAGTTTTAAACAAAAATTTTAATTGTTTATGAATACAACTAATTTAAACCCCAACGAAGAAACAAAGAAAATTATCTGTAAAAATGAGAATAAAAATTTACCTGAAAATGTAATAAAAAAATTTAAAGCTTACTGTTCGCCAAAAAAGAATATTGTGTTCATAAGGTTTGTGTTTAATAGTAGAATACAAAAAAGGACAAAACTTTATTCTTTTTTAACTGAAATTAAAAAAGCAGTTAAAAATATAGAATATGTAAATTCTGATGACATAGTTAAAGACAAACTATTAATTGGTACAAGTGACAAAAATAAGCTTTGATAGAGCTGTAAATTACTGTCAAGCTGTAGAAACAAGAAACCTGTCAATTTGGTGGTCAATTTTGTGGATTTCAGCACAAACCAAGAAAATGTTCAGCATACAATAAAACTTGTGCAAAGTACCAAAGAAAAAAACATTTTGCGAATTTATAATTTATGCCTCACAAAGAAGAATTTAAATGAATCAAAAAAATCGAATAATGTAAACAAGAAAAAAATAATGGAAAAATAAAACAAGAAGTTACATAAAGTAAAAGAACCAGACAAGAAAAAATACCATGTATGAAACAATTATGACACGTGTATCAAATGGCAATTTTAAAATTAATTCCTTTGGTGAAGTAAATTTAAATGTTTGTGCCAACAGCTGTAAAATTCATAATTGTAAACAATGAGCAAGTTCCAGTGCCAAGACTTAATTATTGCATTTAATAAGAGATAACTATTAGAGAGACCGAGTGACTGCCGGTACAAGAAGTCTCCCTTTAGGTAGCCAACAACTTCGGGTGGAGGAACTATCAAAAGGTAGAGCCATCTCTAGTCCTTGGATAGAGAAATTTGATCCAAAAGGTGGATGAACCAACACGGTCAACGGCATGGTAATGCAGAAGGCATGTGGAAAACCACTGCATTAAAGATCATATTGTTTTCCCTAGTACAAATCATCATGGCTGAAAACAACAAACAAACGTCCCCAGTCCCCAGTATATCTTAAATGATCATAGGGCGCAAAGAATCCCCGAGTCAGCTATAAAAATTGGTACATGGAATGTACGGAGCCTATATGAACCTGGTAAAATTTACAATCTTATCCAGGGGATGCAAAGATTAAATCTAAACATCATGAAAATCCGTGACCGAGTTCTGGACAACAACCAACAACCATTTATTATTCAGGAAAAGATAACAGCCACCATAGATATGGAGTCGCGATCGTGTTATCCAGAGAAATCAATAAATCAGTAATAAATTTTACCCCTATATTAGATCGACTTATGTTACTCCAACTTTAAACAAATCATTGCAAACCAAACATAATTCAAACATACGTCCCTACAGCAGATAAATTAAATAAATAAATTGAAGAATTTTATAATGAACTTGATAATGTCATACAATCTGTAAAATCAAGAGACATAACACTAATATTGGAAGTCTTTAACGCCAAAATCAGTAAGGCTAAATATAACAAATATGTGGGAGAATATGGACTAGGGAAGAAAAACGAAAGAGGCGACAGACTGCTACAATTTTGCCAAGAGAACGATATAATTATAACAAATATATTCTTCAAACTTCCAAACCGTCGTCTGTACACCTGGAAATCCCCACAAGACAACAAACAAAAAATAGTTAGGAACCCAATTAATTACATCTTGATAAATCATAGATATAAAAATGTAATCAAATTAGTAAGGATCTACCCGGGGGCTAATATCTCATCAGATCATAATACTTTAGTAGACTGGTTCTTTATAAAACTAAAAAACCAACGAGTAGTAACAATAACAAATCATATAGAAGTTTTTCGTTTAAAAAGTGAAGAAACAAGGCAAAAACTACAAAATAAAATTAACGGCAACTTTAGAACCCTTAAAAATAATCAAATAATAGTCGGAGAAAACACAGACAAATAATGGAACCTTTTCAAAAACGCATTAATTTAATCCAGCAAGAACATTCTCACAAAACAAAACAAAAGAAGAAAAACAGAATGACTCCAGAAATGTTAAATTTAATGAACAAACGACGTGGTGTAAGAAACCACAAAGACGCATACAAGAATATTCAGAAAGAGATCCGATTAAAAATAAGGTGAGCTAAAGAGGTGTTCTACAAAAGCAAATGTAATGAAATAGAGGCCCTACAAGAAAAGCATGACAATTTCAATGTGCACAAGAAAGTAAAAGAACTAGCAGGATTACATAAAAGAGACAACCGGCACTACTCACGGACCAAAACGGCAAAATTATTTTAAAAATGAAAGACAAATTAAGACGTGAAAGAATTACATAATAAAATTATTCAATGACAAAAATATAAACAGAATAGAAATAGAACAATAAAAGAGTGGACCGGAGATTATCCATGCGATAAAGACCACAAAAGATATCATATTTTTTTTTAAATCAAATAATTAAACCAAATCATAAAAAATCCAACTGCGGTTGCTGATAATTCCCCAAAAAGCAACTTTAGAATTGATTTCTGCAACATTCGAGGCCTGAACTCTAACATTAATTCAGTACACCACCACCTGCAAACTAACAGGCCTTATTTACTGGCTCTGACAGAGACACAAATTAAACCCTCCTCCAACAAAACGCATCTTTTGTGTCCCGGGCTCGAACTCGAAACAAGATTCAAATTTAAGACCGGCCTTTGTGTTTACACTCGCAGTGATATTTCCTGTTGTAGACAGGAGAACTTAGAACCGAAGGACGGCCTAGAGGTCATGTGGTTCAAGTTAACTTTACAAAAATCAACAAAATTTCTCTGTGGCCTGTATCTTTCTCCTACGAACCCTCTTTACGTCAACCTCTTTCAACATCTTTCCGACACGCTGGAGCTGTTGCAAACTAACGACCCCAACACAGAGGTTATATTTTTGGGTGATTTCAATGTTCACAACGCGAACTGGCCGAGATCCAACCGCCCCGACAACGCCGGTCTAGAAGCTAAGAACTTTGCGATAAGCTACAACGTGACCCAGCTAGTTGAAGAATCTAACCGCATACCCGATAACCCCAATCACCAAACCAACATTCTCGATCTCTTCTTCACGACACATCCCGACCAGTACCGAGTCTCTATAACCGCTCCTCTCGGTAAATCTGATCATAAACTCATCTCAGCCACGTCCAAACAAACAACCCCGCCCAAAATCACGCCTGGTACCTCTATTGTCTGGCATTATAGATCAGCCAAATGGAATGAACTGAGGGACTTTTACCTATCATTTCCATGGAAAGATGTCTGCTTTCGCTCACAAGACCCATCAACATGTGCAGAATCTGTAACCGAAATCATAAGGCTAGGTATGGACTCATACATTCCTCATGGTACAAGATGGATCTTCAACCCCAAACCCTGGTTCAACCAAGAATGCAACCAAGCGGTGCGTGATAAAAATCAAGCACATCGACTCTGGTGCGAAGTCCCGACAATTGCTAACCGAGAAGCCTTTGTCCACGCGAGGAACGCCTGCAAAAGAACGATCGATCTTGCCAAAGAATCCTACGAAGAGAATATGCAACAAGCTTGTCAATGCCCCTCCTGAATCAAAGACCTTCTGGTCTTTGGCTAAAGCCATAAATAAGAATTTCACAACTTCTTCTTTACCACCACTCGAGAGGTCCGACGGCCGTATCTTCCAAAGAAAAAGCGGATCTACTGGCCGAAATGTTCAGCTCTAACTCAACCCTCGATACCTAGAATAAACGCATAAATGCCTGAGGTCGCTATCCGCCATCGCACTATCAGGAAAATTCTACGAAATCTTGACTCTAATAAGGCAGTAGGACCAGATGGAATTCCGACAATTGTCCTGAAGACCTGTGCTCAAGAGCTCACCCCAGTTCTCTGTAAACTCTTCAAGTTGTCATACAGCAAAGGAGTATTTCCGTCCATGTGGAAAAACGCTAAAGTCCAACCGATTCCGAAAAAAAGAAAGAAGACTATTCCTGCGAATTATCGCCCTATTCGTTGCTCTCAGTCATATCCAAAGTTATGGAAAAAGCGATTAACACAGAACTCATCAAATATCTGGAGAAATTTGAGATAATTCATGACAGACAATATGGATTTCGACAACTTCGGTCTACTGGAGATTTGCTGGCTTATGTTACCCAGCTCTGGACAAACACTATTGGGAATTTTGGTGAATCTCGTGCAATAGCCTTGGATATATCTAAAGCCTTTGACCGCGTTTGGCACCAGGCATTGTTAAGTAAATTATCTGCCTACGGTCTCCCAACCAAACTGCGCCAAAGGCTCTTGAGCTTCATGCAAGATCGCTCCTTACATGTGGCAGTTGACAGTATTTCTTCTGATGCGTTTAAAACTAATGTCGGGGTCCCCCAGGGTTCCATCCTGTCCCCCACCTTATTTCTTTTACACATCAACGACCTCTTAAAAACCACCACGAACCCCATTTACAGTTTCGCAGACGACAGCACACTTGTCTCAACTTTCACATCCTATCGATCACTTTCGGTGAATGATACAAATAGACTCAGGAATGAACAGGTTGATTCCATCAATAGAGATCTTAAAGCAATCGTCGAGTGGGGAACCAACAATCTTGTTCAGTTTAACGCCCAAAAAACACAAAGTGTCACGTTTTACAATAAAGTGAATTCCTCAAATCATCCCATCATAATGTCCGGAAATACCCTTGAACCAAGGCCCTCCATCTCGATTTTGGGAGTCACGGTGTTCAATAATATGTCTTGGCATGACCATGTTGTTAACATCGCAAAGTCGGCAAGCCAGAGGCTAGGTTTTCTGTGGAAAGCCAGAAAGTTTTTTACTCCTGATCAACTGTTGACGACGTACAAGGCTCAAATCCGACCTCTACTGGAGTATTGCTCGCACATTTGGGGTTCAGCACCAAGGCATTATCTTCGTCTTCTAGATTTCATTCAGAAAAGAGCCATGCAGTTGATAAACAGCTCAACTCTCACAGATACCCTTCACTAACTAGAACATAGAAGAAGAGTTGCAGACCAGCCATTGCTCTACAGATATTTCCTTGGCAGATGCTCCAGAGAAATAAAAACTCTTGTACCACCATTGGCCACATTCGGCCGAAGAACTCGGCACGCTGATCAGTCTCACACATTTACTCTCAAGCTTGACACTACAAGGACCAATCTTTATCAAGATTTCTTCTTTTACAGGGCTGCTACGGAATGGAATAAGCTTCCAAAATCAGTTTTTCCAAAGAACTATGACCTGCAACTTTTTAAAAAGCGTGTCCACAATCATTTCCTTTCTATAATCCCTTCCCCTTCTAATAGTCGCAGTGCGGGCCGTCCGCGGCCCACACGATAGGTCTACCCTTTTTGCGACTATTTTCATAAAAAAAAAAATTAACAATAAAAGATATGCGGATGACACGATTTTAATGGCTAACAACCTTAAATATTTACAGATATTAGAAGAGAAAGTAACTACATCAAGTAAAGAGTTCGGACTGTCACTAAATATAAAAAAGACGAAATTCGTGATCATATTCAAGACGAAATTCGTGATCATATTCAAAACAGCACAAAACAATGCATAAATTCAAATAAACAACCACCCTATAGAAAAAGTAGACAGTTAAAGATACCTAGGCACAATTACAAATAAAAACCACGACTGTTCGGAAGAAATTAGAACTAGAATAGGGAAATCGAGAACAACATTTACAAAAATGAAAAAAGTTCTTTGTGGCGGAGACCTTAGTTTAAATGTAAAAATCAGGATGGTGAGATGCTATGTACTATTGATACTGTACTATGGTGCAGAGGCTTGGAGTTTTAAAAAGCTGGATTTGAGAAAACTAAATGCATTCGAACTGTGGATGTACCGCAGAATGCTAAGGGTAAAATGGACCGATAGAGTGACGAACATAGAAATCCTGAGAAGAGTAAAAAAAAAAAGAAAATTCTTATTACAATAAAAAAGCACAAACTGCAGTATCTGGGACACGTCATGAGAGGAGAGAAATACCATCTGCTACAGCTGATATTGCAAGGAAAAAGAAGTATAGAAAGAATGCGTCACGCGTGGTTGCGAAACTTACGTGACTGGTTCAAGTGTACCACGAATTAATTGTTTCGGTCGGCTGTGTCACGAATACGTATAGCCCTAATGATTGCGAACCTTCGTAACAAATACGGCACTTAAAGAGAAAGAAACTGTAAATAAAAATTTTAAAACTTTTAATACTGTTTTTAGAGATTATCGCAATATTTTTGAGTGAATAGGCAAATTCCCAAATCTACACCATATTATATTTAAAAAATAAAAATGTTGTTCTGAAAATTTGCTTGCCTCGCAGAGTACCACAAGTTCTACATGATAAATTAAAAAATATATTTTTTAAATTATAATCAAAAGGTATAATAAAGCAAGTAGATAAACCTACAGAATGGGTTTATCCTCTAGTAATCATTGGCAAAAAAATTAAGCAATAAGCAATATTTTTCTGTTTTTGACCATTAGCGTGATTTAAGGTTTTAAGGTTACCCTTTGGCATCTGTTCTGCTGCGGAAGTATTTCAAAAGGAGTTGGACTGTACTTTGATGACTTGATAATAACAGGTGAATCAGAACATGATGAGAACTTAAATTTGGTTTTAAAAAATACATTTTAAAATTTAACAAAGCCAAAGTATAATTTAAAATAAATTTTGTAAAATTCATGGGATATATTTTTTTTAAACATGGAGTCTTATCTAATGATATTTATATTAAAGCAATAATAAATATTTTGCAACCAGGCAACAAATCACATGCACTTAGATTTTTAGAAATAGTTTAGGTAAGGTTAGATATCTACGGCGTAATGTCAAACATAACGTAGACAGTTCGTTCGCTCTGAAAAAAATCACGATTCTTTAAAAAAATATTGAACATTAAACTAATATTTTTATTTATTATAATATAGAAACACTGTATATTTACAGAAAAACATTAAGAGTTTTGATTTAAGTTAAATTAGTGAAGTGCCTTGTGTTACGGAAGAGTAAGTGTATTTTAAGAAAAAAATTTACTGGATTATCCCGTAGATTAAGTGTGTATTTTATCAATATATTTCTTGGAATTTCTCGTAAGTACATTTAATACATTTATCTAGAAATTTTAAGAATTTTTATATTGTTTGTTGACTTGAAATTTTTTGACGTTTAATTTATTTCTGGCTTGATTAAATCTACTATATACATTTATTTGGGTATAAATTTTATTTTATTATATTTGCTGGAGTTTCCCGTAAGCGCTAAATATATTTCCTGGAGGATTTTATATTTTCAATCATATCAAATTTTTTTGACATTTATGTAAGGTTAATTTTTTAATTTGCATGTATTTTATTTCAGTATAATTTGTATTTATCTCATGGGAAGCTATGAAAAATAGACGTATTGACTATAATCAAAACGATAGCGATAGATGTCGCCACCTATCATATCATGCTTCCTATAGGGGCGAAATGTGGACTGCGAAAAGTCACTTTGCTACTTTGAATGTAAGGATTGAATGATAAAATTGATGAAATTTACACTATGATAAAATAAAGACGGATTGATGTTCTTTGTGTGAATAAAACTAAGCGAAAAGGATGTGAAACCACAACACATGGACCTTATACAGCCTACTGGTCAGGAGTTCCGGAAACCAGCAGAGGTTCTCTGGGCGTTGGTGTGATACTTTCTGCTAGAATGAATGAATGTGTGACTTTGAATGTGTAAGCCCAAGACTCCTCTGGGTGAGGCTGAAGGTTGGTCTTACTCGTATCTTTTTGCTAGGGGTTTGTGCGCAGTGAAACCAATCTTTAAAAGCCCAAAAAGAGAGGAGAGAGTTTTGGGATAGTGTGACAGATATTCTGAATAAGTGTAACCAGAATGAAAGAATTGTAATGTTGGGTGATTTTAATAATTGGGTTTAAGTAAAGCGTGATGGATCCGACAGTGTTATGGTAATATACGGTAACAGCAGAGTAAATGAAAACGGATAAAGTCTATTTGAAGTTTGTTTGGAGTTGAATATTATGGTAACAAACACAATGTTTAACCATAAAAGAATGTTCTAGGTGTTCTAGAGCGTATAAAAGTTGAGAATTTGCAAGAAAAAGATATAAAAGAGGAGTTCTTAAAAAATTAATTGAAAAATTTGACAGTTTAGATGAAGCATGTGAGGTTAAATAATTGTGGAAGCCATTTAAGGAAGGAATCGTGGATATTGCTATTAAAGTGTGTGGTGTAAGTAAAAGAAGGAAAGGATGCAAGCTACAGAAAATGTGCGTAATAGTTCAAAAAGCAGTGTCAGAGAAGAAGAAAGCCTGGCTGGATTGGCTGGCTACAAAAGCCAATAAAGAACGCAAAAGGCAACGATTGAGGATGTAAACAAGGCAAAAAAGGTTAAAAGGTGTGGCAAAAGAGGTTGTGGCAAGAAAGAAGTTGAGTGATAAAGATAAATTTAATGAAAGGTTATCTGACGATTTCCAATTCAATATTAAACTCTTCTGGAAGTCCATAAGAACCTCCAGAGGTAAAAATACTACCTCGCAACTGGAAAAATCAGATACCAAGATGGTAGTATGGTAAAAGGAGAGGAATGCGTATTAAAGAGATGGAAGGAATACTTCGAATATATATATATATATATATATATATATATATATATATATATATATATATATATATATATATATATATATATATATATATATATATATATATATATATATATATAACAGGTTAATTCATTCAGAACGGGCAATCTCTGAGCTGAAGATACTACACACCAAAATATGGCGATTGAGCTTAACATGTCTTATACAAATGTTGCAGGTTTACGGGATACTGGGTATTTAAAGTTGAAATTTTAATTTGAAATTTCTTAATAATTTTGTGATTCTAAGCAACATTTTTTGGCATGAAAATTACAAATTTAATGCTGAATTTAGCACATTTCATACAGGGTGTTAGTTACACCCTTTTACTTAGGTAAATTCCAACATATCTTTTTTGCCTAATGAGTTATGACTAAAATGACTAGAAAATGTAAAAGGCAGCCTAATTTTAAATAACAAAGGTACTCCTGTTTATTTCATGTAACTCTATCAGTTTTTAAGTTATTTGCATTTTAAACATTTAATGAATTTTGTTTATTGTGAAATGAATTTATTCCTTTAAATTACTACTATGCGGGGTAAAAACAGTAAAGACAACAAATAACAATCAGTAACAGTAATAAAAAAAAATTCAAAGTAAATGCTAAAAATGCACTCTTTCCACTTCAATACACTTTGTAAGGCGTCTCCTTAAAGATAAAAACATTTGTCGAATATTTTTAATAATATTAGCAGCTTCTTGAATTTTCTGTCGTAATTCTTCGATGGAATTAATTGTATCTTTGTAAACCATGTCCTTCATTTGTGACCATATTGAGAAGTCTGGAGGGTTTAAAACTGGACTTCTAGGTGGCCAAACAAATTCACTGCCACGCCCAATCCACTGGTAGGGAAAATGTTTATTCAGATATTGCCGTACTGGCAGAGAAAAATGTGGCAGCGCCCCGTCTTGCATAAACCACATGTTCCGCCTTATGGCTAGTGGTACATCTTCTATTAGTGTGTTTAACTGTTGTTCAAGGCAGTTTAAATAGAGGGGCCCGTTCAAATTAGAAGGAAGTTCAAAAGGACCGATAAAAAAACCAGATATCACACCACACTAAATATTTACCTTGAATGCATGCTAAAAATGCGTTCCTTTAGAGCATGTGGATTTTTGGAGTCCAACAAATGATTGTTTTTCCAATACAAGACTCCTCGTCTAGTAAACGTCACCTTATCGGTGAAAAGGAGGTAATTAAGAAAATCCTGGTTTTTGTTTTGTTTATCTAGCATAAATTGAGCAAATTGTTGTCAAGCTGGTAAATCTTGAGGTAGCAAATTTTGGACAGTAGTATAGTGATATGGACGGAGATTCTCTTTTTTTAAAATTCTCCAGATATTCCTGTCACCGCACTTAACCGACGAGTACTGAGATCTGGATTTTCCGAAATACGAACTAAAACCTCTTCTTCATTATCGACGTTGATATTTTTTGGAGAACCATTTAAGCTTTTAGGACAAAAACACCCTGTTTCGCCTAGGAGGGTATAAATACGTCTGAAACAGTTTGTAATTGGGTTGTCTTTGATTTGGGTATGATTCTAAATACCTTCTGCCTGCACCAAGTCCACTATTATTTGACTGAGCAAAACACAAATCATATCACGCATTTTACTGTGGAAAATTCATTATGTCGGGGCATTTTCTTGTATTACTACAAATAATACACTCTTACTTAGTGACAGCAAAATTTTTAAATATTTCTTTACACGAAAAACTGATAAGTTCTGACACAAGCCTACTTGAAAAAAAGTCAATGCAATAATGATGGCTTAGCAGTCTTTACGCTGAATGTTTAAAATGCAAATAACTCAAAAGCTGATAGAGTTACATGAAATAAACAAGCATACCTTTTTTATTCAAAATTGAACTGCCTTTTAGATTTTTTAGACATTTTAGCCATAACTCATTAGGCAAAAAAGATACCCTGTATCCCGTAGACCTGCAACATTTGTATAAGACATGTTAAGCTTAATCGCCATATTTTCGTGTGTAGTATCTTCAGCTCAGAGATTGCCCATTCTTAATAAATCACTCTGTATAATGGTTGTATTTTAAGTTTTAGACAATGCAGAACTTGTAATAAAGAATAATTTTTTTTCCTAAAATTAATAATAAAAAAGTTTTCCATATGATATGGTTCCAACTTAGTGAGACATATTGTATACAGGCCCGCGCCTGCGCCGAGGCGCCGAAAATCCTCAAAACTTAAAAGTAAAAACAAGATAAAGCAACAAACAACATTGTCAAAACAAAATTTATAATGATAAAAAAGCAGTAAGGAATTGCTAACTATTATATTGTTTTTAATTTGTTTATTATTTTATTTTTACTCTTTGAGACGAGGGAACCGAATTTCTCAAAAATAATATATTTTCCAAATTAGAGTACGCAATAATAGCATTTATTTGAGCAAATACGTAACATGATAACGCGAATTTATTTGTTACCAGATGTCCGATCGATAATTAGTTTAGCGAAGTGAAAAGGTGTATGGGGTAAAAGATATCTGTTTTTGAAACTTTAGTTTTTTGTAGTTTTACAGACTTTTGTTTTTTGTTGTGAATTCATCTTAAATTTATCTTTTATTTTAGTTTTATTAAAACATTAAAAGCCAAAAACTTGCATCTTAAAAATCATTTTATATTTGATTACAAAAACATCATTGTTAATTAAAGTAAATTTAAACAGAATAATTGATAATTAATAATTTATAATAATTTATTTATATATGTATATATATATATATGTTAAAATGTGTTTAACTGGTTGTTTAAAAACCAGCTTAGTTTCGCTGTATAATACCTTATATATATATATATATATATATATATATATATATATATATATATATGGGTCAATTATACATCAGATAACAACTACTCCCCTGACTGTATGTCACGACAGGCATTGAAATACATCCAATGTATAATCGTGTATATTACCCCATCACAGGAAGCAAGATATACAGATGCTTATTAAATAAGAGAAAGGGCTATTAATTTTATTTAATTGCAGCTACCATCTATGTACCGGTTTCAGGATGTTTGTCCCTCGTCAGCATAGGGCAGGTATGATCTGCAATTAAATAAATTTTGGCTCCCTTTCCTACCAAGTACACATGAAAAACCACGCAAAAAGCGCTAGTCGCGACATCTGTACTTTTTAAGAAGCACCACCCGCTAAGTAACTTCCAAGAGTCGGAGAAAGGCAATGTAAAAATAATATTATATTCTATAATTTTTGCAGATTACAATACTTCTTCGCGGAAGCTATTTACCGGGTGGTGCTTGTTAAAAAGTATAGATGTCGTGAGTGGCACTTTTCACGTAGCACTTCATGTGTACTTGGTAGGAGTCGGAGCGGTTGATGTGTCCAGTCGAGGTTGACCTACCCTATGCTTATAAGGGGCAACACACCCCAAAACCGGTCCATAGATGGTCACTTCGGATGGATAAATCTAATAGTTTCTTCTGTTACTGTCGCGGCATATAGCCAGAGAAGTAGTTGTTTTTTGATACATAATTTTTTTTTCCCAAGTTTTTGGCACTCGCAAAGCCAACAGGCCATTTGATACATAATCGACCCACATGAGCCTATATTATAGGTGACCTACAGCGAAATTGGCTGATTTTTTAAAAATCAGTTGACATTATTTTTTAAATGGTACACCCTGTTTATATTTTCAGTTTTTTATAATCCATTACATTACAAATAAAACCGTCAGGACCACAATTTTAATCTTATTTATTCCACAGTTATTAAGACAAATAATTCATGGTAACGTTTTTATTACCAAAATAATTAACCGGAACACATATTTAATTAATCTTTTTTAATAAGATGTTCAAATTGTCTTTTTTCTTCTATCTCACAGTATCCAACTCTTATAAAAAGCTGATATGGTATTACGCAATTGCTGGTTTGTTATTTGACGGGCTGTTATCAGTATTCTATTTCTCAAATTTTTTCGATTATTAGAATTTGTCTTGTACAAAATAGTCTAAAGGCGATAAATCGGGAGATCTGTCTGGCCACTTAATTGTGCCCTATCTTGGAAAACTTCATTTAGGTAATTTCGAACAGTTACACTTAAGTGTGGTTATGCACCATCCTACTGAAACCAAATGTAATTAAATTTGTTACCAACTGCATTTTTATTGCAGGAACTATTTGATTTTTTAACAAATCTTAATACTTTAGTACGTTCAAAGTGCCTTCTACAAAGAATGGTCCGATAACACTGGTGCCGATAATACCTGCCGAAACATTAACTTTTAAAGACCTTTATGTTCTATGTTCCCGCATCCTTCTAGGATTAGTATCACTCCAATATCTATAGTTGTGGTGATTAACTGCATCATTTAACATAAACTTGGCTTCATCGTAAAAGACTATCTTACTTGCATTATAGTTTCACAAAATTCCATTCTGCGGTCATAATCATCTTCAGATAAGTTTTGCAATAGCGTTAGATTATAAGGATAAAACTTATTCTTCTCATTAATGTTATTGACAGATCCCACACTAACATCATGTTCTAATGCAGTTTTCCGAATGGATGTAAAAGGATTTTCTACAAAACTTTTTTTTGTATTATTAGTTACGGTCTTTGGTCATCCAGTTTTAGGGCGGTTTTTAGTTAAACCCACTTCTTTAAAACGTTAAACAATTCTCCAAACTGCAGTTTTTGAAATTTGGTTGCGATTTGGATACGTATCATTAAATAAGTAAGCTACCACATTATAAGTTTTTTTACGATCACCGTAACCACTCATCATAAGAATCATTATTCTTTCCTGTTCGGTAACTAATTCAAATTAACACCTTTTACCAATAACAATAAAAAATAATTTATTTAAACAATTAACTATACTTTTTTGACAAACAATTTTTTTATAATTTTAGTTTTAAACCACTGTAACCTTGAAACTATTAAAGGTAAAATTCTGTGGTCTTAACAGTTGTATTTGTAATTTAATAAATTATAAAAAACAGAAAATATATACAGGGTGTACTATTTAAAAAATTATGTCAATAACTTATTTTAAAGTAACGGTATACTTCTTATTGTCTTATGCAGATGGCCTGAATTATGTGAAAAAAATTTTATTTATCTTTTTTTTGTAAACTCAGCAGAAATCTAAATATTAGGAAGTTACGTTACTTTATGTACACACTGTAGTACACTGTGGTAATTCTAACATTTGTTTCGTTCTACAAAAATACTTGGTACCTACTCCACTATCAGTTAATTTAGTTAAATTAATTCGAATCAGTGAAAATTTAAAAAAAAAAGTTGAATGAAACTGAGAAATTTAGAGTCCAAATTTTTTTTTGTTTTAAAAGATTAAATTAATATTTTATAACGGAAAAAAATTTAATTTTCTAATATTTAAATTTGTAACATAATCCCGACTTTTATACGCTCAAAAAATCACGGTAGAAACTGATCACAATCCCCTTGTTTAGATCTATAAGATCAAAGACCCTTCATCTAGATTAGCACGCTGGAGATTACAACTTGAAGACATAACTTTAAAATAAAATACAGATGAGTAAAAGAAAATCAAGTAACTGACGCTCCCTTACGCGTTCAGTTCCATTAAGCGACAGTTTAACAAATGCAGTATACAGTACCACTATTGCGGGAATTCATATCCCAGAAGAACCCATTAATATGTCCACAAATAAAATAATAAGTATACCCAAATCTTCAACCTACGACATAACTCATAAAAAAAATTTCTACAAACACAGAAAAATTTAAAATTACTGAAGATAGGAAATCAGTTGTAACAGATGCTTCTAAATGCATACCTACTAAAACTAAATCAAAAGTTTGCAATAAAAGTACCCCATGAAATAAGACCATTTATTTGTAATTATTTAGATGTAAATTTGCAAGACATTGACAATGAAGAAAAATAAACGAAAACTTATAAACATTTAAGACATCAATTTACTTGGCCTTTTATGCAAAAAACAATTTCTAACTTTATTTATCCAAATAAAATATACTTAAAAAATAAATCCGAACGACACCCGTATAAGACCCCACAATATTGCCCCTTATTGCCGTGCGGGGATGTCCTTAACCCCAACACGGCGCGTCCCAATGGCTGATAGGGAACTTCCTGGCTTACAGGAAAGGTGTCTAATATTAAAGAATAAACACCCGCGGATCAACTAAGGACATGATATAGGGCAGCGGGTATATCATTACTACCTTTGAGTACAAGGGAGCTTACTTTCTCGTATTCAAACTAGACAGGTGCGGTTGGTTTGTTTTAAGCCAGCCAAGCTTACCGCGACCATCAGACTTTGCTCAAGATGTCATGCGACCCGTGCCAAGGGGCGTACTATATGTATGATATCTATGCCTGCCCCAAACAGATATCGCTAACGGAGACTCTGGAATACCAGGCAACCTCCCTGTAGTATTTTTGCCTTGCTGAGGTAATGCAGAGCTCTGCCGTAGTCGACCATTTTTCTCTAGCTACTCGTGGGAACTATATGAGTAACAAAAAAAAATTAAAATAACAATCTGCGACGAAGACAATCTTCTCGCAGACGAACAAATGCAAATAGAGGTGTTTACTACAGACCCTCCTGGCAACCGAATCTCGCAGGAAGCTGAGGGGGTACTTTTAAAATCCCCCACTTCCGAGAAAACGGACCTGACAACAGGGGGCGAGGCTACGCTAACGGCCAGCATAAACCTGAATAAGAAGGTCAAACTTGCCGGCGCGACGAGAAAACGTCTTAGCCGATTGATCAAGAGCGAGGTACCGTATGAAACCGCCTTGAATCAAATCCTAAAAGAGCGGGATAAGAAAAGGAGCGGGGATCAATACCCCCTCCCCCAGCTCTCACCAGCAAGCGAATACGCTCGGATGGTAGCACTCCAGAAGCGGCGGCAAAAAAGCCACGCACTATGGAACATCCAAACGAGCAAAAACGCTCCTTTGCAGCTGTAGCTTAGGGCATAAAGGTGGGCATAATCCACCTAGAGCACCCAAATGCTCAGCTGTCAAACGAACAACTACGGCTGCTACAGCGATCGATCATGGACACTGTAGACAAACTACCGGACGATGGTTTACAAGTGCGATTCAAGAGCTGCACCATTCGACCTGGAATTCTCCTTCTGTCCTGTACAGACTCTGAAACGGTCCAGTGGATAAAGGAAGTGATATGCCCCCTTCAATTCTGAGAAAACACCCAGCTGAAGTTGGTTTAGAAAGATAAAATACCGAAACTCCACATCTATGTGGCTTTCATCCCAGACGAAGAGGGACTATCCAGACTGACAAGAGAACAGGTAACCAACCGTCCGCGTAAGATAAACCGTACCCTGCATACCCAGGAGTGGACTATTCTACATAGGGAAAATGCAGGACCTGGTCAAATGTGGACGTTATCAATGGATGACGTATCCATTAAAGATTTGGAGCAGCTTAATTTACTCCCATACTTTTGCTTTGGACAGGTGCAATTCCGGTCCAAGGAAGCCAAGAAAGTTTCGACATCGATGGAGAAGCCGGAGTCTTCGAGTTAACCGTTAGAACCAAAGAGGTAGGCAAATCTACCTCGGCGGAGACAGCGGGACTGAAGAGGCCAGCCAAAACTAGCAAAAAAGCCGTAAAAGAAAAAAAAACCCTTTATGGTAAAGCGCCAACAAAACGGCCTACACCAGGACAAAATTCGGGGAAAAAAGTTAACCTCACCACACTACCTCTAAGTAGGAATGGCTAACCACATCCAATTTTTTCAGGCGAACATCCAACATGCTAGAGCGACTTCATATGTTCTCAGCAGGAGGTTTGCCAAGAAGCAAGTCGATGTGGCACTAATCCAGTAACCCTGGACTTCCAATACAGGCAGAATAGGCGGCATAGGAAACTGCTCCGGTAAATTAATAGCGTGTACTCTAGGTGGTAAGCCAAGAGCATGCATACTTTTTAGGAAAAACATTAACTATTTTTTGTTAACAGAGTTCTGCACCCCTGATGTGGTTGCAGTACAGCTTTCGATCCCAGGAGGAGATAGTAGTGTAGATGTAGTCGTCTGCTTTACTTACTTCCCTGGAGACCGAAAAGAACACCCTCCTCCAGCAGCAGTGCGATATCTAGTCGCCTTTTGCAAGAGAAAAAACAGGCAACTGAAACAGTTTATGAGTACTTAAATACTGGCAGGTATCTACCGAGCCCTCATGCTCAGATCACACATTTGACACGAGGACAGGACAATGTCCGATAGTGCAGTTTCGAGATCCAAAATGCACAGATTGGAAAGGGTACTGTGAATCCCACCAACAGCACCTAGGTACTGGTAATAGCACCACAAAATAGAGCCGAAATAGAAACGGCGAATGAGCATATTGCATCCACCCTTCTAACGGCCTATAAGGAAAACTGCCATTAAAGAATAAGAGGGACCATAGAGGTACACCTTGGTGGAGAAAAGTTAAGACAAACAAAGAAAAAAAGTTTGACGTCTCTTTAATCAAGCTAAAGAAACAGGTTGCTGGGAAATCTATTGCTCAGCTCTAACTACTTATAACAAAAAATAAAGAAAAGCCAAAAGAGAATCCTGAAAAAGGTTCTGTAAGAGTATATCAGATCTACCTGCCAGCACAATAATCCACAAGGCTCTCGCCAGAGACCCGACGCAAGAGATTGGATCGATAAAACGACCAGATGGCTCTTTTACGGACTCTGGTAGGCAAACGTTAGAGACTCTCTTGCAGACCCTCTTTCTGGCAGTCTGCTTTTGAGGGACTAGGAGCAAATTTCATTTTTAATGGGATCGACATCACGACCCAAAAGGGAGGACTGGAGAAATGTTTTAAAAGTGGTCACCCCAGCATCGGTACAATGGGTGGTGAACTATTTCTCCTTAAACAAATCTTCAGGGGAGGATGGTGTTTTTCCTGCCCCTAATCAGAAGGGCAGCGAAATTTTACTACCTCTTCTGGTTAAACTGTTCAGAGCGAGTTTAGCGTGGAGTTATATTCCGCTGAGCTGGTCAACGGCGAGAGTTGTCTACATACGTAAAACGGGTACGGTGAACCATTCCCTAACTAAATCCTTCCGGCCGATGAGCCTTACCTTATTCTTAATAAAAACTCTGGAAAGAATTATTGATTGACATATTAGAAAGGGGTATCTTAGGGAACATCACTTAAACCCCCATCAATATGCCTACCAAACAGGCAAATCTACGGATTTAGCACTAAAAAATTTTGTAGGAATAATCGGCCATTCCCTAAAATATAAGAAAATTGCGCTGGCAGCTTTTCTAAATATAGAAGGAGCGTTCAATAACACCCTACCACAGTCACTCTATACATCAATCAGGGATAGAGGGATCGACAGTAAAATCTGTAACTAAATTAAAAACCAATATATAATATCATCACTGCATGGAGAGTCGGTTAGGTTCAAGGCAACGAAGGGGTGTCCACAAGGGTACTTTCCTCCCTAATGTGGTCACTCCTAGTCGACTCTCTGCTGAGCGAGGTTTTCATGCAGGGAGTAGATTTTAAGTGCTATGCGGATGATCTGGTGATAATAGTTTGAAGCGCCGATCTCAAACGTCCTCCAAAAAGCCCTCAACACAGTGTACAGATGGTGTAAGAGGCAACAGATGTCTGTCAACCCCCGGAAAACTGTAATTATTCCTTTTACAAAAGGGAAAAAGCTAGATAATCTTCGGCAGCCTGTCCTATACGAAGAGAGCATTCCATTTGCGGCGGAAGTGAAATACCTGGGTGGTGTTCTGGATAAAAGACCCACCTGGAACGCCCACTTGGAAAAAAAACAAAGCCAGGTTTTCCCTCTGGAATCTCAGAAGAGTATGTGGCGAATCTTGGGGAATGAACCCCAAACAGATTTACAGGATTTATCAAACAATGATTATCTATGGTCACGTATGGCTCAGTAGTCTAGTGGACCAAAGGGTTACAACAGACAGCTAGAGCAATGCTTGCTGGCCTTCAGCGGCTGGCATGCCTGGCCATAACTGGAGCTATGTCCAGCACACCAACGGCAGCGATGGAACACCTCCTACATTTTCCTCCCCTAGATATACTTTTAGAGAGGGAGTCCAGGATAGTCTCCTACAGATTCCTGTCTTTGAAAAGGCAAATCAATGAAGAGCAACTCGGGGATCACTCCAGGATACTGAGTGAAACAAAAAACCACCAAATTCTCGGGATGATTCCTGACTTGCTAGCCACAATAATACACGTAGAAAAGTCGTTTAAAGACCTCTTTCCTAAGAGAGACGAATGGGTAAGGGGAGAAAGGAAGGGGAGAAATACTCTTCCCAAAGACTGAATACGTAATGTACACAGATGGTTTAAAAACCCCTGATGGAGTTGAGGCCGGTGTTTTCAGCAGGAAACCAAAGATTGAAATATCTACCAGTCGTGGCAGGTATGCTACAATCTTTCAGGCTAAAGTCTTTGCTATCGAATTGTGTGCAAGAGAGTTGACCAACAGACCTCTAGCAAACAAAAACATAAGTATAATATCAGACACCCAGGCTGCTTTAAAAGCACTGAGTCCATTGGTGGAATCGGTTTCTTCGTCAACAAGAAACATATAAACAACGTTTAAGTCATACAGAGTATATCCACACGTGTTGCCTACCTGATACTAAAACTTAATTCACGTTACAGCCCAAAGATAATTCAAATTTATGCGCCAACCAGTGCTCACTTTGACGAAGAAATTAACAACTTCTACAATGATATTCAGGCAGCTTTAGAGGAAGTTCACACTTACATTACCTTTATAAGCGGAGATTTTAACGCGAAAACAGGGCTTAAATCAGACGAAACAGAAATATATCTGGGAAACTTTGATACTGGCACTAGGAATGAACGGGGAGAAACACTATTAAACTTTCTTTTAGAAAACGGCTTATTCTTGATGAACAGCTTTTTCTATAAGAAACCTAATAAAAGATAGACGTGGATAATTTCAAATGGAGAAACAAAGAATAAGATCGATTTCATCATAACACACAAGAAATACATAGTACAGTCCTAAACCAGATGAATACCGAAAGCTATCATCGGATGATGATCGTAACCGTAAAAAAAACCTAGGCCACGAGAGATACATAATGACCAAAAACAAAAAAAACGAGCATATGGCAAAACCCAGAAAACCTCGATAAATATCAGGTAATTATCGCAAAGTCTCTGAACGATAACATACAGACGGACAGCATAGAAAAACTCAATGAAAGAATTACTAAATCCATCGTTGAAGTAACTAACAAGTTCTGTTGCAAACAAAAAATAACACCAAGCTAAGCTAATGAATACTATAGATGAAAATAAAAGTTTAAAGGTCTTAAAAAACTGACAAAGGGTAAAAGAGAAATTCTAAGGCTTAAGAACATACACGGTAGGGTAACAACCAATAGAGAACAATTGCTTCAGGTAGTAAGAGAATTCTATGCAGAGCTATACCGAAACAGACATAAATGGAAAAAGAACCAAAGAAGATTAGCGAGAGATGAAAAATAATAAGTCTCCAGGCGAAGATCAAGTAGTCACAGAAGCAAAAAAAATTGGTGATCAAATCCTATTGGATTCAATAAAAAAGCTCTTTAATTTATGCCTTTATAACGCTTACTGTTTAACCTATACAAGCTTTTCACGAAAATAATAAACAAAAGACTGGAGAAAACTGGACTTCTACCAAACAGTAGAACAGGCAGGCTTTCGTTCAGGATACGGAACAAATGATCACCTCCTCACACTTAAGCTGCTCATTGAGAAAACAATAGAATATAACAGGCCATTGGTACTTGTGTTTGTTGACTTTCAATAAGTATTTGACACCATCGAAATGCATGTGATTCTAAAAGCACTTAGTAAATGTCGGATAGATTACAAATACACACGTTTGATACATAAACGTTTGATACATAATATTTACACCAACTCAACGGCCAGCGTAAAGATTCATAATACCACTAGAAAGTTTTCCATAGAGATAGGAGTAATACAGGGAGATACGTTATCCCCAAAGCTATTCAATACCCTTCTAGAACGTGCTTTTAGGACCCTAGACTGGGATAACAAAGGTATCAGTATAGATGGGAAAAAGTTAAACAATCTACGCTATGCGCACTACATAGTGCTGATAACAGATGATTTGAGGCAGGCCAATTCAATGATAAAAGAGCTGGAGAGGGCAACAAAAAACGTTGGCCTGTGTATAAGTCATCAAAAAACAAAAATCATGACTAATTTGATACTTGGTTGGAATTATATCTCTAGAGGACAAAATCATTGAAGTGATTGACAAATACAAATATCTAGGTCACGAAATTAAAATAAGTCGATACAATAAAACGCAGGAACTACAAAGAAGAATTCCTCTAGGGTGGGCTGTATACGGTAGACTAAGCTATGTCTTTAGAAGCAGTATAAAATCAAAAGTCTTCAATAAAAGTGTATTACCAGTAAGGACCTATGGTGCCGAAACGCTTACACTGACAAGGAACACCGTACATAGATTGGAGGTTGCTTAGAGAAAAATGAAGAGAGCTATGCTTGGAATTCGAACCCAAGATCTCGTAAGAAATACGTACATCCGGCAAAGAACAAAGGTCCAAGACATAATACAGAGAATCATGACACTAAAATTGAAATGGGCAGGATATGTTGCGAGATTCAAAGACGACAGATGGTCTCTAAGAATTATAAATTGGAGACCCCGCGCACACAAAAAGAAACAGAGGAAGACCGCCAACACGTTGGAGTAACGATATAAATAAAGTAGACAGACACTGGATTCGAACAACTCAAGATAGAGTTTAATGGAGGCCTATGTTCAGCAGTGAACTCAACACCAGGCTGGGAGATGATGACATCTTAGATACATGACAATGAATTTTGACAACATAAATGCATAGAATTAAAAATGTATACAAAGATAAAATTTAGGTACATTAAAAAAATAAAAATAAACAAGGGCATCACAACAGCAATAACATAAGTATCGCTTGTACGTGATATAGACAGGTGATATAAATACTAATTCTAAAATATATTACATAAACAGAATAATAGTCTCGTCGTTTGATTCACATAAAAACAAACAATAAGTATTAATTAAGTCTGCACAAAAATCATTAAACAAACAGTAAGTGGTAACTGAAAAATGTTGTATTCACTAAAATAAAGTGATAAATCATGTATGAATAATGAACTACTGCATAGTGTTTAAGTGATCGCATATGTACAAATATTGTAAAGTTTTACTTGATTTTACTCTCTGGGTTCGAATTTATATGCACATTTATTTCTAACTATTTAATACAATTTATGTTAACTAATGAACATAACTAATATTAACTTCAGAAAAATTCCCTAACTTCTACGAACGGGGCCAATTTATCTATACACATTAAAACAAGAAAAAAAAGAGAAAACTCTAAACGTATCCAGTCTATTCTATCAAAAATGCTGGATTGGTCGGGAAGGTACTGGAACATCCTTGTCATTGTCTATAACTTCACCGTACCGCCCAGCTCACGTACGTAACATATGTGGCATATCGCAAAATCGTTACAATTTAACCATTTGAAAGATATACAGAATTAGTTATTGAAAGACATATATGCAGAATTAATTAATAAAATTTTAAAAAAAGGATCTTTTGCTTTTCATTAACCATTTTTTTACTTTGTTTTTAAGTATTTTTGGATTGATGGTTTTTTTATTTCTTCTGGCAATATCGGGTAAAGTTGTGGAGCTATGTATTCAGCGTTTTTTGTCCTATAGTTTTATCGCAACGAGGTCCTTTCAGGAGTTTATTTTGGTTTCCAGTGTTATGGGAATAAATAACTGCTTCCAGGTGGATATTTCCTTTTTTAATAGCGTTTATTATGCTCAGACAGAACAGTTGGCGAATATCCAAAACATCAGCTTCCTTGTGCACACTATTACTAGAATTAGTTCTGCCTTTATTAAGTAAGATTTTCCGTATCCATTTTTTAATAATGTGTAGGTTTGTGAGGTAACAGTCATTTACTCTTTCCCAACCTATTAAACCATAGGATATTAGAGATTGTACAAGTGCGAAGTACAGCGTTCTTAAATGCCACTTATCCAGAAAGTTTCTTAAATATTTGAATTTGTAAATAGTACTTTTTAACTTTCTAGCTGTATTTTTCGTCTGAAAATCCCAGCGGTAATACCTATCTATAGTGATTCCTAAATACTTAATGGATTGACTTTCAGGAATACAATATGTATCGCCAATCTTTAGAGGTCCCATATTTGGTAATCCATTGGAATATGAAGCAGGGTAGGTACTTGGTTTTGTTGATATTAATTGTAATTTTGTTGCACAAGTACCATTTCTCGATTTTCGAAAAGTCTTCTACAGCTGATGCCATTAATTGCTGCCAGTTTGAGCCTCTGTATAGAATGGTAGTATCGTTAGCAAAGCTCAATACTTTTCCCTATTTTTAAAAAAAGTTGGAATTCATTTAGATAAATAGTAAATAGGATAGGTCCCAGTATAGTTCCCCGATGAACTCCAAATGTCACTACTTCAGGTTTGCTTAAATTATTGCCGCTACTAACTCTCTGTTTACGATTACTTAAAAAATTTTTGAATAAATCATATGTTTTTCCCCGTATCCCAAAATTTTTTATTTTTTCAGGAGTAAACAATGGCTAACCGTATCAAACCGTATCGACAAAGATGTACATTATTGAAATTTTTTGTCTAAGGCTTCACATATGTAAGATGGTAAGGCTTATATTCTGTCGATTTCCCTTCTCAGAATCCATACTACTGGTCAGCTATCAGTTTAAATTTCTTTGTAAATTTCACTAGCTGTTTTTGTAAAATTTTTTTTTAGCTTTTGCTTTATTTTAGATCAGAGTTGTAGGTCTATAGTTTCATATTTGTTGTGTCTCCATTTTTATATAAAGGTTTGATTATACCTATTTTGAAAATTTTTGGGAAGCATCCTGTCTCGAAGCATTTATTAATTAGGTATGAGAGTGGTCGTTTGATTTGATTTTTAATTATTTTAAGTGATTCTGAGTGAATTCCATCAAGAATCAACAAGAACAAAAAAAATTATATTTAATTATATAGTTCCAAACATGTAAGAAATATAAGGTTTTTTAAAAATTTAAAGTAATTAACAATTCTATATAGCACTAAAAAATTGATTGCAAAAAACAATAACAATTAATAATAGCCGCAAAATGGAAATATGACACATAAAAGCTAATAATACGACACATAAATCATTTTAGGAATAAAAAGGAAAATACACAAAAACTTATGTAATAGTCATTTTGAAATTTAAAAATAAAGAAAAGCAAAAGTAATAGAGCTTAAAAAATGTAAAAAAGGTTAAATTAAAAAGAAAATAAGCCCATCTAAAAAACATAGAAAATAGCCATAGTTCAGATTAAATGTCTCTGGATAAAAGTTATAATAATCAATTTTTTATTTATAGTAAAAAAAATAAATACTTACCTCTCTCTTTCTTTTTCGGAATTAAAAAGATAAGAAGCAGGACTTCTGTTACAATTTGTATTCAAAAGTTCACCAGATGTTACAAGGATTTTAGCCTTTTCTTGTTTTTTATGAGCATTTTCAATTGACTACAGAAAAAATAAATTAAATTACAAAATATTTAAAAAATACAAATTTATTATCTATCGATACTGACAAAATAATTACTTCATAAAAGTGACAATTTTATTTTTAAATTAACCACTTTTTTTTTATTTACCGCATCAACCTCTAGGGTTATGAGCGGGTTAAAAAAAACATACAATAGGTACTTATATTTTTACATAGAAATTGGAGTCTTTCAGAAATGTGAGCACTTTTTCATAATTTTCACTTAATGCGCGGTTCATATTAGGCGAAATGTTGTTAACTGTTCTATTAACATTTAAATTTGTACAGTCCAATAGTATATGTTTTATGGTTAAAGGCACATCACACGTTAAACACTGTTTTGGTGGTTCTTGATTTAACAAATGCTGGTGTGTGAGGGCTGAATGTCCTATTCTTAACCTGTTTAAAACAACCTGGTCTTTTCTGCTCTGCAGCTTATTATCTTTGAGGAGAGTTTCCTGTAGACTAAGAATTCATTGGTTAAGAGTTGTATGTTAGGTAGGTGTGTGTAGAAAACATTTAGGTTTCACTGAAGAATAAAATTTAAGTGAGCCATTATTTTATTCAGAGTGTGAAGAGATATCGCTTTCTTTGTCCGTTGATGTTGGGTCAGCCTCTTCCGTCAATTTTTTCTTAATCCTTGTTATATTATTTTTTACGGATGTATTATCGATGTTTTTATGAACCAATGTTAGTAGATTTTTCAGATTGGATAAGTCTTTGGTATAATTTTTTGCTATGCTTGCAGCATGTTTAGATCCAGATGCATTAATTATAAAATCGCATAATTCAGAAAATTTCATAAAATTTGGTGGGGTGAAAGTAATTAAGAGATCTCTTATGGGTTCTAAAATGTGAGTTAATTCTTCAGCATTTTTCAAGTTTTAGATTTTTTTGAAGGTTTTGGACGTCTTAAAGATTCTTCATTAGTTTTTTGGTTTTCTAAATCAGGTGAAGTCGAAATTTGACGTTTACAAGCCACGGAAAGCGTCTTAGTTTGTTTTAATTGGTTTGGGATTTCAAGTGATAAATTTGATTGCCGTAGCGATGGTTCTGGTGATTTGGTAAGTTCAAGTGATGTGTTTGATGGTTCATCTTCTGGATTGTAAACTGGTTCCGGAACTAAATTTGGTATACTTGTTTGGTTGTTAGAGCACTTCATTAAGTTAGCATCCATTATGTTTTCTTGGCTAGAAATACAGCTTGGTGAATGTGCAAGAGTAGGGGGATGTCTTGGTTTATTTGTAGATACTAGAGATTGGGAAGTTGAGTCTACTAATACCATATTTGGGAGTATTTTAGAGTGAGAATATTTATTTGCTGTATAACCAGGTTGTTTACAAGTAAAGCAGATATTATCTAAAGAGAGAAATATTCGGTAAGATGTGCTATCATAATTGATGTCCAGAAATACAGGTATAATGGTTTGACCAGGAGGAGAGATGTAAGTATGTCTACGAAAACTACAACTGTGTTTATATTCCGGATTTGATGTACCAATCCTTAGGAAGTTTAACCGAGTTTCCAAATTCAGTCCGATATTCCCAAGCTCAGCTTCGATGATGTTATGTGGTACGGAGGGACACACATTAGAGATAATCAATCGTACGTTTGGGTTTAACAATCTTCGTGCTTGAATACGTTGATGGTTAACTGTGATTATTCCATTATTAGTAGATATGAAGTCGTTTACAATTTTTTCACTGGTAAAGTAAAAACATATTCTGTTGTTAGAAATCCGAGAAGCGAACAAAATATTTTTTGGAGTGATTATATCTCCGACTGCATAGACATATTCTTCTAATTTGGTGTTGTCCAGTGCATTAAAGACAATTGCTTGCTGTTTTTTAGAAAATGTTGGATTGCTTTGGCTGGTTATATATGAATATGACTGTGATGACGTACTTGCTGTATCTGAACTTCGTCATTTGAAGTTCCTAAAGGCGGAAATTCATCCATTTTTGTGTATTGACATGGACCTGCTTGCTAAGTGCGGCCCTGTCTTCCTTTAGAATTTATAGATAACAGAACGAGATTTGCCGTAGTAATTAAGTATAGAATAACTATTTTGAATATGTAACGATATAAAAAGTTGTGTTTTACCTTGTTAATGTTCTTAAAAAGGATTGATTTTCAAATTTCTGATGCTCTGTTGGTTACTGCACTTTGTGATTATTACCAAAAAAAATTTATATTTGTTAAACTTTAAAAATTACTATTTATTAAGGAGCAAACTTTTAAACAAGTTGTCAAAAACGTTTCCAGGATAGGCCCAATCAACCATTTTAATTTAGTACATTTATTTAAAATAAATATCTTCTTTGATTTATTCTTTTTGTATTTTGCAGGTAGGTATTAGTTACTAAATTACCACTTTTATTAAATTTTGTTTTAAAAACAAAGGTTTATTTATTAAACTATATACTTACTCGAACTATTCCATCGACTAAGGAATCAAACGTTTCTTGTACGAACCCAAAATTGGGAATGTCTAACATTATATCCTTTAGAAAACCACCTGGCGTGCTGTGAGAATGTGTACCACTAATAACAGTATTTTCTAAGGTAAACGTATTTGGAATTATTGTCGCTAATTTGTTTATAACCTAAAATAAAAAAAAATGATAATAAGTACTACGAAAATAATTTTAATTATATAAAATAAAATAAATATATCGTGATAGTTTTAATAGAGCAATAGGTGGACTGTAAACCAAAGATCAATTGTACCTTAGGCTTACTATTTGCATTGTGTACAGTTTCTTACATGAAAGCATAGGTCTTATCGCCTAAAATGGTTTATCGAAAAATAAGAATGGGATGCAGAATAAAAGTCTATCTGCTTTAGCGATGAATTAAGATTGTCATAGTGGCCGTAAAATAAGTTTGCTTTCCGATACCAATGTTCAATATTTACTTTACATTAGAAAAGCTTATAGTCCAGACGCCAGGCGTCAAAGTACGTTATTGATTTTTTGTATTTTCTAAATGTGGTAGAATTTCAATTTCCCTATTTTAAAATGATAATTTCACGCCACTTACCACTTAACGATCAACTGAGTTTTTGGAAAGTGCTGGTGTTGAAACAGTAGACCAGCTGAAAGTCTTATGATTTATCACTAATAAAACATGAATGAAATTTACCTAAAAATACCATTTATGGTACCGTGTGCAAGAAACCTGGGAAAGATTAATACAAAAATATATAGATTATCTTAATCGCTTCATGCCTCGCAGATTTAGAGAGTGATAGACCAACACAATATGAAACTTTTGCTATTTGCAGTTTAATTTGTTGATAAATTTTGTAATCATAAATCATGCAATCCAACTTTAAATGTGTCGTAAAAAAATAAAAATTTCCAGGAAAATGCTATAATCTTTATTATTTTTTTTCCTTTGTTAAGGTGCATCGATTACTAGGATCATTAGCACCGTAAGTAAGGTATGACAGATTTTATATTAATTATATTTTTGTGAAGAGATTGATTGTTCTTAAGATATTCATCAAATTTTTAATCGTGGTAGCGTCTATGAAATTTTTGGATAATTGTTCTGATATGTGGAAAAGTTGCATTATGTTTTTAAATCCTGGACATATACAAATAATGTGTGATACGGTGATTAGTTCACCGCAAGATTGCATATCGGAGAATACTGTCCTTCTAGGATGAATGCGTGGGTTAATAGAGTTTAGCCAAACCTTAGTTTGTGTGTTTTAACCCTAAAAACAACTGAACATACTCATTGCTTGCGTTGTTTACATCCTCAACCGTTGCCTTTTACGTTCTTTGATTGGCTGGTTATCATAGGTGTAGATGCTGGTTTTGCTTCTTGTATGTTGAAATTTCTTAAAATTAATGTATTATAATTTCCTTGTCTAAGTCCAATGTAAACTTTTTTAACGATTTCAATTCCTAAAAACGTAGTAGGATTTTTTAATTAGACAAATTCAAATTTTTTACTTAAATCTTTTAGCAAACTATTCATCACTTCTATATTTTCTGCCACGTATATAGCCAAAAATAGTGTTTCTTCCTTATTCTTGAAAATATAATGATCTGCCTTCTTTTAAAAAACACGTAAATCTCGGATTTTATCAAGAGGAGTTTGTTTCAGCCCATATAATGATTTCTTCAATAAACACACCTTATCTTTTTTTTTAAAACCTGGAATATGCATTAAAATCATTTTATTCAATTATCCATATAAAAATGCTGTTTTTATCATCAAATTTATTAATGAGTAAATTTTTGTTAGCAGCATGGGCGAATAAAATTCTGATCAAACAACCATTGACGACAGGACTGAAAGCTTCTTTGAAATTTATTTCGTATTTCTGTACACATCCTCTTATCACCAGTCTTGCCCAGAATCGTCCATCATCTTTGATTTTAAAAATCTATCTGCTCAATAGTACTTTTTGCCCTCCCACATTTGATTTCTTCACGTAGGTCCATGTATCATTTTTCTCTAGTGCTATTTTTTCGTCTTCAATAACAGATATACATTTATTTTTATCTAGTCCTGTCACGGCTTCTTTGTATATTAACATAACGAAATCAAAAATGTCTTGGGTTTCTTCGTTGATTTCCTTCTCATCTTAATCCTTCATCACCTTTATTTTTGGTTTATAAAAATTACCTTGTGATATATTCTTTGCTATTTCTTTATTGCCATGGTTTTTATTATTACCGTCATCTAACATGTTTATGGCAGTTCTTGTCTGATATAAATCAGAACACAATTGTATTGATTCTCGGATATTGTATGAAGGAAACATTTTTGCGAACAATAAATTTCCTTATTTCTGCATCCCATAGGCGATAGCCTTTAAGTGCATAACCAATACTTCTTGCTGCGACTATCCAATTTTCTTAGATACCCTAAAACTTTTGCAAATTCTTCACATCCGAATATCTGCAATCGTGATAAATCTGATTTATGATTTGTCCATTTTTATAATGAAGTCACATCTATGACAGAATATTGACTTTGACTCAACAAATATGCAAAAACCAATACTGTTTCGCCACAGAATTCTTTTCTTAAAGCAGAATCGAAAATGAGAGCAAGAGCTTTCTCCATCAAAGCTCTGTTTAGCCTTTTTGATTTGGCGTTTAATTGGGGTGTATAAGGTATGGTATAATCCAGAAGGATTTCTTTGCTTCTGCATCAGCTCTGTAGTTAAATTCCCACGTATTCACCTTCATTATCGTATCTGATCTTCGAAATTTGTACGTTTTTGAATGCTTCAACTTCACATACATATTTTTTTTATATGTGATTTGTGTTTAAGAAGATATATTATACAGAAATGTGTAGTCATCCAATAAAATGAGTATGTATCTTTTTTCAATTGAATAAATTGGTCCACATAAATCAGTATGTACTATTTCGAGTGGTCTATTTCATGATATCGTTTAGACTTAAGACAAACTTCGCATTCACTATCCAGCTTTTTAAAATCTTTCCTTTGCAAATCTATTCCAGTTGTTATTTTATTTAATTTCTTTATATATGTTCCACTTATATGTCCTAACTTTCTATGCCAAGTCATAATATCTTGTTTCAGTCAAAAAAGTTTCTTCTGGTTTTTGGTTAACAAGATAAAGCCTATTTTGTTTATCTCCTTAACAAATTATTATATGGTCTTTTATTATCAATACCTTATCTTCACAAAAAATGACTTTACTAACGTTTTTAGTAATTGCATTAACCGACAATAAATTTTTACTTAAATCAGGAACGTAGAGTACATTTTGCAATGTGCATAATTCTTTTTCAATATTTCCTCTTCCTTCGACTTTCTTAAATTGATCTTTCTTACTACAATAATTTCACATTTTTTATTCTTTACATATTTGAATAATTCTTTATTATTACCCATATGAGACAAACATCCAAAATCAACAATAAAGAAATTGGTATCTTTATCTTCCTCTTTCAATAGTAAAGCTATTTTACTTTGTTTTTGTTTCTGTATGGAATTTTTTGAAACACCATTTTTTTTAGGATGATTCGTTTTTGTACCAAATTTGCATTGTGGATAACGACGCATTCCAGTTTTGTTTGAAATGTCCTGGATTTCCACACTTAAAACATTTCTTTTCGTTATCATTTTTAATATTTATGCTATCATTAAAACCTACTTTTATCAAATTGTTTTCCTTTGATTTAAATACCACTATTCCTTTATCTACGAATCTTGTTTCTTCGGTAATAAGTCGTGATGTCATCTGCGTAATAGTTTGCTGGTCACTTTGTGTGGAGTTTCAAGCTATACAAATAAGTTTATATTCAGGAGGTAAAGTTGATAGAATTTTTGACATAAGTATGTCATTATCAATTTTCTTATCAAGAACTTTTAGCCTATATGCTAAATTTTCTAATTTGCATATGCATTGATATATCCATTTTCTTCTGGTATGTAAAATTAAAAAATTCTTAAAGTAAACTACATTTCGATTGCAGTTTGTCTTTCTGGAAAATCAAACACAATTTATAAAACATTTCCATGGAGGTTTCATGTGTGAAAATATGCATGAGCATTTTTTTATCAATACTGGTTGTTATCGCTTTTGCATCCTTTCGATGCCATTTAGCTTTTTCCTCATCTCTTGTTAGTAATGATAGTTGTTTTCCCCATTTACGATATTTTGTATAACCCATACGCCTTGAACAAAATCAGGATTTGGAACTTCCAGACTTAAAATGTTTCGGTGTCTTTTAACTTTTCTATTTGGCTTACATCATTTCCTCTTGGTCTTATTCACACAAAAAACATCAGTTCATTATTAATTTTACCATTTAATCCTCCTCTCACATTCAAAGTAGTAAAGTGACTATTTATATATTTATATATATATATATATATATATATATATATATATATATATATATATATATATATATATGTAACTGTAAAGCTTTCTCTCATGAATCAATTTGTAACATTTTAAAAATATTTCCCACGAAAAAAAATAATATCTTTCAAGCCATCTTTCTTACAGGTAGATAAGTCGGTCTATGACCATGCGTTGGCGGCAGGTAATTTATTTGTGGGATACGACAGTTATAGTGTATATGATGCATTTGACGTACATAGATGTTTTAAATGCAACGAATTTAATCATTCTGCGTAGAGATGTTCAAAAGCTATCTCTTGTCCAATTTGCGGTCAAGATCACGATCTTAAAAATTGTAAATCTAACAGCAAAAGCTGTTCCAACTGTATAAAGCTTAATAGACCAAACATACCTACCTACCATGCAGTATGGGAAAAACAAAAATGTGTGGCCTACACTGAAACCTTGAATAAAGTACGGTACAGTCTAAATGCCATAAAATAGCAATTAAACACTAACTCTCTACCTTCCCCCGTAAATGCAGTTCGAGACAATTGAAATGTAGCTACATCGGACAACAAATTATCACTATTTTATCAGAACACACGTGGCGTTAGAACAAAAACCAATGAGTCCTTTAACTCGGTTGTTCACAGTTCATTTTATATATTTGTATTGACTAAAACTTGGCTCGATCCATCAGTGTATAACGCAGAGCTATTTAGTGCTGATTTTAATATTTATAGGTTCGATCGAAACTTTGCAATTAGCGATTCAACCAGGGGCGGGGGTGTCTTGATTGCAGTTCATGAGGAGTATATTTTGTCACGTGCCTATTTTTTTCCCTTCTACGGTTCATTATAATTGTGTCTTACTCGTAAGTTGTGTTACATACAGTACTCTGTTGTAACTCAAGTAGATAATTGTAGATAATGTTGCATAACTTGTAGGGGTAGGATTCGATAGTTTGGTTTGCAATTTCTATGTGGATGAGACTGGATATCCACACGGATGAGGCGATTGTGGAGCGCGGACTTGAGAAGATTGTGGGTTGACGTTTATTCCGCGCCATTTTTCTTGATTTCCGGCCTAGAAGCGGCAGTCGTTTGGGGAGCTTCTTGGAAGTCAGGTGTCGGTGAAAGTTGTTGGGACGGTGTGTTATTAGCACGTGTGCAGAACCTCTATGGGATTTCTTTCATATCTGGCTGTATTTGGGCCATCTTAATTTGATTTTGAAGAAAAACCACTTAATTTTTAACTTGACCATTCTATCTTACCTACGTTGTTGACATTTTGGATTTCTGGTGTCAAGTTAAAATTTCCGCAAGCGGGATCTATTTGAGGGAAGCCATTGTTAATTAGCCGGTGCCGCCCCATAATCTAACCAGTCCCAGAAGTAGGCCCAGGAGTAGACCCAGGAGTAGGCCACAGGAGTACGTGTGAATTCGTATACCCAAAGGTTATCAGTGATTAATTTTTAAATATATAACTCCGTGTCTCATTTCGACACCACGAGTAAGTTCTGTTTTAGTTTATAAATATAGTACTTTGTGAATTCGTATACCCAAAGGTTATAAGTGATTTATTTTTAAATATATAAAACGCAGTGACTCATTCTGACACTACGATTACGTTCTGTTTTAGTTTATTAATATAGTACATTGTTGGAAACTATTTATTGCATTAGATAATATGCCAAAACTAAACTTGGATTAAAATAATCTTCTCAATAATTCTTTATGTCCAAGTAAAAATATATTTTCTTCCTACTTATTTGTAAATATCCTACAATCTTGATATTTTAAATGACAACCATTGTAAAGATATTTTTAAATAAACTCGATTGTTTTGGCAGCGAAAATCTTTATGTAAACGGTTATCAGCCTTCATGTAAATGTTTGAATTAGTGTTATTAATGAGTTAATTTATATATGTTTTACCTTTTTTTCTTTGCCTTTATGTAAATGTTTGAATTAGTGTTATTAATGAGTTAATTTATATATGTCTTACTTTTTTTGTAACTTGGTAAAGTCTGTTACTCTTACTTCTGTTCTGGTTATTTTATAAAGTTGTAAATTTTAAATTTTTGGTTTGTTTTAGCAAGAAAATTTTACCATAGCTGTTAATTTTGACTATATTTGTTATGATGTTGCTATTGAGTTGTGTACCTTAATTATTTATTGTGTGAGTAAAGTATCCAACATATTTTTGCTATAATTTTATTTATTTGGTTCACCATAATCATAGTTGTTTATCTTGTGGCTCTGCTAGTGCCTATAAGATCTAGGGGTTTCCGGCTTATACCGTCTAAGTCGGTGGCGCGGCTCTTTTATATTTTTTTCTTCTACCCTCTACGGCTGAGCTCGGGCATAATTTGCCAGTGGAGAAACCGCTAGCAGAGTACTCTTTAGAGAACGAAAAAGACGTGGCAATTTCATCTCAAATTGGTCTTAAAAATTATTCAATTCCCAGCTTTAGATTTATTGATGTTCTTGTAGTAAAAATTAAATCAAGCGTAAATTATTTTTATGTATGTACATTATATATTCCACCGAAAACCCCACTAGAGGAATATGAGACTCTGTTTGAGTGGTTAGAGTCACTAACTTTTTGGTATGAATCGAAAATTTTATTGGTAGGCGATTTAAATCTTCCGGATTATACAAAATATCTTAATAATTCATGTTCCAATGCTAGACTAACTGCTCTAAACAACTTCGCAAACATTTTTGATCTAACTCAATTAAACTTTGTTTTAAACCATAATAATAAACTGTTAGACTTAGTATACTCTAACTTAAATTGTACCGTAAAAAGATCTTTGGACCCACTCGTTAGAGAAGACAACCATCATCCAGCATTACAAATAACCTGTACTTTAAATGTGAAAATTGAAAGAGTTAACAATCTAGAATTATTTTATGAAAAGTGTTACAACTCCCGTAAAGCCAATTTCCCATTATTATACGAAATGATAGGCAATATTGACTGGACGTTCTTAGACACCTTTGTTGAAGCTGAGGATGCCTGCACATATTTTTACGGCAAATTATATAATGTATTAGACTACTGTGTACCTAAGTACTCTACGAGTAACAAAAATAAATACCCTCCATGGTTCACTGGCAGTATTATAAGGAAAATTCGTAGGAAGTATAAATACTGGCGCTTGTATAAAGATAACAACGACACTCAATCACTTGAAGAATTTAGACAACTTAGACAGGCAATAAAAACTGCCGTTAACATTGCACATACAAATTATGTCAGACAAAGTGAATCTGAGATAAATATAAATTCTAACAAATTTTGGGCCTACGTTAACAATAAAAACAAATCTGGTAAAGTACCTAATAGCATGACATACGATAGTCAGATACTAGCTAATCCATCGGATATACTAAATGGGTTTGCAGACTTTTTTAGTAGTTCTTTCGCGGACCCTTTAAACTTAGCCTCAAATACCATAGAGAATAATGATTCATCGAACCACTTAAATTTAAATATAAGCAGCTTTCAGGAGAAAGAAGTTTTAGCTACATTGACGTCTATTAAAGCAAAACCCACCACAGGAACGGATCATATCCCTGCATTTATTGTTAGAGACTGTGCTTTAGTATTAGCTCACCCATTAACAACCCTTATTAATGTTTGCATTCGTTCACATACGATACCTTCTATGTGGAAGTGCTCTAAGGTATGTCCGATCTTTAAAAAAGGAACGCGAACTGATATAAAAAATTACAGGCCGATTTCAATTATATGCAATTTTTGCAAGGTATTTGAAATTTTGGTACAAGGAGTTCTGTATCAACACGTCAACAGTTATATTCTAGACCAGCAGCACGGTTTCGTAAAAGGCCGATCAACAACAACAAATCTTACCGTTATTGCACAACACATAGCGGAAAATATAGATAACAGAATTCAGACAGATGTTATTTACATGGATATGATCAAAGCATTTGACAGACTTAACCATAATCTAATGCTGCAAAAACTCTCGAATTTCGGCTTATCGAGTAACCTACTTGCGTTATTCAAATTATATCTGTCCGACCGCACACAGTATGTGCAGTTAAATGGATTTAGGTCTAACAAATACCTCGCCAAATCAGGTGTACCGCAAGGATCTAACCTCGGTCCACTACTGTTTAATATCTTCATCAATGACATTGGTGACATAATTAAGCTTAATTTTTTACTGTATGCTGATGATCTAAAAATTTTCTCTCCTATCATTAATATGACTGAATGTGAGAAACTATCGAAAAATCTTAATCAAATAAGCCAATGGTGCAGTCGTAATAATTTAGCGTTAAATCCTACCAAATGTTGCGTAATGTCATATACATTGAGATCTGATCCAATTATATTTGATTATAAGATAGACAATTATTCTCTAGAAAGACCATGTCATTTTAAGGATCTTGGAGTTACTTTCGACCGAGAGTTATCTTTCCAAAACCATATAGACAATATAACTACGTCAGCAAACCGTATGTATGGATTTATAATTAGAGTAGGCCACGACTTTAACCATTTAACACTTAAAACTCTCTACTATGCTTTTGTGAGATCAAAGCTAGAATATGCATCGGTTATCTGGAACCCATATTTAGTGCATATTTATAAACTGGAGGCAATCCAAAGACGCTTTCTCAAATAACTAAGTTTTAAAGTAGATCGGACTTATCCACTAATTGGCACGGCACACGAGAGTTTACTGTCAAGACATAGCTTTTTCACTCTGGATAGAAGACGAAAATGTTCTAGTGTCATTATGCTACACAAAATAATTAACAATGAAATTAAATGTCAATGCTTACTACATCAGATAAACTTTAAAATTCCCCGTCAGGCATCTCGATACACCGACTCATTCTACACTACCACACCACGAACAAATATACTTAAAAACTCTCCTGTTCATACTATGTGTAGCAACTATAACCTTATAAGTGACCAGCTTGATATATTCTATTGTAATGTAAGGCAAATTAAGAGCTATTATTATCAGCAGTAATATTGTGTTAGTCTTAAGCTTTTTTATTGTTAGTACTATTGTGCAAATGTTTACTTTGTTCCTGTTCTGTAATTGGAAATCTTTTTTTCTGTAAAACAGTGTAAATAAATAAATAAATAAATAAATAATATATATATATATATATATATATATATATATATATATATATATATATATATATATATATATATATATATATATATATATATATATATATATATATATATATATTGTAACGATTTAAAATTTCAGTTACAAATTAAAAAAAACAAAAAATAAACATGATCTTGTTAAATTAAAATTGTTTTTTTAAAACTTTTATTTAAAATATATTTTTTAGGACGCCAATTGTTTTTCTTTTTATAAAAAAAAATAAAAAAAATATTAAGTCTTATCTTTAATTATTAATTTTAATTTTATTATATTAATTGTAAAATAAAATATAGTTAAAAGCATAGACTTTCTTTATCCCAGTAGTCAGTTCAAACTTTAAAGAAAATATGTTTTTTTAAAAATATTAACTCGTTTATTAAAATTAGATTTTAGAACAAAAATAAAAATAAATAGATAACCCAAAAATACATTAACAAAAGAAATAAAAATAAATGTATTAAAACCTTTAAAATAATCTTTTTTTTTAACTGAAAATAGTCGCAAAAGTGTAGACCTATCGTGTGGGCTGCGGACGGCCCGCAATGTGTCTATTGGAAGGGGGAAGGATTATAGCAAGGAAATGATTCTGGGCACGCTTTTTAGAAAGTTGCAGGTCATAGTTTTTTGAAAAAAGTGATTTTGGAAGCTTATTCCATTCTGTAGCAGCCATGTAAAAGAAGGATTCTTGAAGGAGATTCGTCCTTGTAGTGTCAATCTTAAGAGTAAATGGGTGAGAATGATCTGTGTGCCGAGTTCTTTGGCCGAATGTGGCCAGTGGTGGTACAAGAGTTTTTATTTCTCTGGAGCATCTGCCATGAAAATATCTGTAGAGTAATGCCTGGTCTGCAACTCTTCTTCTATGTTCTAGTGGGTGAAGGGTATCTGTGAGAGTTGGGCTGTTTATTAACCGAATGGCCCTTTTCTGAATGGAATCTAGAAGACGAAGAGAATGTCTTGGTGCCGAACCCCAAATGTGCGAGCAATACTCAAGTAGAGGTCGAATTTGAGCCTTTGACGTGGTCAACAGTTGATCAGGTGTAAAAAACTTTCTAGCTTTTCACAGAAAACCCAGCCTCTGGCTTGCTAACATGGTCATGCCAAGGCATATTATTAGACACCGTGACTCCCAAATTTGAGATGGAGGGACTTGATTCAAGAGTATTTTCGGACATTGTAATAGAATGATTTGAGAAATTTACTTTCTTGGAAAACGTGGTGCTTTGTGTTTTCTGGGCGTTGAATTAAACAAGATTGTTGGTTCCCCACTCAACAAATGCTTCAAGATCTTCATTGATGAAATTAATGCAATAAATCAATATAATCAAATAATTTTTTAAATTATAAATAAATTAACGAAACACTGAAAAGATTGACATGTGTCAAAGTCAATGTAAAAGTTTAGTCAATGTTGTTTGGTGATCCTATCACGGCCTACTAGTTTTATGGAGGAATGCTGCACTTGCTCAAAATTAATATTTAGGAATTATTACCTTTTAGATCTCTGGATATGTTGTGGTCCTCGGAAAAACGTTTCGTTTCTTACAACACTTTCTTTGAATGCACTGAGTTTGTTATACTTCACTTTAAAGAAAAACTTTTTATAAAATTCAAAATGGCTACTGCCCCTTTAAGTAAATAAAATTAATATAACAATAATTTTTTAAAATTTCAGGATTATAAACTTATTTGCTGATAATAATTGCTGATAATAATTGGACCAAAAAGATTTACAGAACGGCTGCTTACAAAGAATATTTTCACATCAAACAAATTATTTCAAATTTGAAGTACTTTTTTAAAATGGACCAAAAAAAACAATTCATGTACTTTCTCACAGATCGACAAAACACCACTCTCCATTGAGCCGTCCAGAATTGCTGTACTTATACTAATATTTCTAATTAAGTTGGCTGTTTTAAGTATCCATGTCAGCCAATTAAAATATTGCAAGTTTAGGGATAAAACTTTAATGATTTTATTGCAAAAGGTAAATTAACAAAAATAAATTATTGATTATAAATCAAAATTAAATAGCAATTATACGCAAATAAGCTTATAGTTTTCTATATTGTGGATTTTACAAATTTTATGAGTTAAATATCATTAAATTTTAGTTGGCAATAAAAATTATCTAAAAACTACTAATTTTTTTAATGTTTTTCTATATTGGCAATTAATTAGTGACAAAATATACTACAGGGTATAGTAAAGCTATCTTTTTTCTTAAATTTTAAACAATCTTTACAGATATTGAATTAGATCCGACGTATAATCGTGTATACTACCCCATCACAGGAAGCAAGGTATACAGATGCTTATTAAGTAAGAGAGAGGGCCATTAAATTTATTTAATCGCAGTTACCACCTATGTACCGGTTTCAGAATGTTTGTCCATCATCAGCATAGGGAGGTAAGATCTGTAATTAAATAAATTCATGGCTTTCGCTCCTATCAAGTACACATGAGGAACCGCGCGAATAGCGCTAGTCGCGACATCTGTACTTTTAAACAAGCCTCACCCGGTAAGTAACTTCCAAGAATCAAAGAATGGAAATGTAAAAATTATAGAAAACTGTAGTGTTATTACAGTAAACTATAAAGGGTTTATTTTCGACAGCGTGAAGAGATGTAAAAATGTGTAACTGATTGTGTAATAACCAGCTTACTTTCGCTGTATGATACCTATTTTAATATAGGTATATATATATATATAAATTAAATAAAATTAATAAAATAAATAAAATTTAACATTATAAAAAGAAAATGAGTTTATTTTGACATTAGTAAAATTATTGGTTATAAATTGTGGTCTTGTAAATGAGACGATTCAGTTAAAAAGTTTATCAAAGTATGTATTTTAACGCGGGGTTGGTCGCTTTTGGCGATTGTCTTACTGCTTATCTTGTGGTTTGTAATTTGTCACGTGCCTATTTTTTCCCTTCTACAGTTCATTATAATTGTGTCTCTGAGGATTTTGTATTCCTTAGGTACTTGTAAGTAGGGTTGCGTACCGTATTTTGTTGTAACTTAAATATATCATTCGTTGTAAATAGTGTTCCATACCTTGTAGTGATAGGATTCGATTGTTAATGGCTGTGGCATTTTTCGTTAATCTATGAAGATTGAGTGGGGAGTCAGTCATTTGGTGGCAGTCTTGGGAGTCGTGTGGTGGTGAGAGTTTTTGGGACAGTGTGATATTAACACGTGTGCAGAACCTCTATGGATTTTCTTTCATATCTGGCTGTATTTGGGCCATCTTAATTGAATTTTGAAGAAAAACCACTTAATTTTTAACTTGACCATTCTATCTTACCTTCATTGTTGATATTTTGGATTTTGGTGTCGAGTTAAAATATCCGCATGCGGGATTTATTTGAAGGAAGCCATTGTTAATTAGCAGGTGCCGAAGCCCAATCTTCTAGACGTATCCAACTGTTCTATCGAATATTCCAGATTGGTGTGAAGTTACTGGAACATCCTTATCATTGGCTGTAACGTAACTATACCACCTAGCTTGTTAACGTACATTTTAGTGGCGTATCGCAAAATCGTTACACTGCTCCCTCCTTAATTTTGATCATCCCGATCAGAAATTATTTCTGCTTCGATCCTCGGCATTTGTTCCTGATGGTAAAAGTGGCATGTGTCTTAAGCCCTGCGAAAGCCAGGAAAAAGTAACAGTCTATCGTTTTTGAAGGGCATACTCCTTTCGGGTTGAAACAGCACACTGTGATTTGTACGCCTAGGTCATGGAAAATAACTTCTAACAACATCATATGAGCCAGCATAAGGTGCAAGACAATTTATGTGAACTACCTACAGTTACCCCCTTGGCAGATTTTTAATCCGGTGTATAACGTCATTTATTCTCTTCATAATTTTGTACGGTCCTTCCCACTGCCTTTGAAATTTAGGACAATTTCCATGACGTCGTCTTGGATTATACAACCAGACAAGATCACCCACTTCTAAATTTCCTTCTGTAGAGCAAAAATTATAATGTTTTTTCATCCGATCTCTGGCTATCTGGATATTTCATGGAACAGGATCGTGTATATCGTTCATCTTTAACTTCAATTTGTCGACATAATCTTCGCCTTCCACATTTTCTTCTGAAGGTACACTAAACATGTCTGCCACGTTAGCCCTCTTAAAATTGCTTCCTTTTGCCTCTCAAACGTAGACGGAGCATTGCATAGCCCAAAAATCATAACCGTAAATTGCCAAAGACCTGATCTTATCGAGAAAGCTGTCTTTTCACTATCAGCAGGCCCCATTCATACTTGCCAGTAGCCACTTTTTAAGTCAAAGATAGAGAACCAACGAGACCCGAAGAGAGTATTAAATGTGTCATCAATTTTGGGCAAGGGATAACTGTCTCTCTTTGTTACCGTATTGAGCTGGCAGTAGTCAATACAAAAACGTGTGGAACCATCCTTCTTCATTACCAGTACGACTGGCAAGGTTCACAGACTATTTTATGGTTTAATGACCTCCTGTCTACCCATATCTCAAATTATTTCATCAGCCTCCTCCAGCCTCCTCCAACATCATGAAATTCTGCAAGCATGCCCCTTTTCTTTGTCAAGATCTTGGCATCTATTAATGACCATGTCTATTAGCTTCTTCGAGTACCTGGATTTCGAGATTTTATCAGTCGAAGTCACACAGCATACGACGTTCCAGTTTCCCGTAGTTTTTTTTGAACTTTCATCGATCATTTTTGAGACTTCTCTAGATACCTTTTCCAGATTCTTGTCGCTTCTTTTAGAAACTTTTTTCAGTTTTTCGTCGTTCGTTGTTGAACTTCCATCAATCATTTTTGATACTTCTTTTACTTCTTCCATAATATTTCTCATCACGTAATTGCTTAACGAACGTTTCTGAAAGACTTTCTTAGAACCACTAATATCAGCATCACGTTTCTTCAATTGTCCACGCAATTCTTAACTGAGAGGTCTTTCAATTTTATTTTGATTTTTTTACTCACCGAACAATTTTTTAAAAATGTTTTTGAGGCTTTCACTACAATAGTCTATGACTTTTTTAAAAAGTCTACACTATATTTATTTCATTTTCTTGATCCCACTTCTGACACCAATGTAACGTTTTTACTTTAACCAGGGGTTCGAATTTATTTACACATTTATGTCAACTAACGAACACAATCATAAACTTTAGAAAACTAACTAACTGCCCTCCGCGAACGGAGGGCAGTTGAATGGGAAAGAGACGAAAATCTTCTAGACGTATCCAAACTATTCTGTGAAATATTCCAGTTTGGTCAAGAAAGTACTGGAACATCCTTGTCATTGGCTGTGACGTTACTATACCGCCTAGCTTGCTTACGTACATTCCAGTGGCGCATCGAAAAATCGTTACAGTACTAATTTTAAAGTTTAGTGTTTTACTTACCGCTTGTTTTACAGGGTGATTGATCATACAAGCATCTACAGTTACGAATGCTGCTATTGTCTTGGTATCATTAAATATGAAAGCTCTTGAAAATTGCCTTAAGTGTATACCGCATCCTTTTTGTGAAGATTTTGCATATCCCATCTACAATAAATACACATTCTTTTTAATATTAAATGTTTTAATTTTTCCTATATTAAATATGTACCTAGATTTTTATATTTTATTTAAAAGTTTGCAAATATTTATAATTTTAAAAATTCGCTCATATTTTATTTAAACAGTTTTTGTTAAAGAATTTTTAAAAGTTAAAATTATAAAACAAAATTGCAATGATGTGACTTTTAATTTTGAACAAGTTTATTTTTTATTAATTTTTGTACTTTTTGTACTCGAAACATTTCGTTACGTGTTTTTTTTCTTTAAACTTAAGGTACAATATTAATTAATAGTAAAAAAATTCTTCACTTACAAAAGTAATTTCAGCAGATGGTCCAGTAGCATCAGCTCTCCCAACGCCAACATAAAAAGTTGCTTCTGCTACTTCTCTGGATGCAGTAAATATTATAATGCCAATTAATATATTTTTCGGTAACATTCTTGAAACTAACGGTTTTAAAAAAAAAATTATAAATATTACTTTTGACGAAAATAAATAATTGTTTAACTTTAAGTTTCCTAATATCGACCAATCTCTTTTCAGAAGTGATAACACGTATATATATATACGGGTGATTCATTAAGAATGGGCAATTTTTGAACTGGAGATACTACACACCAAAATATGGCAACTAAGCTTAACATGTCTTATACAAATTTTGCAGGTTTACGAGATACAGGGTATTTAAAGTTGGAATTTTAATTTGAAATTTCTTAATAATTTTGTGATTTTAAGCAGCATCGTCCTGAAAATTGGCAACTTTATGTTTTTTGGCATAACAATTACGAATTTTGTGCTGAATTAAGCACTATTCATACAAAGCGTTAGTTACACCCTGTTACTTAGGGAAATTACAACATATCCTTTTTGCCTAATGAGTTATGGCTTAAATGACTAGAGAATCTAAAAGGCAGTTCAATTTTAAATAAATAGATTTTCCAGTCATTTAAACCATAACTCATTAGGCAAAAAAGATATATTGTAATTTACCTAAGTAACAGGGTGTAACTAACGCCCTGTATGAAAAGTCCTAAATTCAGCAAAACAATTTGTAATTTTCATGCCAAAAAACATAAAGCTGCCAATTTTCAAGACGATGCTGCTTAAAATCACAAAATTATTAAGAAATTTCAAATTAAAATTCCAACTTTAAATACCCTGTATCTTGTAAACCTGCAACATTTGTATGAGACATATTAAGCACAAACAATACACATTTACAATAGCTAATCTACATAATGTTTAAACACTTTATCAATTACAGCACTGTAATTGATTTTTAAGTGTTTAAACGACATCGTGAATAGATGTGAAAAATGTAAAATTGATTTTTAAAAAACCAGCTAATTTCGCTGTATGTCACCTATATTATAGGTTCATGTGGGTCGATTATGTATCAAAAAACAACTATTTTTTTTGCTATATGCCGCGACAGGCATTGAATTACATCTGATACATAATCGTGAAACATACAGTGAAATTAGCTGGCTTTTTTAAAAATTACTTGTACATTTTTCACATCTATTCACGCTGTCGAAAAATGTTTATAGTTTTTTATAACAATTTTATAGTTTTCTTTAATTTTTGGAACTTACAATACTTCTTCTTAGAAGCTATTCACCGGGTGGTGCTTGTTAAAAAGTATAGATGTCGTGACTGGCGCTTTTCGCGTAGTACTTCATGTGTACTTGTTAGGAGTCGGAGCTGTTGACGTGTCCAGTCGAGGTAGACCTACCCTATGCTGATGAGGGGCAACTCACCCCGAAACCGGTCCATAGGTGCTTTAATCGGATGGATAAATCTAATAGTTCCTTCTCTTACTTAACAAGCATCTGCCATATTGTTACCCGAAATGGGGTATGATACATGATTATGTATCAGATGTAATTCAATGCCTGTCGTGGCATATAGGCAGAGGAGTAGTTCTTTTTGATACATAATCGACCCACATGAACCTTTAATATAGGTGACATACAGCAAAATTAGCTGTTTTTTTTAATAATCAGTTATACATTTTTTACATCTATTCACGATGCCAAAAAATGTTTATAGTTTTTTAAAAAAATATTATAGTTTTCTATAATTTTGCATATATATAAGTATTGTTATGACCTATAATTTTTATACGTTCATGCTTTTGAATAGAACTTGGTTCAATCCACTGACTGCACTTGATTTTTTGCTTTGATCGGTAATTTTTTTCAATGAGCATATTTTCGTACCAATCAAAATTTTTTGCTTATCAGTGACAGTTTAGTCTTAAAACCAATCTATTGCTTTAAACATCTTGTAATATAGCGCCTTCATCGGATGGCAGACAAAACTATATTTAAAATAAAACCCCTTTTATATTAATCATTATGTAAAGTGCATAATGTTATTAATAATACAATACTGAGCTAAATTAAAAACGAGCCAAAATTTTTATTCGGATGTTTCGAATATCAGATGTATGATTATTTGTAACGTAACGGAAATAGAAAATTAAATTTGGCATCCAATAATAAGATTGACTGACTATTAATATTATTCAATCAACGGTATGGGTCATATCTATAGACCTAGAAGACTCTACGGGTCTATATGCGAGAGTTGACTTCCGATGAGAAAAAGACAGTCGCTCGAGAGGTTGTTTCGTGCTCTCTCTAATGGGCGGGGCTTACGCCCGAGTCTTGGACCCAATCCCTTCACTCAGCTCTTCTTATGGGTTTTAAAGACGTTATTATACCCTTCGTTCAAAGAAACTTCATAATACGATCGGTAACGTATCTTATATATGGCAGAAAAGCTTTGAGTGCGGAAGGGGCTGAAGTAATGTCGGAAATATTATTTTGTAGGATGAGGTCTCCAATATTTAATTATGCTGTTTTAAATGTTTGAAATTTCGTAGCCATTACTGACTAAAGCTGATTGGACATGGTCGAGTTCTTTTTGGAGGTTTTTGGGTTCTGAAATAGAAATGGCCCGTTATGTAAGAGAGTTGATAATTGACCTTTTTAGTCAGTATGGTAATCGGAACTTTCGTTAAGGTATTGGTCGGTGTGTTAGTTTTCTATACACAGAGTAGCCTTATGTACCATCGGGTTCTCGAGTTACTAGAACGTATAAAAAAGGGAGGGTTTATTCGACTCTACCTCCATGGTAAATTTTATGTTGGATTATGTTTAACTTCTGAGAAAAATACGAAAAATTTAACGGGCTAATTCTGCCATTCACGAAGGGTAATAACCCGGTAGACTACCAACTACCAACCGAGACACAGGTGTGGTTCGTGATCTTAGAACAATAAAATTTAAAGAAAAAATTTGAGCGTCAGGATTAAATTTTTACCCTTGGTAATTAAATGATGCAATTACCAAATAATAATAATTAATAAAATATATATAATAATGATAATTATATAATAATGAGTGCCAAAATAATACCGCACAAAATGATCCGGAACGGTCCTTTTCAAGAGGGAACCTTATCACGAGTTAGAAATATAAATTTGAAATAAGTTTAAATATCTTAAATTTGGATTTTTTTATGCAATTATATTAAAAAAATAACATGCGGCCATTTCTTTTCACAATGTAAACCCTTTTGGGATTGTTGGTGACAACTTGATTTTTCACAATTTACTTTGATTTAAAACTAAGACTTATTGCCAATAATGCCTTTATACAGATATGAAAAAATAATTAAGAAACATACACATTTTAATGCAAATCGAAGAGATACAGCGTATACAGTCGACCAGCACAAAATATAATAATTATTCTCGATAATTAATCAAGTTATTTGCTACACCAGTCTAATTTGTCCCTACTTAACTAAATATATTACAAATCCAATGTAATAAAGGTTCAATATTTAAATTATTTGATTTCGCCAAATATTGGCGGAACAGAAATAATCTCATATCTTTAAGTAGATTTGTTGTAATGTTGGCACAAAGTTGGATACTTTTTTTCTTAATTCATTAGAATTTTAAGCTTTTCAAATTCGTGTCGATAAGCGGATTCATCAGATATCCCGAAAGAACAAAATTATTTGGAGATAAATACTCCGGAAGGCCACGTGATCGTTACACGTGTAGATATTTAACGATCAGAAAACGTCGTTTGGAGAAATTGTGTCACTGCTTGTGCATTATGACTTAAAAAACTATTATGTTGAAACAAACTATCCCCAAAATTAATAGGAAGTACCTGAATTGTCAGAATAATTTAATCTTGCAAAAGCTGAAGATATTTGACAACGGTTACCATCGATAAAAAGGGTCCTTCAATATAGTCTAAAATTACAGCCCAAAAATTAAGCTTTTGTGGGTATAAAGTATGCACAGGAATACTTAGATGCTGATTTTTCCGAGACCAATATCGGAAAACGGGTGAATCGTGTTTTCTATGTAAAGAAAACGATGACTCGTCTGTAAATAATATGTTTTTTAAAACACGCGACGCACTGGCAAGCATACAGGGAGGAATCTAGAAGATGGATGAAGAAGAAGTTGTAAGATGATGTAGGTTCCTGCTCTACTAAATCTCGCCGTGCTTCGATAAGATGTTGAATCTTTAATAGCTAGTTGGGGCTCGTATATTTCTATCTACTGTAGGCTTTCCTGGCTCTACCGCCGTAAATTTCGTTTATAAAAGAAATTAAACAACCACACTTTTTTCGATAATCTATTGTAAAATTTATACAATGAGCTTACAGTTTAAAAGCTTTTGTCTCTTTAGAATATTTTCACTGGCTGATGCATTTTAAATTGATTAATTTTATCTAATTATATTGATGTAAATGTTTACCACGTGGTGTTTTAAAGCTATCTTGCTTGTTCTCTCTGCGAAAACGAAGGACTAAGTCACCAAAACGGAAGTGGTCAATAGTTTAGTAATAGCAGCGCTAATGTCAGCCTTTCTATTGGTTTTGCTTGTGACTTTTATGTATAATTGGTTGCATATAGCAAGCGCCTATCTAAGGAAACCAAGTGAGTAATTAGTTGCCTATAGCACGCGTCTATCGGCTGTAATAATGAGGTTTTTAAATCAAGGAATGGATTAAAGAAAAATTCTACAGTTAAAAAAATACGAAATATTCAACATACTGACCGGCAACCAGCAAAACAAAAGAAAAAAAAGGAAATAAAAAAAATAAGAATTGAGAGTAATGTAAGGAACGAAGAACCAGGTATTTTTTTTGAAAGGGTACACCACCTGGTTCTTTTTTTGTTGTTGATAAATAAAAATAACAATGTATTAGGCACATTTGCCTTGAAATAACTAGGCATGAGCGCCAATAAGCAAAAATAAAAACGTAAAAGACAGCGAGAAGTTCGACGTCGAGTGAAAATCTAGTGAGGCTAGGTCTTAGTCTTCGGTGGCTAAAAAGTGCAGCTCACCTGGTAGCCATTTGATCCAAATTACCAAAATGGTGCCAGTAAATCTTTTGGCTCACTCTACCGCGTACGCAGGAGTGGCCTTAATAAAAAAAAGTTTTTCCACAGTGGGTCCCTGGGTTGTACCCACTAAAATGGGTGTGCAGCCATAGCTGTCCAAAACTAAGTCTGGCTCCCATATATAGTTTAAAACAGGTTTCCCCCTTTTTTTAAAAAAAAGGAAAAGAAAAAAATAAATGTTTAAACTACATATGGGGTATTAAAAAAGAGCGTTTCACCCTAATTTCACCCTTTTACTTCAAAGCAATCACGGAGAACAAAGCTCACTTAACAATGCTAGAAAAGTGAAACCTTGCGATTCACTAGGAATCTTGTTCAAGGACAACCTGAAGGAATGACACATCTGTCATCCTCAGCAGGAATATTTTTTAAGGTAATAGAGAGTGAGTCATTCACTACAGCGGGCGTCTGAAGGACTCTTATTTTTAGCCGGTGAAGAGGGAACTGGGAAAACGGGGAAAAGACGTATATTTTTGTATAAAACGAAATATTCAATAAACGATCAAGAAGCACAAAGTTTAGATCTCAAGAACGACCAAAGCTCATCGTGAGTCACGGAACATGACCTCGTTCATCGGAGGTTCAAGGGAGCAAACATAGGTGAAGAATGTTGCCGACTTGGTATCCGCAGTAACCATGGGTCATTGCAGCCACGAGTGTTGCAGAGGTTGAGCCTAGAATAAAAAACCCGTTATTGCAGTGATTGCGAGTCGCTCAGGTAATTGCTTTTGCATGAGGTGAAATAAAGTGTAAGTGTTGTGTTAGTAGATTGGGTGCTAGGTGCGGAGTTTGACAAATATTTTAAGATAAACACTTTGTTTATTGCTCTGACATAATAAAGCTATTTAAGATATGAGGCGCACGTAGGTGCCATCCTGGGTTTTGATTTTGACAGCCCTGGACCGGCGGTCTTTTCCGGGAATAATTTCTACAATTCTGTCAAGAGGCCACTTTAGAGGGGAAGTATTTTCTCCTTTGTTAAGAACTAGATCATTAATTGAGGGTTCAAAAATGGAGATCAGCCATTTTCGGCGGTTTTGAAGCCGATTTAAATAGTCGGTGGTCCACCTTTTTCTAAACTGCTGCTGAGAGCGCGAACATTGTTGCCAAAAAGAAACACGATTTTCCGGGACGGAAGTTACGTCCAGATCGGGAAGGGCAGTCAATGGGGCTCCAATAAGAAAATGCCCTGGAGCTAAGGGGTTTAAGTCAGCTTCTACTGACAGGGTTGAAATGGGGCGTGAATTTAATATTGCTTCGATTTGGGTAAAGACTATTGCCAGTTGTTCAAAAGTGTAAACTGAAATTCCTACGATCCTAATCAGATGAAATTTGGTACTTTTTATCGCTGCTTTCCACAGTCCACCCCAATGTGTGTTTAAAAATTATTGAATTTCTGCCATGTTTGATCTGTTTGAAAGAAACTGAAGCATTTCTTTTGGCTGATTACTGGATCCTTGAAAAATAGTTGTGTTATCTCTTTAGATGACTTTCGGGCATCCTCGACGGGCAGTAAATCTCTTCAAGGCTGCTTAGAAATCATCAGTGGTCAGGTTAGAGACCAGTTCTAAATGGACAGCTTTAGTGGTGAAGCAAACGAAAAGTGATGAGTAGCATTTTAGCACAGGAGCTTTCCGTAATTTCGAAGCGTTTAGCATAAAAGGGCCTCCGAAGTCTATGCCTACCGTAAGGAAAGGTCTCGAAGCAGCAATGCGAGGCGATGGCAGATCGGCCATGATTTGTTCTGAAATTTTAGCATTTAGCCTATGACAAATTAAGCATGTGTTTATAATCTTTTTGATCTCTCTCAGACCATTGAGGGACCAATATCGGAGACGGAGATTGGAAAGCAGGTTTTGAGGACCGCTGTGCCCTAAGCGGATGTGTTCATAAGCTAATATCAAAGTTGTGATTTTGTATTTGCTGGGTAAAAGAATAGGGTGCTTTTGGTAGTTTTGGATTATTATGGAGTTTTTGCTCCAATAAAAGAAAACGGTGCTTGACTATTTGAAACAAATCTCCTAATTTTTTGTGTGCTTCAGCACTTATAAAAGGTAAGTTTACTTGAAATTGACCATTGTGCAGACGAAAAGTGGTATTTTGAAAGGTATTCCCTGCTTATTTATCTTCAGGGGATAGAATTGATTTGGGAGCTCCTTCTTCTTGTAGCCAGAATTTTTCTATGAGCTGATGTATTTTAGCATCTGTTTGCGGTGATTCTACCTAATGTTAGTAGTTGAAAGATTTGAAGTGGGGACAAAAGAGGTGGGGGCTAAGTCCGTTGGGACAAATGTAGAGACATCGGAGCTTTCGTCGGATGACCAGGAAGCTTTTTTTTGAAATGGATTTGTATATTCTGACATTTCCGCTTGAATGCTGGTTGTCAGATAACTCGGGGATAAGCTGATGACGTTTACGTTTAACTTATACGAATTAACAGCCTGTGAATTATTTTGATAATTAAATGTTGCTTTCGTTGAATTAGTACTTTGCACATCTGTGTCAGAGCGTGAGAAAGGTTGAAAATAAAATGGCTTTTACTTTGAACCGGTAATCTGCACGTCTGTGTCAGATCGAGTGAAAGTTTGAAAGTAACTTGGTTCATCTGGCGAACCGATACTTTGCACATATATGTCAGAGCGAGAGAGAGTTTGAAATTAAAATGGTTTTTCCTTTGAACCGGTACTCTGCACATCTGTGTCAGAGCAAGTGAAAAGTTGAGAATAAAATGGTTCATTTGACGAGCCGGTACTCTGCACATATGTGTCAGAGCGAGTAAAAGGTTAAGAATAAAATGGTTCTTTCTTTAAACCGGTACTCTGCACATATGTGTCAGAGAGAGAAAGCGTTTAAGCGTATGTAGGTTCCTTTGACGAACCGGTATTTTGCACATCTGTGACGGAGCAAGAGAGCGTTTAAGCGTATATGGGTTAATTTGATGAACCGGTACTCTGAACAACTGTGTCAGAGCGAGATAACGTTTGAGCGTATATGGGTTCCTTTGACGAACCAGTACTCTGCACATCTGTGTCAGAGCGAGTAAAAGTTTGAGAATACAATGGTTTTTCCTTTTAACGAGTACTCTGCACATCTGTGTCAAAGCGAGTGAAAAGTTGAGAATTAAATGGTTCATTTGATGAACCGGTACTCTGCACATATGTTTCAGAGCAAGAGAGCGTTTGAGCGTATATAGGTTCTTTTGACGAACCGGTACTCTGCACATCTGTGTCAGAGTAAGAGAGTGGTTGAGAGTAAATTGGTTCATCTTTTGAACCAGTACTCTGCACATTTGTGTCAGAGCGAGAGAAAGTTTGCGAACGTATTGGTTCATGTAGTTGTATCTCTTGGAAAACAACATGGGATGTATTGTTTATGAACCTTGTTGGAATCCGACCAGACACTGTCCATCCCAAGTGAGTATTTATGAGTGTAGGCATCTGTGGGCCTAGCCTTTTACAACCTTGTTTTACGAGTTTGGAATAAAGATCAGCGCCAAGCAAGAAGTCGACTTGTGAAGGAAAGTGAAAGTCGTTATCTGCTAGATAAGGTTCAAGTGATTCTGGTATTGGTATTTGCACCTTGTTAATTTTAGAATGTGGTAAATGATAAGTTATACCAGGCACTACTGAACAATCAGCGCTAAATGATTTGGTGCTATAAAAAATGGGGTGAAAATAATATTTGTCGATTTATTCATTTTACTTTCTCATTTGCAGACACCAGAAATGGTTATGGGATTGGTGTAAGTTTTTATATGTAACTTGTTAGCAAATTCTTAAGTGATTAACGATGTTCGACTCCCATTATCCTGTAGAACCTTTGCGATAATTGTAGCCGTAGCTAGCAGTACATAAGTAGGAGTAGGTGAAAAAGAGGATAAAGAGTTAACTATTCATCTTGGCTGGGAGTTGTCGTTCTGGTTTGGGGGGTGCTATGATATTGCAGTGTTCGCGTCTGAGATGGTATTGTGGTAGTGTTTGAGTTGTTTTGGTAGGCATTTGAGTAGTGTAACAACAAGTCATGGTCTATTATTGCATGCAGATCAACGGCGATTTAAGCGACAAGCAGTGCCATCATGACCGGACCCTAGACAATTTGTGCACAATTTGTTATCGAGAACTATTTGTTTTCTTTAAAACACGGGTGCCGAGATAAATTCCTGGCACGAATAAATTTTATGTTTAAGACTTTTGCAAACAGAACACACAGATGGTGCTCTTGACCACGATGGTCTATTTTGATTTAGCGACTCAGTACTGTGAAAGGATAATTTTTTTAGATTTTGTCTTAAACTTAGATGTATTGGCTTTACTTATATTTTTATTCGTTGAACATGATTGTACTGCATCTAGATTTTGACTTTTTTTATGAAAGAAATCGAAAAGTTCTTAAATATTATTCAATTTTGATGAATTACTTTGTTCTTCAAATGATCTGCGGGTAGTATAATATAATTATTAAACTAGTGTCTGCGTTACTAACGATTCAAATAATTGTTTGGGTTCTTGATTAAATTTTAACAAAGATTTGAAAGTTAATTGAGCTCCAGTGATAAAATTCCTCAGATTCGTAGAGTTACATTTACTTAATTCTACTACATTTAACAGGTTTTAAAAATAATTTGATACAATGTGATATTTAATTTTTAATTAAAAAAATTATACTTGTTTTGTGACAAGTCCAAAGCTATTTTAAAATTTTCGTTTGAAATTGTTAGACTCTATTAGCCTTACCCTCTAAATGAGAACGTAAATAAAACATTTTTTAGTTTGTACAAATGAGAGGTCACAGCTTCTTTACTACTTTCTATTTTTTCCAAATTTGGAACTTTTTTATCTAAATTTTGTAATGCTGTTTCTAGTTTGCTTATAGTTTTGATGGAGCATTCCTCAATTTCCGTTCTGTCCTCAGGTTCAATGGCGTTTTTATCTAACTGATCTTGACATTGTGAGTATTTTTCACAGTATGAGCTTAGTTGTTGAATTTTTAAAATGAAAAGCCTCTTTTCAGCGTTGTTAATTAGCTGAATTTTGCAATCAGCCTAATTACTTGATGCAACCGTCCCTGGTTTTCTTAATATTTTGCATTTTTTTTACTTTTTTAATTAAAGAAAAAACACAAAAGAATAAAATACACCGGTCTCCCGGTGCGAAAGATTACTTCTGAAGTTAAGTCCTGTCCGGTGCTATTGGAGTCCCATAGTATAACTGAAGGAAGTGAAATTAATACTGCACCTAAGACTGTCATGAGTGAAACAAGAGGAGCTTCAAAATAAGAAAGAGATGCTAAAAATTGAACTGGCATTGAAATTATAGAAATTAGAAGATGATGAGTCGAGTTCAGAGATGAGGGAGGTCAGTGAGATGGTGAATAGAACTGAAATAAAAAAATGGGTCGAAGAAGCACATTCATGGCAAGATATATTGGATAAGAGTCCATCAATTTTCTATGCCAAATTCTTCCAAGAATAATGATCAACTATCATATTCTCAGTTAACGAAATTTTTAGCGCGACAGTCAATGCCGGAAGAATTGCCAATATTCAATGGCAATCCATTAAAATGGCCAAATTTTATTTGTCAGTATAAAAATTGAAAAAATAATGAACATTTTGGAGAGTAGATTCGGACAGCCACATCATATTATCTTCATGTTACGTGAACAAGTGAAACATTTTATTACAGTGAAAGAGGAAAGACTTGACTTACTGATTCAATTTTCCTAGGAAATGAAAAATCTCGTTGAAACCATAGGATCAGTCAATGGGAAAGATCACTTACAAAATCCCATTTTATTACAAGAATTAATGAATAAATTACCCAGTTCGTATAAGATGATGTGGGTTGAATATGTTTCGCACACAGAAATTCACGAATATAAATTGGTTAAATTCTGTAAATGGCTCGATCAAAAATCTACGACAGCTTGTTAAATTGAAATGCCAAAGTGTACAGAAACATCATTCGAAAGATTTAATACAGTGCGTAATCCAAATAAATATATATATATATATATATATATATATATATATATATATATATATATATATATATATTTATTTGGATTACGCACTGTATTAAATCTTTCGAATGATGTTTCTGTACACTTTGGCATTTCAATATATATATATAATACAATAGACAAGAAAAAATGTATTTGTTGCAAGAAAGACTATTTAAATTCTTGTAATAAATTCAAAAATCTCACTGTAAATAATAGATGGAATTTTGTAAAAACAAATAAAATTTGCTTTTCATGTCTTATACCTTTTTATGGTATGAATAATTGCAGAGAGAAAAATATTTGCGATGTAAACAATTGCAAAAAATTTCTTTAACGTCTTTTACATAAACCTGAAAATCAAAATCAAGATACAAAATTAGATGTTAAAGTAAATTGTCACATTTCAACGAACAAACATGTCTGACTAAAAATTTTGCTATCATAAGTTACAACAACAAAGATGTTACAACATATGCACTTTTAGACGATGCTTCAACTGTAACTCTAATTGATGAAGAATTGGTGAGTGAAATGGATATTTATGGACCTTAACATGCATTGTGCATTTAATGGACTAACAACCAAGTCAAGCAACAAGAAGATTCAAGGGTAGTTAGCTTCACAATAAGTCACTAGAAGAAAATGAACGAGAATTTCAAGTAATACATGCAAGGACGATGAAAGGCTTATCGATTTCAACTCAGACTGTGAACCCATTTGAGATTTCCGAACAATATCCCTATATTGACAGTAAGATTGCTTCTACGAAGAATGGTAGACCTAAGGTATTGATTGGGCAGGATAATTGGCCCTTATTGGTCAATCTAAAAATCATAACTGGCCCATGAAATGGTCCAGCAATGAGTAAAACTTTACTAGGTTGGGTTATTTATGGAAATATTTGTACCAGACCTCAAATCATGTTTCACAGAATTTGAGATTTGTTTGTCACATTAATGAAAATGTTAAAGATGATTTAGACGTATTAGACGATCTCGTTAAAGACCAATGAAAAATCGAAATATCTGGAATAGAAAAATAAGAGAAAGCAATGTCAAGAGAAGATAAAAGAGCACAAACAATTCTAGACAAGACGATGAGAAGAATAGGAGATAGATGGGAAACTGGACTTCTTTAGAAGAATAAAGGTCAAGTTCTTCCAGACAGCAAACAGAATGCTCTGAGCAGGTTTTTATGCACTAAAAGAAAAATGAACAGAAATCAGATTTATGGTAGGACATACTGCGAGAAGATAAATGATCTACTGATAAAAGGATACATTCGCAAAATTTCAGAAAAAAAAGCCCATATCAAATCATCGAAATTATGGCATCCCTCATTTCGGCATTGAGAGCCCGAATAAATACTTAGAACTTCAATTTTACTCAATTTTAGGATTAAAAAATATGATTTCATTGGTGACATCTCTAATGACACAAGTACGTTACTATTAATTTTCACCCGTGAAACCAGTTGTCCCCACTGCCACGATGACGATATCCACCACCAGACCTGTTGAACTCCCACTTCGGATGGATTGATGGTAGAAGGAGACCACCACGACGGATATAAAATACCATGCCCCGAGCAGAAGCAGCACCTTGCTGTGCGAGGGGTAGACCAGGGGTATTGACTCTGGTATAGAACGCTTTAGACTGTTACCTACCGGGTGTTGGACGAAGTCGGAGTATTGATTCGATCTTGCACACACTTACCGGGACCGCCGGTAATTTTCGGTATTGACAAAAATTTGAAACGATTGGTCTAAACTGGACAATTTTAGATGCGGTATTAACGCTCCGAAATACACCTACAGTTCCACGACACGAAATCACCGTTAGGCCGGGTATTGACCGGTCATAAAAGATATTTCTGTCATGTGAGTCAAACCGATAGAGTTATTGACCTGACGATAGCACAGTCCCTACTCGACCCATACTACACAAATAATTAGTCGCATATACCGTCCACGTTGAAGTTAAGCCGCCCACGCTGTGAGAATTACGTCGAGCTACCAGTATTCATTCGACATCACCGATAGAATCTTATTTTTATTTTTTTTTATTTATTGTATATATTTTTCATTTTGCAAATAAACATTTAATTTAATAGAACTCTGTCTCCTTGAACTATCTGGGTAACACGCATTACATAATGGCGCCCGAGCAGTAAAAACTAAATTGCGTTGACCCAGTATCGACGGAGACCGCCGAAACAGACACAAATAGATAATTTTAAAAACAGTAAGAACGGCATCCGATAGCGATGAAGGGACGTACGGATTAGAGGTTACGGATGAAAAAGCTGGTTGGGATTACAGACTACGACAAGCAGATATTCGCGCAGAATTAGACTCCAGAGGTTTGTTTTCGACCGAAAAAATGTCAGAACTAAGAACTAGACTAGTAAACTACTTACTGACGGCCGTCAAAGATACACCGGACACACAGGAAAAAATTAACGCTGCTTCTACCAAACTACAATAAGGCAAAGATTTACAGACTTTAGAAATAATCAGGAAATACAGAATAAACATATATTTTTAGCACTTCCTTTTATTCTGAATGGAAAGGTGACATTATGGCATAGAAACAATAAAAACCAGTGGTCAGGATGGACAGATTTCACAGTGGACATCAAAACATTTTTTAACCGAGACAACAATATTCAACAACTGTAAGACATTATACGGAACCGTCGTCAACTGTCACATGAAAACTTTAAAGAATTCCTGTCAGACATTCAAACATCCATCAGGAGACACAAAGGTTTTTCCGAATCCCAAGCAATAGATAGGAAATATTCCAACATGCTCCCCTAAAACCGCTCATACGTAAAAAGAAAGGAATGCAGGACGATGGCAGAACTTTCAAAATTAGTCAACGAACATGAAGAAATCCAAAGGGAAATACTTCTTTAAGATCAAACGGCACAGAAACCTCGTTACGAGCCACGGGAAAGTTTCACACGTCCTACGTACTCAGGACTTAACAAAATACAGAATTCGAAAGAAACAAATACTGTTGGAGATGCGGAAAATTAGGACATAACCACCGAGTATGCCGATCACGACCAATACTTTTCTGCAGCCATTGCGGGTCAATAGGAATTTCGTCAACAGACTGCTCTTGCAGAAAACAACGACATGGGAACTAGTCAACCCAGGGGCACTCCAGTTTCCCAATTTAGACCCCCACAGTCCACGAGACAATAAACAGGTTTGCAGATAAAAGACCACAAACCACATTGACTATGCACGAAGGAAAAACCCTTCATGCTTTACTCGATACAGGATCAGTAAAGTCGTACATAGGAAACAAAGGTTTGCAGTTCGTACAGGAACTAGGGTTACAACCACGCCAGTAAGAGGTCTATGTAACTCTAGCAAACGGAAATAAAACGCACATACAGCACAGCTACACAATAAATTGTGCAATACAAGGTACATGACAGGTAGCACAATTCTGACCTTACTTCCGAAACCATAGTTGGAGTAAATGAGTTAGTAGCACGGAACTTCACACTGAACTACCCGATTAGTCATCAGCAACACCAGATAAACAGAGAGTATACCCCCGTAAATATAATTAATCCAGAAAATCAGATCAACAGTCCACCTGTCACACAGTCCAGAGATCTACCCGTCGTACAGTCCAGAGATCTACCCGTTACACATTCCAGATATCTACCCGTCACACAGTCCACAGATCTACCCGTCGCACAGTCCGGATATATTCCCGTCACACATTCCAGACACATATAGCGACTTAAATATAACCACAGAGATTTACGTCCACACAAAAAAAAACATTACAGAAAATGCTACAAGAAGAAATACAGAGATTCCAGAAAATTCAAGGTACAACACATCTCATAGAACACAGGATTAAGCTGAAACATAGTACACCGATCAACCAGAGATGCAAACCTTGCAACCCATCAATGCAAAAAAATCATTAAAGAAGAAATTGACAAAATGCTACAGGAACAGGAACAGTCAAATAGCCCAAACAGTTCTCCAGTCGTTCCAGTCCAGAAAAAAGACAGTAGTTACAGGTTTTGTGTAGATTTCCAAAGAATTAACGAAATTTCAGAAAAAGATGCATATCCATTACTCTACATAAAACACATCTTGGAAAAACTAACAGCCACCAAGTACATTTTAACCATAGATTTAAAGAACGGTTACTGGCAGGTACCATTGACAGAAGATAGCAAATCATTAACGGCCTTTATTGCACCAGGAGAAGAATTATTCCAATTCAAAGTTATGCTTTTTGGATTACACGCCGCATCAGCAACTTTTCAAAGATTACTGGACAGGGTCATTGGCCCAAAAATGGAACCACACGCTTTCGCATACCTGGACGACATAATAGTATTGGGTAAAACATTCGAGGAGCACGTACAAAATCTACAAGAGGTGTTTAGACGTCTTCAAGCAGCAAAAGGTGATAGATGGTTCACCCTCTATCGCCCGGTAAAACACCACCACTCTGATTATAGATGCCGTGAAATGACTAGTCATGTTTCGGCACTTCGTTAGAGTTTCCGGTCCTTCGGGTGACATTTGTTTTAGTTTATATTCGAATGAAATCATCCAGGCATCAGTCAGGGCTCTCTGCTGATGGTACAGCATTGAAACTGTTCCGCAGGCTGGCTGCCAAGAAGTATAGTGGCCCCAACCCAGTAGCAACGCTCTGGGAGGCTGCCACATCAATTGGTGTATAATCCCGATACTCCTGTTCTGTCAGTTCGTGACTGGAGGGGATCCGAGCTTGTGTATTCGGGATGTACCTAATGCTGCACCAGCATTTGTAGCCCACACAAAAAAAAAACCGCAGTTGGAACATGTATTTTTATTGGACTTTTCATGATTTGGTTTTATGATTTGGTTTAAAAGAAAAATATGAAAAAAATTTATAAAAAAAAGAAGAGTAAGAGAAAGAAAAAAAATAAGAAGAGCATATATATGAACTAGCTTCTACAGAAATTTTTGTACCCAGGACGGTCACTTGACCTCGATGGACTGTGGCTTTGGCAATGCTCCCCGAATACATGTACATGTGCACCAGCATTTGTAGCCCACACAAACAAAAATTATATGGGAATTTCTTACACATTAATTACAATTTATTCCAACAAAATTCAATTTTTTTACAGGTGTGGATTTCTGAAAAATGGGGTGTGGTGCAATATTAGACTAATGCTACACCACACCTTCAAATCGGAAAAAAATATTACTTGACAGTTTCTTACACATTAATTACAATTTTTTACAACAAAACACTTTTTTTTACAGGAGTGGATTTCTGAAAAATAGGGCGTGGTGCAATATTTAGACTAATGCTACACCACACCTTTACTTCTGAAATAATATAAGCATCTCATTAGCAACAAACATTCTTACTAATTAATTACAAATGTTTTATATAAAAATCAACCTAAAAAAATACACCTAAGTAATATATTGGGTGACAAAATAATATTCTACGAATTTCTTACACCACCCCACCCCCTAAAATATTACTTTTAGTAATAAAAAAATCATAATTTAGATATCTCATCTACTCCCAAGTTTATTACACTGCTCAACACGGTTGAACATTATTTTATTCGGTCAAACCACGCGATTTATGTGTTTCAAATCAAGTACCAATTTCTTACACCACCATGCACCACCCCACACTTTAAAAAATTACTTTAAGTAATAAAATAAATCATATTTAAAATATCTCATCCACTCCGGAATTTATTACACTGCTCAACACTGTTAAAAATTATTTTATTTGGTCAAAACACGTGATTTATGTGTTTTAATTTGATTATCAATTTCTTACACCACCCACACTATAAGAAATTTTTTTAGTGATAGTTTAAAATAAATTTTAGATATCTTATCCACTCCCAAATTTATTACACTGCTCAATACGGTTGAAAATTATTTTATGTCAAACCACGCGATATATGTTTTTCAATTCGATTATCAATTTCTTACACCACCCCACACTATATAAAAATACTTTAAGTAATAAATTAAATCATATTTCAGATATTTTATTTACTCCCGAATTTATTACACTGCTTAATACAGCTCAAGATCATCATTTTTTGGTCAAAACTCGCACTTTCTGAGTTTTAAAGGAAGTACCAAATGTTTTTACGACCCCACACTATAAAAAATTACTTCTAGTAATAAAATAAATCATATTTTAGATATCTCATCCATTCCTGAATTTATTACACTGCTCAACACAGCTCAAACTAAAAGTATTTTTATATAGTGTAGGGTGGTGTAAGAAATTGATAATTGAATTGAAACACATATATCGCATGGTTTGACTAAATAAAATAAGTTTCAACTGTATTGAGCAGTGTAATAAATTTGGAAGCGGATAAGATATCTAAAATATAATTCAAATGAGCACTAGAAGTAATTTTTCATAGGGTGGGGTGGTGTAAGAAATTGATAATCGAATTGAAACACATAAATCACGTGGTTTGACCAAATAAAATAATTTTTAACCGTGTTGAGCAGTGTAACCTAATATATTACTAAGGTGTATTTTTTAGGTTAATTTTTATATAAAACGTTTGTAATTAATTTGTAAGAATGTTTGTTGCTAATGAGATGCTCATATTATTTCAGAGGTGAAGGTGTGGTGTAGCATTAGTCTAAATATTGCACTACGCCCCATTTTTCAGAAATCCAGAAATTCAGAAATCCTGTAAAAAATAAAATTTTATTGTAAAAAATTGTAATTATTGTATAAAAAACTCTCATGTAATTTTTTTTTCCGATTTGAAGGGTGGTGTAGCATTAGTCTAATATTGCACAACACTCCATTTTTCAGAAATCCACGCCTGTAAAAAATCGAGTTTTGTTGTAAAAAATTGTAATTAATGTGTGAGAAATTCCCATATAATTTTTTTTGTGTGGGCTACAAATGCTGGTGCAGCATTAGGTACATGTATTCGGGGAGCATTGCCAAAACCACAGTCCATCGAGGTCAACTGACCGTCCTGGGTACAGAAATTTCTGTAGAAGCTAGTCCATATATCTGCTCTTTTTTTTTTTTTCTCTTACTCTTCTTTTTTTTATATATTTTTTTCATATTTTCTTTTTAAACCAAATCATGAAAAGTCCAATAAAAATGCATGTTTCAACTGCGGTTGCTGATGGTTCCCCCAAAAGCAACTTTAGAATTGATTTCTGCAATATTCGAGGCCTAAACTCTAACATTAATTCAGTATACCACTAACTGCAAACTAACAGGCCTCATTTACTGGCTCTGACAAAGACACAAATCAAACCCTCCTCCAACAATACGCATCTCTTGTGTCCTGGTCTCGAACTCAAAACGAGATTCAAATTTAAGACCGGCCTCTGTGTTTACTCCAGCAGCGATATTTGCTGTTGTAGACAGGAGAACTTAGAACCAAAGGACAACCTAGAAGTCATGTGGTTTAAGTTAACCCTACAAAAATTAACAAAATTTCTCTGCTGCCTGTATCTTTCTCCTACCAACCCTCCTCACGTCAACCTCTTTCATCATCTTACCGACACGCTGGAGCTGTTGCAAACTAACCACCCTAACACAAAAGTTATATTTTTTGGGTGATTTTAATGTTCACAAAGTGAACTGGACACCGACAACGCAGTTTTGGAAGCTGAGAACTTTGCGATAAGTCACAACGTAACTCAGCTAGTAGAAGAATCTACCTGCATACCCGATAACCCCAATCACCAAGCCAACATTCTTGATCTTTTCCTCACGACACATCCCGACCAGTACCAAGTCTCTATAACCGCTCCACTCAGAAAATCTGATCATAAACTCATCTTAGCCACGTCCAAACAATCAACCCAGCCTAAAATCGCGTCTGGTATCTCTATTGTCTGGTATTACAGATCAGCCAAATGGGATGAACTGATGGACTTTTACCTATCATTTTCATAAAAAGTTGTCTACTTTCGCTTACAAGACCCATCAACATGTGCAGAATCTGTCACTGCAACCATAAGGCTAGGTATGGGCTCATACATTCCTCATAGTACAAGACGGATCTCCAACCCCAAACCCTGGTTCAACCAAGAATGCAACCGTGCGGTGCGTGATAAAAATCAAGCATATCGACTCTAGTGCGAATTCCCGACAATTGCTAACCGTGAAGCCTTTGTCCACGCGAGGAACACATGCAAAATAACGATTGACCTTGCCAAAGAATTTTACAACACGATAAAATGCAACAAGCTTGTCAATTTCCCTCCTGGATTAAAGACCTTTTGGTATTTGGCTAAGGCCATAAATAAGAATTTTACAACTTCTTCTTTACCACCACTCGAGAGGTCCAACGGCACGACAGCCGTATCTTCCAACGAAAAAGTGAATCTGCTGCAGGAATGTTCAGTTCTAACTCAACCCTCGATACCAACCAACCCATTCCGAAAAAAGAAAAAAAGGCTATTCCTGCGAATTATTACCCTATTGCATTGCTCTTAATCATATCACAGTTATGGAAAAAGCGATTAACATAGAACTCATCAAATATCTGGAGAAATTTAAGATAATTTATGACAGACAATATGGATTTCGACAACTTCGGTCGACAATTTCGGTCTACTGGAGATTTGCTGACTTAAGTCACTCAACTCTGGACAAACACTATTGAGAATTTTGGTGAATCCCGTGCAATAGCTTTGAATATATCTAAAGCCTTTGACCACGTTTGGCTTCAGGCATTGTTAAGTAAATTATCTGCCTACGGTCTTCCAACTAAACTGCGCCAATGGCTCATGAGCTTCATGCAAGATTGCTTCTTACATGTGGCAGTTGACGGTATTTCTTCTGATGCGTTTAAAACCAATGTCGGGGTCCCTTAGGGTTTCATCCTGTCCCCCTCCCTATTTCTTTTACATATCAACGACCTCTTGAAAACCACCACGAACCCCATTTACAGTTTCGCAGACGACAGCACACTTGTCTCAACTTTCACATCCTATCGATCACTTTCGGTAAATGATACAAATAGACTCAGGCAGAAACATGTTGATTCCCGAAAATACCCTTGAATAAGTCCCTCCATCTTGATTTCGGAAGTCACGGTGTCTAATAATATGGGCATGATCATGTTGCTAACATCGCAAAGTCAGCAAGCCAGAGGCTAGGTTTTCTGTGAAAAGCTAGAAAGTTTTTCACTCCTGATCAACTGTTGACGACGTACAAGGCTCAAATCCGACCTCTACTGGAGTATTGCTCGCACATTTGGGGTTCAGCACCAAGGCATTATCTTCGTCTTCTAGATTCCATTCAGAAAAGAGCCATTCAAGTGATAAACAGCTCAACTCTCACAGCTACCCTTCACTAACTAGAACATAGAAGAAGAGTTTTAGACCAGACAATACTCCACAGATATTTCCATGGCAGATGCTTCAGAGAAATAAAAACTCTTGTACCACCACTGGCCACATTCGGCCGCAGAACTCGCCACGCTGATCAGTCTCACCCATTTACTCTCAAGACTGACACTACAAGGACCAATCTTCATCAAGAATCCTTCTTTTACAGGGCTGCTACGGAATGAAATAAGCTTCCAAAATTAGTTTTTCCAGAGAACTATGACCTACAACTTTTTAAAAAGCGTGTCCACAATCATTTCCTTTCTATAATCCCTTCCCCTTCTATTAGTCGCAGTGCGGGCCGTCCACGGCCCACACGATAGGTCTACCCTTTTTGCGACTATTTTCAGTAAAAAAAAAATAAACATAAAGAAATGCAACTTTTGTAAAAACGTCAAAGACTTGAAACCGTCGACAAACCAACAACAACAAAAAAAAAACTTTTCAAATTTATTCCGTGGAAACGTTTTGTAACGACACAAGTACGTAACTATTAATTTCCACCCGTAGAAGGAGACCATTACGACGGATATCAAATACCATGCCCCGAGCAGTAGTAGCACCTTGCTGTGCGAGACCAGGAGTATTGACTCTGGTCTAGAACGCTTTACACTGTTACCTACCGGGTGTTGGACAAAGTCGGAGTATTGATGCGATCTTGCACACACTCACCGGGACTGCTGTTAATTTTCGGTATTGACGAAAATTTGAAACGATCGGTCTAAAGAGCCAGGACAATTTTAGATGCGGTATTGACGCTCCAAAATATACCTACAGTTCCACATCACCGTTAGGCCGGGTATTGACCGGTCATAAACGATATCTGTCATGTGAGTCTAACCGATAGAGTTATTGATCTGTCGATAACTCAGTCCCTGCTCGACCCGTACTACACAAATAATTAGTCGCATATACCGTCCACGTTGAAGTTAAGCCGCCCACGCCGTGAGAATTACGTCGAGCTACCAGTATTCATTCGACATCACCGATAGAATCTTATTTTTATTTTCTTTTATTTATTGTAAATTTTTTTCATTTTGCAAATAAACATTTAATTTAATAGAATTCTGTCTCCTCGGGCTATCTGGGTAACATGCATTACACATCAAAAAAATGTTTCTACAAATTAGAGTTCGCCAAGAAGATTGCGAAGCTCAGAAATTCCTGTGGCGTGAAATAGATGGAAATAGAGAACCTAGCGTGTATGAAATAGGTGTTGTCTTTTTTGGATCATCCAATGGACCATGTCTGGCACAAGAAGCGAAAAATCGGAATGCTCGTAAGTTCAGCAAAGAATTTCATGAAGCAACGAAAGAATCATCGAACAAAATAAAAATAAAATCGAAAGAATTTTAGGCGTCTTTTGGAATCCATTCGAAGATTCATTTACATTTTAAACTAAATTCCACAAAATTGATGAGGACATTTTGATGAACAAACGAAGACCAACCAAAAGAGAAATTTTAAAACTTATAATGTCTATTTTTGATCCTTTGGGATTTTTGACAAATTTGACAATTCAGAGTAACATTCTAGTTCAAGATATTTGGAAAATAAAACTCTGTTGGGATGATAAAATTACCGACATTCTGTATAAAAAATGGCAATTGTGGTTGTCAGATCTCTGGAAAATCACTTCTTTCAAAATTCCAAGAGTGTATTTCACTTTGGAACGAATTAAATCTGAGATTTAGTTGCATGTATTCTGTGGTACTTTTGAGAGATCTTATGCAACCGTAGCTTATTTGAGATGTTAACATTATGAGGAAGTACAGTTAGCTTTTGTAAGTGCAAAGGCTAGGGTAACTCCTTTGAAACAACCTGTCTCGATTCCAAGTCTCGAATTACAAGCAGCGTTATTAGGAGTTTGCCTTGGACTAACTCTTGGTGAAAACTGGATTTGAAAATAGAAAAAGTTATATATTGGACAGACTCTAAAACAGTGTTACATTGGATACAATCCGAAGCACACAAATATAAAGTCTTTGTGGCCCAGGTTTTCTCAAGCTACCACAAGAGAAATTTCCCATGGAAAAAATGGAAGTTTTCTCGGAATCAATTGACAATAAACTTTTGGAAGAGAGGAAGGAGTATATTTTCATGAGTTACGATAACACAAATGTGCCAGTTTCATTTATGCAATATTTTTCTAAATGGAAAAAATTGAAAAGATCAATGGGAGATTTATAGAAAAATTTAAACTAAGTATTAGAACTGTGGCACAAAAAACCTACAAAAAAAAAAACTTAAAAACAGCATTTTTGAATATTGAAGAAATCAACAAAGAAAAAGAGAGTGCAGTCCTGAATGAATATGGAGAAACGTTCATCGAATACAGCTCCGACAAATATACGTAATTTTCGTGAAATTCACCAAGATAAATTTACAAAAGTGATTATAAGCGAATGTTTCTAACCAGAACCCATCATCAATTATCAAAGTAAGAAAATATTATTTAGTTACTCCAAAAATCGTAAAATTAATACCTAAACCTAAATATCGAAACAAAAAATACGAGTCAAGATATCATTTACAAGTTTTTATCACTCAAGTATAAAACAGTAAATGATAGTATTTGTTTCCATGCCGATAAAATATGAAAGTAGACAATATTATAATCAGTGACGATGGTGGAACTCTCTCTACTAAATCAATCATTGCATCCCAACTTACACATAACCAACAATCAACAACTACTCAGAGTTCACCAACACTAAAGGCTACTTACTCCAATGCACTCAACAAAGGACAAAAACCATCATTATTATTTAAATTTTAAGCCATAGTTTTTAATTAATTAAATAATGTTAAAACTAAAGAATATCTGTTAGCTCTTGGGACTGTCATAAATCCCAAAAACATACTTTTCACCTCTTGAATATCCAATAACCGCATATGTTTCTATTTAACAAGTCAAGCAATTGCAGAAGATTTTATTGTTATGCATAGTTAAACCATAAAAGTTAACAACGAAGAAATCCAGGCTCGAAGACTTACCACTACAAGTAAAAGATTAATTCTATCCAATGTTTGTCCTAGTATTCCACCCGACATTTTACAAAAGCAGCTAGAACTTCTCTGCATTAAACAATTTTCTTCAATTTTATTTTCAAGAATTGGTACTAGCAATCCAGAATACAAGCTTATCTTTAGTTTCAGCTGACAAGTATTTATCTCCCCACCTGCAGCATCTATACCAGATTCAATTCTAATTACTTTTGACAATACCACTTATCGCATATATCTTACAATAGACAATATGTGTTTTCATTGAAACCAACATGGTCATTTTTTAAATCACTAAACAATAATCTCTTTATCAGTTACCTCTAAGTGATACAAATTCAACAAATGAAAACGAAATGATACCATCATCATTACAATTCACCATAGCACCTACAAATATATTAAATCACACAATTAATACACAACAAAATATCAACCAATGAAATAAACAATTAGCCCTCAATCACTACACCCAGTACAAGTACTACTTATGACATTCAGAACAAAAACAGCGAAACAGTAAATCACCAAACTCTAGTAGAACCAATACCAAGTAGCTCAGAAAAATCATCCACCAAAAACAATATTTCTGAAAGCTCGTGCAGCAAAACCACATCAAAGCGAAACATATCAGAAATAGAAACACCTCCATCTGATTCTCAAACCAACTGTCCAAACTTCAACAAACCAGCTAAATAAAAAAAAGTAAAACCAATCTTAAAAGAGACTAATACACTAAATTAACAAATGGAACACATCAAAGAAAATCTATTTGATCAAGAAACACAAATCATTACATACGAGCAATTAGTTGATTTTCTCGAAAATGTTAAAGGATCAGTTAGTGCATCCAAAACTTACACCGATGACACACTTGAACTACTAAAGCTACTTACAAAAATTCACACCTGCTTCACTAATCGCGGTATAAAAACTAAATGTACGAGAATAAAAAAAAAATCATGAATCAGTTAACACTTATTAAATCTAAAGAAGTAGACCTGGAATCTGATACATTTTACCATGGATCTCAAGAAAAACTATAATATTTAATCTGCTGCAATGGAATATTAATGGGTTTTACACCCATTATAAAATGCTTAAAATATTGATGTAAGAAATTTCACCTTTAATTGTTTTCCTACAGGAAACTAATTTTAAAGCACAGCACCATCATAATTTTAAAAACTATTCCTTTTTTTACAAAAACCGAGATAACGTTGATAAAGCAAGCGGCAGGGTTGTAATATATGTCAGTAACATATTCAATGCACAAATATCCCCCACTACATACAAAACTAAAAGCTGAAGCTGTATCACTAAAAACACCACTTCTTCTTCTTCCAGTACCTGTCCTTTACCGGACATTGGCGATCATTATGACAATAATTATTTTATCAACTGTGGCCCCTTGCAAACCAAGTTCTCAGGTTTTTAAGCCATTAGATTCTCATTTTGTCTGGTCCCCTCTTTCCAAGCACCTCTTCCTGTAGGATAAGCTGCAACAGACCGTATCTTTCGCTGTTTCTCATGATGTGTTCTAAGTATTCCAATTTCCGACTTTTGACTGTACTCATGATCTCCATTTCCTTGTTTAAAATGTCGAGTACTCTTTTATTTGTAACATGTTGTCCAAGGAATTTTTAATATACGTATCGACGTATCAGCCACATCTCAAATGCGTCCAACCTTTTACTGGCTGCATCTGTTACAGTCGATGACTCAACTCCATATAGGAGCACAGGAAACACATAGCATCGGAGAAGTCGTATTTTAGTTGTTAAGTTCAGAAAGTGGCATATAAAAAATTTCGACATTTTAAGAAATGCAGCACGAAACCTCTCTATTCGACAACGTATTTCGAGAGAATTATCCAAACTCTCGTTGATTGTAGTTCCCAAATATGTTGTAGTCTCTACCTTTTTAATAACTGTATTATTTATAATAAGCTTCCTGGGTGATGGTGGATTTTTGTGATCACTATGTATTTGGTTTTATTCATATTTATATTTATTCCATATTCCTGACCGTGTATTGAAAGCTGGCTCATCATATTTTGTAGGTCCTTTAGTTTGTCGGCGAATATCATCCGCGAACCAATAAATATATATATATATATATATATATATATATATATATATATATATATATATATATAGGTTTTTTTTTTAATTTAGTTGGGTAGCAGTTAGGAGTGACCAATTCAATAAAAATTCTTCGTTTTTTCAGTCAAGCTTTCGAAAATGTTTATTTTCTTTTTTAAGACTTCTCTATAATATTTTTAATTAATATATGAAAAAATCAATTTACAAAAATTATACTTACTAACATGAAATTATTAAAAAAATTATCGCAAAGAAAAACATAAAATGTTTTTTTTTGAAAGAAATTTGATATAATAAGTCAGTGTAACTTTTTGTCTTAGGTACTGAATATCAAAACTTTTTATACAGATGAGAAATGTAAATATTAGTGTATTATGGTTATCTGAAATTTAATTGTTTTTTTTTATTAATAATATTTGTATAAATAGCACTCAGGCCATCAATATCTGTTCTTTTGTTAATGGTGTTATACTTATTTTTATTGATATGTACCATTTCTAAAAAAAACCTTTTTGTTAAAATGCTTTTCATATCTAAAATTTTCGTATTCTGATAATCAATACAATGATATCTAGGAACCCTGGACTTCCAATACAGGCAGAATAAGCGGCCTAGGAAACTGCTCCGGTAAGTTAATAGCGTGTACTCTAGGTAGTAAGCCAAGAGCATGCATACTCATCAGGAAAAACATGAACTATTTTATGTTAACAGAGTTTTGCACCCCTGATGTGGTTGCAGCACAGCTTTCGATCTCAGGAGGAGACAGTAGTGTAGATGTAGTCGTCTGCTCTGCTTACTTCCCTGGAGACCGAAAAGAACACCCTCCTCCAGCAGCAGTGCGAGATCTAGTCGCCTTCTGCAAAAGGAACAACAGGCAACTAATCATTGGATGCGACGCAAATTCCCACCATTTGGATTGGGGCAGCAGCGACATCAATGAAAGAGGTATGTACTTATATAATTATATAATAGGGGAAGGGCTAGCAGTCAACAACGTAGGCTCGGAACCAACCTTCGTGAACAGAATTCGCGGAGAAGTTCTAGACATAACTATTAGTACACAGTTTATGAGTACCAAAATAGTTAACTGGCAGGTATCTACCGAGCCCTCATGCTCAGATCATAGACACATACGATTTGACGTGAGAATAGGACAACGTCCGATAGTGCAATTTCGAGATCCAAAATGCACAGATTGGAAAGGGTACTGTGAATCCCTCCAACAGCACCTACGTAACGGTAATAGCACTATACAAAATAGAAGCGGCGAATGAGCATATCGCATCCGCCCTTCTAACGGCCTATAAGGAAAACTGTCCATTAAAGGAGAAGAGGAACCATAGAGGTACACCCTGGTGGAGAAAAAGCTTAGACAAGCAAAGAAAAGAAGTTCGACGTCTCTTCAATCGAGCTAAAGAAACAGGTTGCTGGGAAATCTATCGTACAGCTCTAACGACTTATAACAAAAAAAATAAGGAAAGCCAAAAGAGAATCATGGAGGAGGTTCTGTCAGAGTATATCAGATCTACCTGCCAGCACAAGAATCCACAAGGCTCTCGCCAGAGATCCGACGCAAGAGATTGGATCGATAAAACGACCAGATGGCTCTTTTACGGACTCTGGTAGGCAAACGTTAGAGACTCTCTTGCAGACCCACTTTCCCGGCAGTCTGCTTCTGAGGGACCAGGAGCAAATTCCACTCTCAATGGGATCCACATCGCGACCCAAAAGGGAGGACTGGAGAAATGTTTCAAAAGTGGTCACCCCAACATCGGTACAATGGGCGGTGAATTATTTCTCCCCATTCAAGTCTCCAGGGGAAGATGGTGTTTTCCCTGCCCTCATTCAGAAGGGCAGCGAAATTTTACTACCTCTTCTGGTTAAACTATTCAGAGCGAGTTTGGCGTGGAGTTATATTCCGCTGGGCTGGTCAACGGCGAGAGTTGTATACATACGTAAAACGGGTACAGTGAATCATTCCCTACCCAAATCCTTCCGGCCGATCAGCCTTACCTCATTCTTAATGAAAACTCTGGAAAGAATTATTGATAGATATATTGGAGAGGGGAATCTTAGGAAACATCCCTTAAACCCCCACCAATATGCCTACCAAACAGGCAAATCTACGGGGCCTCTAAACAATCTAGTAGGAAAGATCGGCCATTCCCTTAAACATAAGGAAATTGCGCTGGCAGCTTTTCTAGATATAAAAGGAGCGTTTAATAACGCCTTACCACAGTCACTCTATACATCAATTAGGAATAAAGGCATAGACAGTAAAACTGGATCAAAAACATGATTGAAAACAGATATATAATATCATCACTGCATGGAGAGTCGGTTAGGTTCAGGGAGGCGAAGGGGTGTCCACAAGGCGGGGTACTTTCCCCCCTAATGTGGTCACTTTTAGTCGACTCTCTGCTGAGCGAGCTTTCCATGCAGGGAGTAGATTTTCAATGCTATGCGGATGATCTGGTTATAATAGTTAGAGGTAAATTTGAAGCGACCATCTCAAACGTCCTCCAAGAAGCCCTTAACACAGTATACAGATGGTGCGAGAGGTAACAGATGTCTGTAAACCCCCGAAAAACTGTAGTTATTTCTTTTACGAAAAGAAAAAAGCTAGATAAGCTTCGGCAGCCTGTCCTATACGGAGAGAGCATTCCATTTGCGACGGAAGTAAAATACCTGGGTGTAGGTCTGGATAAAAGACTCACCTAGAACGCCCACTTGAAAAAAACAATAAACAAAGCCAGGTTTTCTCTCTGGAATCTCAGAAGAGTATGTGGCAAATCTTAGGGAATGAACCCCAAATAGATTTACTGGATTTATCAAACAATGATAATATCTATGGTCACGTATGGTTCAGTAGTCTGGTGGACCAAAGGGTTACAACAGACAGCTAGAGCAAAGCTTGCTGGCCTTCAGCGGCTGGCATGCCTCCCCTAGATATTCTCTTAGAGAGGAAGGCCAGAATAGTCTCCTATAGATTCATATCTTTGGAAAAGCAAATTAATGGAAAGCAACTCGGGGATCACTTCGGGATACTGAGTGAAACAAAAAACCACCAAATTCTCGGGATGGTTCCTGACTTCCTAGCCACAAAAATACACGTAGAAAAGTCGTTCGAAGTCCTCTTTCCGAATAGAGACGAGTAGGTAAGGGGACAAATCCTTTACCCAGAGACTGAATACGTAATGTATACAGATGGTTTGAAAACCCCAGATGGAGTTGGGGCCGGTGTTTTCAGCAGGAAACCAAAGATTGAAATATCTACCAGTCTTGGCAGGTATGCTACAATCTTTCAGGCTAAAGTATTTGCTATCGAATTTTGTGCAAGAGAGTTGACCAACAGGGGGCCGAATCTGCATTCACTGGACCAGAACCGGTTTTTGGAGTCACCACAAGTGCCGCCAAAACAATTATTTCGGACAGGGCGGAGAGGAAAATACTTACGTACTGGTCCGACATACTAGGGTTAACCCACTCAAAGGCGTATTTACCGTTTCAATGGAGCAGAAATGACCTGCGTATTCTAACAGGACTGCTTACAGGACACTGTTGTCTAAGATACCACCTCAGAAAGATAGATCTGAACCAACAAACGGACTGTCGGTTCTGCTGCGTGGAAGACAAAACTGCTGAACATATACTATGTTCATGCCCTGGCCTGGGAAGAATAAGGTTCAACATATTTGGATACACTAACCTAGAACCTACCGATTTCAAAAAAATCTCACCCTATACAACTAAGAACTTCGTGAGAAGGGCTGGATTGTGCGGTGAACTGTGACTTCTAGTGGTGAGCCACAATAGACCTATTAAGGGTCGCGGAGGAGGGGCAACCA